>CM067223.1:15810895-16179005 GCA_034190945.1 Octodonta nipae
GGTCTGATTGAGGGTCACATTTTAGCCGAAGCCGAAGCCAATTGTTCCTTACCCTTCGACCGAAACCGAAGGTTTGTGTTTAATAAGACATTGAATAGTACTTTTTAAAATCATAATAATGTCGACGTCATACGTCAGAATCAAAACAGCACAAAAAATGTCAAGTTTATAGAATGGTGAGACACGGATGACAAACTTATATTGAAAAAGTGTCCAGCATTAAATAACAAGTTTAAGAAGTGACCAGAATGGCACTATTGTTGCAAAAGGGTATGATTGCTAAATATAAAATAATATTAATTTTAGGCAATCGGTTTTGTCTTTTTTTTAACCAAGTTTATGTGTCTATAAAATATTCTAACAGCTTACATGCCTTATATTCCTTTGCAGTACATTTCAATTAAGAATTAAATTACACATTAGAATAAATACTCGAATCGTAACAAAATAGTGACAATAATTTTAATTTTCCTCAAATGTATGTCCATTACTAAGAATGAGAAACAGAGACAGAGAGAGAGAGCGAGAGACGGGAATTATAGTCTATAATGACTGGCGGTCTTTTTTGTTTTACTTCGAAGTTCTTTAATTCCCCTAATTTGAAATTTCCTATCAGTCGCATACTTTCATATATTCTGTTTTCGTCTGAATAATATTGAGCTCCTAATTTGTGTGTTGTTCTTTTAATTTTCTTATCATATAATCAGCGTATTATTCATACAAGCAATAACTACTTTCCGCGAAGCATTCACCAGTAGGTATTTGTCATTTATCTCTGTTCACAATCTTTAACAGCGATTGTGACAAACTGCATCCGTCCTTGTTTTAAACCTATTTTTTGACACTCTTCCTATATTTAAATAAATTTCAGATGACTATTAGATTTTTCATGTAGGCTAAGTTTTTCCAATACAGTAGAATCCCCGGAACGGTAGGGGTTTCCCCTGCCATTTAAACGTTTTTGACATGTAACTATGTAGTATGTAGTTAATCTTTCCTTATTGCTGTTGTGTCCAGGAGCTGATTTTTCCTCTCGAGATGCCAATGTTCTTGATGGAAGCATTTTATAATTTAATTTGCACCCAACAGCTTTCGATTTGTTGGCGTACCGTTTATGCCAGTGGTCAAGCTATCCGTCAAGCTGTCCAGAACTAGCGGTGATCTAACTCTGGGAATTAAGGACTAACCACTAGTGCTTTCTGTTGCAAAATTGGACCTGACAAGGCAAACTTTTTTATCTTTGCTGGTTAAACAACTTTACCCTTTTCGTAGTCGCCCGTTTTCGTTGATTTTTGTGCAATATCTTTTTTGTCTTTTTCAATCTTCAACTGTTACCTCACATATTTCATAAGCTCTTGCAACAACTTCTAATGTCTCTCCTGTTTCAATTCTTCTGATGGCCTTAATTTCTTCAGTAAGCTTATTTTGCTCAATTTAACACGCCAAACGAATGTTCCAACAAAGCAGTTTGTACTACACTAAATACCAAAGTAACCAAAGTAGTTAATATATTTACCTACATACATATGTATCCCTCTGTAGTAAATACTATAAACATAAATAGAGAGAACCCTTAACACGCTCCAAGGTGATTTATGGATGGCCCCCTCAATTTTTAATATTAAGCTCGGTTAATACGGACAACAGGCCTATTTACTTTAGATAATCGGGGAGATTTAATCCGAATCTGGGATAATGGAGACTCGGGTACTTTGAGTATCATGCCTTTTCAATCCGATAAATATCAAGTGGGTGGTTAAATAGTGAACTTTGTCGGTTTCCAAGATTTGTTGTACAACATCAGCTCAACAGCCACTTTCTATTTCAATATAAGGCCTTATTGCACTAATATTTCTAGGGAATTCTGGCAGACTTTCGTCATTTTTTTAAGTATTCAATTAATATATCCTAAACTTCATCTTCAGGAAATTGATCATCTTGCAGCAATATATTAATTAATTCATATATTTGCTATAAAAAAATTGTCGACCAGTCTTTAACGATTTTATGGGAGTGTTTCCAGGTCTATTGGTTTTTTTCATTTATGCAATTTAGATGCTATATAATATCCTGACGCCATTACTCGCGTTCATTTGTATCTACAAGTTCGTCCGCTTTCGAGGGCTGATAAAAATCTTCGACTTACTCAAACCTCCGGCTGATATTTTGCCGAGGTGCATATTTTCGTCCGAAGACGAAGCCGAATTTCGCTCAAACATTAATGAAGATACTTAACATGGTAAAAATATGTATTCCAAAAATACTAAATTTACGATGATTTTGTGTGAAAATTAAATAGTGGGGTTTTTAGAAATCTAACAGCCATTTTCATCCGTCTTTCAGAGAAGTATTCATAATATATAGCCTTGTCATCTGCAAAATCGATGGTAGTACCATTTATTGGCAGTTTATACTAGTTATTTAAAAAGATGTTGCAAAGGTCCAAGAACGGAGCCCTGTGGTACACCTTACGTTATTTCTGTTACTTCACTTTCAATAGAATTCGTTTTTACGGTCTGTAGTTGTACGCAGTTGCAATCTGAACCAGATCTAGCGATTTTTCGCGAAATCCTGAGAAAGAAGAAATTAGCTTAAGATAGTTAACTTGATCAAAGGCTTTAGTTAAATCTAGGAAAATACATAAGGACTTTTTAAACTTGAGCTATTGATGTGGATGAAGCCAAACGGGACGTTACAATAAAAATAATTTCACATATGTAGACCATAAACAATTGAAATTACCTCTCATAGAGAATCGTTGAGTGGCGGTACTGTCCGAGAAAAGAATATATTTGAATATAATGACAAGTAAATAGTTTTAATCTCCATGTAGAGTTCGTGTCAAGTGTTGTATGACAATGGAATTGTAACACCTTTGTGCTCATGTTTATGAAAACGACAAGTGCGTATTCGGTTGTAGGCAGAGGCGGGTATTAGAAATGGCACTAACACAATGAAATTTATATGAGTACACATGACTTGAATGAAAACAGAACATCGTGCAAGTCATCTTAAGGTATTAGAAGTGATGTTTGCTCTCCGGATATGTAACAAGTGATTAGGTGATGACACTTCTTTTTTAGGTTTTAAGCGTTTCTAAACTTAAGTTGAATAGAAATCACAAGTGAATAAAAAAGTAACTGGGTGGCACTTCACAAAAAACATAGAATTGAAAATAAACAGAAAATTACCAAAATGCTTATTGCAGAGACCGACAGTGAGATTAAAACAACATATTGAGGTACAATTTTTTAGTAAGTACTGTTTAATACATATAAATATAGTCAATACGACAATAAAAAAATTTGAAACCAGCTAAGAAGTTTATGGCAGTATAACTGATAATCTGAGACTCTGTTGGACTAAAGAAGGTTTAGTTACTGTGAAACTAAAGAATTGTTGAAAAATTGCACATGATACGAACTGTACATAAAGATTAAGATGAAGGAATGGACGATATATGAAGTAAAAGTGATGAATTGAAAATGAGCCAATCACATCAGAATCGCGTAGACATAAGGTTTTTTTAATCATAATGTAGGTTCAAGCTCTGATTATAGCGGTTGAGGGATGTTTTCTACTCAGTAAAATATCTGTGTCTGTATAATTAGCGTTAGTGTGACAATTAACTATCGGGTACCTTCTAGTCAATTTGAGTTATAATAGTATCATCAGAAATGATGGTCATTTGTTATGGTGGAACAGCTATTCAGAAGGTTTGGTGTACCATTGGAGTTGCATTCGGACCAAAGACGAAATTTCGAGTCTAACTTATTCTAGAAGGTCTGTACGATGTTAGGCTTCAAGAAGAAAATACATGGATGATCATATTCCCCTGTTCGTGTTGGCCTATTGCTCAGCTGAAGAGAACAGCCCAGGACTGAATCCAGCCAGAGTACTATTCGGAAAAGAGTAGAGACTACCATGTGATTTGGACTTTGGCTCACCAGAAGAATGATGCAGTGAAGTTGACGATTGTGACGACCAACTCCGACAAGGCATGTTGAACACACACGAACTCACCCGAACCCAGATGCTGGCAATCAGCAATCAATGAAAACACGTTATGATTTGAAGCAAATTGGTCGGGTTTCAATATCGAGGTAAGGTTTGGTTATCTAATACCCAGAGGAGAAGAAAAGCCAAGTCTCTAAAACTCATACCAGCCTCTGATAGTCCAATCAAATTGGTCAAGAGGATCAGTGACGTTGTTTATTGCATTCACCAAAGAGCTAAAATGAAAGTGGACATTTGGATCTATTGATTCCCTACCATGGATAGTAATCATCATCAATAAATACGTATTTTGCGACTAATAAACGGACGGTGACTAAAAAACAAGTATGTAAATTTACGAGAAAGGATAAAAAATTACCACCAAATTTCATCCCGTTCGGGAGAAACGAAATTATTTACGTTAGCAGACAAGGATCGCGACTGGAAAGTTCGAAAAGATGGCAATAGTGTTTACACACCGACGTACAACAAGATTTGAGTTAAGTAGATAACTGATTCAAAGTTTGAGAGTTAAATGATATGTAAAAAAGTGAATTTTTTGTAGAGGAATGGTACAGTAAATGAAGACGATGTTTTCTGAAATAAATTTAGTGACACTGTGGACTCCTTCGCAATAACAAAATATACAACATTAATTCAGTAACTATTATTAATGTTATTTTGATGCATTCTCACCTCTCATACCTTTAAAGTTTGAAACTATGAGTATCATTATTCGCCCAGGATCTTTAGCTATCCGGCTTTAAGCAAACATAATTGCAGGTCATCTACTTTTAACTCTTCTAGGACGAATCTGATAATAGAAACAATAAATAAATAAACTAATTAAAAATAAATATTATTTCAATTTCTTGGTTTACCTTAATTTACCATTGAAGCTCACATATCTATTTTATTTTACAATGTTTTGACGTTTTAAAATTACATTAAATAAGTTTATCAAACCGTTATGAAACAACAATGTTTTATTAAGAATAGTATAAAGCTCTCAAAGGTTAATTTGCTCATAATTTTTAATAACAAGTTTATTATCGTATTAAGATAAGTAGCTATTCCTATGAAAACTGCAATATGCACTAAGAAATAGAAAATTGGTGACTGTGAGAGAAAAAATTAAAATTTTAATCTACGTAAGTACTTCTCTAAGAACCATTTTTTATACTATACAGACAATTTCTATATGACTATATTAAGGCATATAGAAAACGATTTATATACACATTGAGTGTTAGTTGCCGTTTCCTGTTCGTATTTAATTTTTCCGAGTGAATAAATCAAGACAAATCACTGGTAATGTCCATAAAGGAATAGATTATAAGCTATGTTTTAAACTATATGTTTAGAATTTGTCATAAATGCCCCATTGAATTACTCCAAGATGTGGGAAACTAATAGCAAACTGAAAAATGTCAATTTTTAAAATGAAATTGACATTTCTATGGAATAACATGCCCCAATATTCATATATAGTATTCCAAAATTTGTAATAATATTTATCCTACATATGAGAAGGTTATTTTGAATTGAACAAACGTGGTTTACAATATTTTTTCTCAAGGGATAGTTTTCACGTTCTAAAAATAAAATCCTTTCTGATCTTTTGATTTGTAGATAATTTTAACAACAAATTTTTATAAAACTCTGGCTTAATAATGTGTGCGAAAGTCTTATAAAAAATATTTCGAATATTTCAAAGTTTCTGGGTCAAAATCAGACCTTATTTTTAATGGCAATGAAACACTAACCCAACAAAATGAAAGAAATTGAAAAAAAGTTCTCACTAACAATTACAGGATACAAACTTGGACAATAAAATGCTTAACAATATAAATTAAAGAAACTAAGAGAATTTATAGAATGGATATATACAGGGTAACACATATAAAGTTCTTCAGATCATATAAAAATAGGTTCCTTCAAACTGGAGGAATTTCAAATAGTTATTTTCAAAATTTAAGGTGGGTATTCTAGGTGCGACTTGTTATAATTACAAATCTACGAACAAGCCTTATGAGCTATCTCGATATAAGCCCCAATGGGACATATAGAACCCAGGGACTAATTGAAGTTTTTTACTGTCCCGTTTTACATTGGAAATAGTCTGCAATAGATTTTTTGAAGAAAATGTGTTATACTGTAGTTTTTTGATAAAGGTGGCAACGCTGTGAGCTTCGAGTTTGTTCATTAACAAACACTATACGGCACGTGTCCGACATTCCAAAATAATTTTTACACATTTTGTAACAAAAATAACAATTTTCATGTGTTTTTTTTTTCAGGGTAAGTTTTTTGTTTAGCAATTACATTTGTTATAAACTCATTTTAGTGAGCATAGTATTTTTGCACAATATTACGATGCTACTTAAAATGGGGGATTTATATGTCCCTGAGGGTTTTTTGAGTGGCTCAATAATATCCCTGGTATTTTTTATTGTGACAAGAAAATATTTGTCCCCTAATGATCTGCTATACTTGGCTGACAATTTGGAAGAAATTTCTTCTGAAGGAATAACAGAATCAGAGCCAGGAGATTCGCTACAAGAACAAGACCCGTTTCATTACAGTGATGAGTCAGATCAGTAGCCTCAGTATACCGATGGTTCTGATGAACTTGCTTCATTAGAACCATCGCCCGCAAAAGTGTTCAAAGCGTAGAAGAATACAGATTTGAAGATATTAGAGATGATGTAGAAGCTGCAACATATCCAGAAAATGTGTTATGCTTATCAGACTTACTATACTTTTTATTTTTATTAACAGAAGATTTAATTGCAAAGGGAGCAAACTGCTGCAACGCAAAAGTTGCGGAAGACCTTTGAAGAAGGAGAAGATGTTGAAAAATGAAGATGAACATATGGCAATTGAGACCCCAAAAATGGAATGGGTAAAGAAAGAAGAACGACAACTATACGTCTAATGTGTGACATATGATTGTGCAAATATTATTTCACCCTGTATCATGCATCTTAAGTTGACAAATCTTTGTTTTTTATTTTTTATTTCTAAATAAAATCCTTTTTTGATGTTGAATTAATGTTTTTATCACCCCTCTGGGGCAAGTATACCCCGGCCAAAAATTCCATTGGGACTTATCAATCCCACTATTATTTATTTTATTTTTAATGTTTTTATTATTTATAACCTGCTGATAATTTAGACTAGTCACTAAAATGTCACATATGTTATAAAAAACATTACGAACCTATAAAAATTGGTTGTTCAAAAGGGCGTTACAATAATTTAATTCTTGATTTATGATTGTAGAAAAACGAATTACTTCGTTTTATATCACTAATTTATTTATTTATCTAATAAATAAACATAAAAACCGTGACTCGTTTCGACAATACTATGTCACGGTTTTTATGTTTATTTATTAGATAAATAAATAAATTAGTCATATAAAACAAAGTAATTCGTTTTTCTACAATCATAATGATAGTATATCACAAAGTAATGGCTTCCACCATGAACTCATTCTTGATTATTGGTGGTTATTGATAGTTCAATTTTGCTTAAATGTTTATTTAGGACAATTTTTAGCAGACAGCAAATGTTTTATAAATGTTATTTTTCTCTTAAATTTGTTGATATCAGAACAGTTAGTTTCTGCTCTATCATATAAACATTTAAAACAATTTTTACCACATTGGGATGATTAGACTTTCCCGTAATTAAAAAAACAAACAAAGTAGAGATGCCACAACTATCATTTCTAAAACAAATAAGATATTCTGTTATGTATTTTTTCCAGTACAATTATGTGAACGAATAATTCAGTCAAAATTCCATCTAAAGTTAAAGCATTTCAACAATGTGCGCTTGTAGAAAATAGTTTTAAGCGTACGACTGGAACATACTGCGAGAAAATATTTATAGTATACCATCCCACAAGCCACAATCACGATTCGACAATAAAATAAAGTATTTGCAATAAATATTACTAATGTTTTAACTGAACTTGACTAGGGATACGATTGTGCATTGTAAACAAACATTCTAAACATTTTCTGAATCAAACAAAATAAATAGTTAAAAAAGATATTTTTAACTGCTTTCTGTTAAAAAGTAAACCACAAGTTTATATCTATAAGTTGTTTGCCAAGTTAAGGTATGTGCTAGCTATAAATAATTACATTTAATTCAAGGCGGTTAATTTGCAACCATTACAGCTTCACTTTATGTATTTTATTGACAGTTAGTGTCAGAAAAAGCCATTAATGATATCTAAGAATAACCTAAAGCAGAGAGTTTAAACGAATTTGTTACTCGGGATCTAATTGGGAGAAAGTCAGTCAAATAAAGCAAATAAATCAAGAGTTTTACATTCAACATAATTTGTACTAAATTGCGATGTTCAACTACCAGCAACCTTGTGAATAAGACGTTACCTATTGTAATTAAAATATTTAAAAAAGAATAATTGAAAACCTTATATATTTCAAAAAATTTCTAGTAACTTTTGTCAAGAGACAAGATCTTAACATTTGATCAAAGGGAATAAGTTTGCTACAGACTGAGGCTGTAGCCAGCAGGGTCGTAGGTTCAGGGTTCAAACCGCCCCGAAATTTGGGACTGAAGATTTAAATTTTACCAATTAACAATAAATCCACAAAAATATTTTTGACCGGAAAGCTCCTTAACGGAGACCCAAATTTACACATGTGTAAATAGCTGAGCAAGGGAATTAATTGGATAACTTGAAATTTCATTTGTTTCGACACCGAGACCGACACCACACACTACCTTGATCTTGAAATCAGGTAAAAAACATTATGAGAGTCTTATTTTATAGAACATCAATAATATATAGGAAATAAACTAATATAACTTCCAATTAATATAGGAAACCTGCACAAAATTTGCTTTTCTCATAAAAATTCCAGTTCTCTCTGCGATATATTGTAGTCTGGTCTTGTCACATGCCAGAAGTCGGAAAGAACGCTCTTAATTTCATACACCGTTTGCTACATTTTTTGCCGCATTTACAATTCATCGGATATGAGCTTCAACTTGGAACTTAAAAATTCAACAAATTTTATATGGCACTTACAGAAATTTTAATTAAGAATTAAATTACACATTAGGATTAATACTTGGGGTATAACAAAATATCGACAGTTATTTTAATTTTCCTGGAATTTATAACCATTACTAATGATAACACAAGGAAATAGAAACAGACCCAGGAGATAACAAGAGACGGAAAGTATAATTCGAAAGAAGCTTTCGCTTCCATCGTTCAGTCTCAAATGATTGCCGTTCTTTTTTTTAATTAATATTTACTTATACAGGGTGAGTTTTTTTTATGATCAGTATGGGGATCTCGGAAATTAGATTTTGCAGTTTTAGTGTCCCAGTTTAATGACACTTTCGGATTTTTGTAAAAAGTCATGGCTTACTAGATATTTTGAAAAAACGAAATTCTGTCGATTTAGTCAAATCCCTCTAGCTCCTTTGTTTTTAATTTTATAAAAAAAGTGTAAATATCAAAATTGAAGGGAATTGTATCTCGAATATGATGGTCATGTCCTCGTTTGCGTGACAGCTCTCGTTTTCGAGATATGATACAACCTTCTCTTTTTTAGAATGGAAACCATAGTTGCCTATGACCTCAAAAACGGACATTTTTAGAGCTTTTCAACGATATCATACTCGATATAGTTATTTACAAAAATAACAGAGTTATGGATGCTTTTCTCTCTTATTTTCCCTTTTAACGTAGTTAGCCAGTTATTCCAAAAACATTGAACGAATTTTTTTTTAGGTATATCAGATATAAAGATAAAACTAAATAAGTAGGTACATGTTAAAAACTTAAGAAATTAAAGTACATAATAATGGTTACAATTTATGTTCGAAAAGTCCACCATTATTATTTAGACAAAAATTGTACCTTTTTAAGATTGACATTACCGCTTTCCACACAGACCGCCTATCAATTTCTTCAATTGCTTGTAATACTGCCTCTATTACGTCACCAACTGTCTCATACTTTCTTTTGTATACTTTGTTTTTTAGCGCACCCCATAAATAGAAGTCTATAACTGCCAAATCGGGAGACCGGGGTGGCCATTCGCGTGGGCCATTTTTTCCCATCCAAGAGTTTGGATAGATATTATCTAAGTGTTGTCTTACTAATAACGAGTTATGAGCAGGTGCCGAACATCATCTTGGAACCACTCAATTTTTAAACGAGTTCTCAAATTCAAATTATGCAACATGTCTTGAAAAGTGTATTGCAAGAAATGCAAGTAGCGCTCCCCAGGAAGTGATTCGTCATAGAGAAAAGGCCCCAGAATACTAGACCCTATGATACCACACCAAACATTAAAACCAAATTTTATCTGGGGTCGTCTTTGTTCTACATGGAAAGGGTTTTCTTTAGCCCAGATATGCTCATTGTGTCTATTGAGCAAATCGCAGTTAGTAAATCTACTTTCATCTGACCATAACACCTTTAATGGAAATTGTGTATTATCAAGGCACATGTCTGTAAACCATGTACAAAACAAAATACGTCGATGTTCGTCACCAGCATGTAAAGTTTGAGAAACTGAAAGTTTGTACGGGTGGAACTTGTGCGCTTTCAGTATCTTAACTACAGTTCGTTGAGCTGTGCCAGCTTCTGACGCAATATCACGAGTTGATGTAGATTGATTTTGATTAACCATTGCCAAAACATTTATTTGTGCTGCTTCGTTAATTTGATTACGTTCCTTTGGTGGTTTACTAAAAGATCCATATCTGCATAAAGTATCGTAAAGTATATTAAATGTACATAGAGCAGGTTGACGACGATTAAAATATCTATGAAAGTATTCCTCAGCTGCACGAACTGAATTTTTGTGGCATATGATATAACATTCCACCATATTCAGTTTTTCTACATTAGAATATTCCATTTTATCACGAAAACTTGTCAATATCAGTTCAGCACTACTAATGCAATGACTCTCAAACGAGGAAACGTCAAAGTGAAAACAATCTTTTTCATGGCTACCTACGTTAAAAGTGAAAATAAGAGAGAAAAGCATCCATAACTCCGTTATTTTTATGAATAACTATATCGAGTATTATATCGTTGAAAAGCCCTAAAAATGTCTGATTTTTTAAGACCGTACCAAACTATGGTTTCCATTAAAAAAAGTTTGTGTCATATCTTGAAAACGAGCGCTGTCACGCAAACGAGGATACAATTCCCTTCAATTTTGATGTTTACACTTTTTTATAAAATCAAAAACTTAGGAGCTATAGGGATTTGACTAAATAGACAGAATTCCGTTTTTTCAAAATATCTAGTAAGCCGTGAATTTTTACAGAAATCCGAAAGTGTCATTAAATTGGGCCAGTAAAACTGCAAATCTTTCAAAATTTAACCATTGCTCTATTTCCGCTAGTTTTCGAGATCCCCATACTGATCATCAAAAAAAAAATCACCCTGTATATTGAAAAAAAAATGTTGGGGTAATATACCTAAAAAAATTTCTAGCTACGCACTGAAAATATAAACTATAAGTAAATATGATATAATTTTCGATAGTTCATTATTTTAGGTCTTACATTTTGAGGCAGTCTTGAGGCCAACATTTTATTTACATCTCTGAGAGAAAATTTACAATTTCTATCTTCTTTTCATGCATTAATTTTATATTTTGAATAATACCACAGTTTAAAAAAAGTCTGTTTATTTCCTATCAAACATTTCATTGTCTAAATCTTAATGGCAATTAACAATTTTAAGAAGTAATCAAATTTGTATTAATACCATTCTGTTGTTTCCTAGTTCGTAAAAAAATTCCTCAGATTGAATTTTCCTGTTCCATTGTTAAAAATTATGCTCAATAGTTAAAACACCACAGAAGGACAGGGGTTCATAATCTCACCTTTCTTGACACCAGTGGCCCCAGGCGTGGCAAATGTCTCACTTTCAATTGGGACAGGAAGACTTCCAGTAGTGGTAATTACTCTAATTATCATTGTACCTCCTCCCCCTTTGAAATTAAACTCAATCTACTAAGCCAAATGGTGAAAATGATTTGCAATACAAAGTTTAATTAACAAAATTATTCAAAATAGTCCAATGAACTTGGACAATGATGATGGACGGCCTCCTCCTCAGGATAACCATTCTGTCACAGTTAATAATAATATTATCGGTCTCACTGAGGACAATAGTATAATTTCATAATACAAATATTAAGTTCGTATCTATTCTTCATTCGAGAGGTCAGTCCTAATATCATTACTATTATAAAAATGAACTCAATGTTGTGATAGCTCAGAAGGCTATTGGAACGTTTAACAAATTGTTCAGTAAATGAAAATTAGTGGAAGTCAAGTCTAATGTGATTTATCTGATTGATTGTCAAAATTGTCCTGCCAACTGTATAAAATAGGCATTAAGAAATTTAAAAAAGAAAATGGTTACTCATCTTATTGATTGATATACGGATAGGAAGGTTGTGACCTTTCGAGGCGAATTTCGACACTATATACCTTTTAAACTGGGAAATGGAGCATCTTTCATCCAGTTCTTATACACCAGAATCTATGTCTGCAACTACCCCATTTGGATTCAACGTAATATCATAGATAGTATTGGAATGAATGTCGCAAGTTCTATGACTGACATCTAGGTACAGTTGAACACCAAACTGTACTGTAGTTGGTTTTGGGAATTCTAACCTTAATTGTTCCTTTGTTGGTGGCTATGGTCCGTTTTGTTAAATAAATATGGCGAACTTTAAATATTTTTGTAAACATTGAATCATGTTAATTTAATAACGCAGTATTAAAATAACAAAGGTCATATGTTGCTATGAATATAGGCAGTATAACTATCTCAGTTTCTTTGAATTATAAATGTTAATAATTGTTTCTCCATATTTATTTAGTATTGGATAACAAACTTCTGTAACTTGTAGATTGGCTGAAGAAGGACGATATATCATTCTTAAAGCTTTCTTATGATATCACAGTACACTAGTTTCATGTTATGCCATACTAGCTAAGTACTAATTCTGCTTTTGGATTTAACTAGCAAGCTGAGACATTTTTCGGTTTCGTTATATATATATATATATATATATATATATATATATATATATATATTAGTATTTAGGTTAAGGGATATTGACTAATTATTGTTTTTTATGTGTATCTCTTTATTCACATTGACCGAGCTTTCGGAAATTATTGCTTCCTTCGTCAGGGTTATGTAATTGATGAGGTGATATAAATAACTTATAAAGGATTCAAATGATTTTCTTTCCATATCTAGGAATCCTTTACTGATGGCCTCTTGATGACTACAACACCAAATAATTTGTTTGTACCCAAATTCTCTCCAAATGCTTACGTATTCCTAAAGCACTTTTACGGCGATTATTTGCTAATGACTAGCGAATGCAAAATCAGTTGTTGACGGCGTTAGCGGGCATTTTTCGAAAATGTGAATGCCCATCACGCAACGGTGGTGGTGCTGTTATTAAACTTTTACGAAACGACTACCAAGTGGTACAGAAATTCATTAATCATATCTCGTTATGATGCAGGATCATGAAAAATGTTAACTCTAATGTGATTTTAATATCATTGAAAAAATACGCTCAATTATTTTCGTGCATGAAAAATCGCGTTCATTCGCGGTGGCAAAACATAATTATAAAGCGCATATGGGAGTTGGTAAACATGAGAGTTAAACTGGTGCAAATTATCAACAAAAATTATAACTGTATCACTTCTTAATGAGGATGGACGTATGGGCTTGTCACCAAAACATACAATCACTGACATTTACGTGACCTGAAAAATGTGTTGCAAAATATTTTGCAGATCCTTCATATAGATACTGATGCATTCCAAACTTGGTAGAAGTTATTGGGCGTAAAAATTGAAATAGTGGCTGTTCATGGAAAATACATTTGAAAGCGACAGTTTTTTAACTCCACTGCTTTATCTCCTTCCTTCCTTTTAGAACTTAGTAAATAGTCTGGTATGGATTTTAGTTATTAATTAAAATATTGTTTTTTTTTTCTGGATGAAATATCGATAAAAAGTAATTTATATCAACTGCCTAACCCTGACCATTACAATCTTACATATAATTGTAATGGTCAGGGTTAGGCAGTTGAAATAAATTACTTTTTACCGATATTTCATCCATAAAATATTGGTGCTGCTTAAACTTTTGGTCAGCTTTAGGACATTAAATTTTATTTGCAGACGCGGCATGTAAAGACCGACATCTAGGATTTACGGGGAAACTAGCGGATAGAGGTTCCGAATCTGGAGCCATTCCATGTAATTGCTGTTACCCGTAATTCCTAGGTTAGAATGTTACGATGAAATTTTCAGGTTACCTTCACCTGTCAGAGATATTGATGTCGGTCTTTACATCTCGCGTTTTGAAATTTAACGAAATTGTATCAAATACATAAAGAATATATATATATATATATATATATATATATATATATATATATTGTCTTGCGTACAAAAAAATGACACCTCGAAGAGAGTATTCAATATCTCTGACAGGTGAAGGTAATCTGAAAATTTCATCCTGACATTCTAACCTAGGAATTACGGGCAACAGTAATTACATGGAACGGCTCCAGATTCGGAACCTCTATGTGCTAGTTTCCCCGAATATCTTAGATGTCGGTCTTTACATCCCGCGTCTTCAAATTTAACGAAATGTATCAAATACATAAAGAAGTGTTCGAGAGGACATTCAATTGTGGGAAGCGCAACTGATGACGGTTCCCTAACCAGAAACAATATATATATATATATATATATATATATATATATATATATATATATATATATATATATATATATATATATATATATATTGACTTGCGTACACCTCGAAGAGAGTATAAATAAAACTATATGCAGTTATAGGTCACTAATTTTGAGACAAGGTAATATCGCTATTGAAATCCAGTATTTCGAAAAAAATTCAGTTGGGCTATCAAGTGGCTCACATTACGAATTCCAGTTTGGACAGAAAGTGACCTTTTGTTACCGGAAGTGAATTTTGAAAGAAAAATTATAAGCGTCTGGGTTTTGCCATTTTTATTATTTGGCACAAATTTTGGACTAAAATTTTCCATAAAAGGTTTGGAGTGGTTTATTGTGAGACCAGGAAATTTCACGAGCAGATTCCATGATCTTGACTATACATATGATATATGATGTTTTTATTAAAAAAGTAAATAGTAAAATAAATAATAAATATCACAAATAAAATAATAGACTATTAGTTTGTCATACTTACTGCTATGTTATAGTTCTGTATTTACAATAAGAGTTTTAATAACTACATAAATAATAAATTTTAATTTATGTTAAATTTAGTACCTATACTAATAAAAAAATAGTGGTTATTGTTTTGATTTTATTCGGTTTTTTTGGCATGCCAACAATTTCGGTAAATATTAGTGGCCTGCCTAAGTAACATTTTGAACCCCTGCTTTAAATTAATCAAACGGCATGTAAAATATACTTTTAGACAGTTTGGTCATTGTTAATAACTTCGTAAGTATTTTTGCTTTGTAAAATATTAATAAGAAGCCAATTTTAATGTTATTCATATACAGTTTCATATGGTTGTATTCTTTGGGCTATCTAAATACAGGGTAATTCATAGTAGACCCTTAAAAATGAGTTTTCGGAAACTACAGTAGATACGAAGAAGTTTGAGTAAGGGTTAAATGGCGTAATGTAGTCCCTGAAGAAATGCATTTTTTTATAAATTTTCCAAATAATTCCGAAGATACCCGAATAAAATTGAAAATTTGAGATTTGTATTTATTTTTTTGTAATGTTATTTGACAAGGAAATGCAAATTTCGTTTTTTTGGCTACAACCATCATTTTTTTTCTTTTATGGACACCTTCCTCTTGGGTACATAAACGAGCAAGTCGGTTTAAATTAATAGTCCCAATAACATCTATTCTTTTAATAGATGTGAATTGTGTAATGACGATTTCCTATATCGTATTATGCTCTAGTTCCCCATTTATTCTATTTTTCAAAGTCCCGCACAAAAAAGTATCCAGAACTGTAAGGTCGAAAAACCTTGGCCAACTCAGAAATTTTTAAACATCAGTATGGAACTCGTTGATCGAAATAGTCGAAATCAGCTTTAATATAGTGTAGAGGGGCCCCTTCATGTTGAAAGCATTGCTTATTATAATCGAGAAGGTGTATCAAGAAATTAATGTTTCACCATTTAAAGTCTTCTCGAAAAAATATGGTTCGAGTATTAGATCATTAACTACAAATTCCAGCCCATACATTTGAACTTCCCTAAAGTGTATAGGGTTATATCGACTCCAAACATCTTCATTATCTAAGAAAGTACTTTCGTCAGTCCAAATGAGGAACTTTAAAAAACTCGAGTATCATCCCTATTTGAGAGTTCATTGCAAAACACCATTCTTGAGCCAGGATCACCTGGATATAGTTTCCCTGAAATGCATATTTTGTAACATTTTAAACAACTTTTTCAAACTCACTGCAGACGCTAGTCTGTGGCACATGCTTAACTGTCGAAACTTGATAAGCTGACCTCAAAGGGTTCGCATTCATCTAAAAACTAGTCAAGAAAATGTTTTTATTTAAACAAAAGTTTCAAAATTTTAGTTTTACCTCGAATAGTAAGTTATTTTTAGTACCCTCTTCCATTCTCCTTCAAAATTTTATCTTAAGCTTTCGAAAAGCTCTAAACACAAGCAAATGTTCATCGTACATTATAATAATGTTCTGTGCGTTCAAAGGTACTTTAATTTTTTGAGTTTTGTGACGAATTCGTGCCCAAAAGTATACTATTCCATTTAAAATAACATTACAATCAACTTCCGATAGAAGTTAATTTTGTTCAAAAGAGTATCCTTGAAAACAGGAAATTACAAATTTTAAAAATTTTAAAACGCACAGCTTCCCTAAAATTCCTAATGCACTACTTCGTTTGAAGAACATTGTATATCTCAATTCTTGTTCATCATCAGCACCTGTTTTGTATTCTTTTCCGCTTGCTAATTGTAGTCAATTTCCAGCGAGTCGTTTTTACATCAGCCAATTCGATTTTTTTTTTGTATAATCAGCCTCGTAAGATACCACAGTAAGTATAAAAATCAGATGTCTTTTATGTTCAACTTGGTCACAACTTGTTTAGACACATTTTTTTGGTCCAATATATATATATATATATATATATATTAATTAATTTTGTAGCACTGCCAAATTAATAAGTTTTTTCAGTAATTATATCAAATAGGTTTAAAGTACAAACATAAATTTGAAAAAATGTCATATTTAATTTTCATATAAGTATATAAAATATTAATATGAATATTTATACACTAATAATAATCTGCATATTCTTTTAGATTTTGTAAACACAAAATAAGTTGATTATTTCGTATTAATTGTAAAGCTTTGAAATGTCTGATTTTGGAAACTTTAAATAATTTATAACTAGAAAACGATTATTTTTAGTTTACGCAATTTGTTTTAAAACATTAATTACAGCAAATTTTGACAAATATTTTAAATTATATGTACTAAATATGTTAATAATAATTATTCTAGACTTTAATCAGTTGAGTGGAGCGCAACTGATGAAGCTTCTCGACTAGAAACAATACAATGTTATGCATTCAGTGGAATGAAAAATCTTTAAAAATTTGTATAATATAATAATCACAATCTTTATTAATAGTACTTGGCTAGAACACAATACAATATAGCATATTAACATTTGACACAAATACATAACAGAGAGAAAAATATATTACAAAACTATTGTTTCTTTAATATGTAATATACATTTTCGGTTAAATTCTTTTAAATTATTACACATTTTAATAGAGCAAGGCAGTTCGTTGTATTCTTTTAAACCCTTATAAAATAAATTATTTTGACTAAAGTTTGTGTTTACTCTACTTAAATAAATTTTATTTCTTGACCTAGTATTATCTATATATAAACAAACCGATTAGGTACCACTTTCTCCTCCATCTCTCAATCGATTTTCTTCATTTTTGTTTTGTTTAGTAGACGATCTTCAGTGCAGAATGCTAATATTAATTTATAATATTGGTTCATTCATTAAATAAAATATAATAAATATTCATTATTTACGTCTATACTGTCAACGCCAAACAACTGACAGTCCCGCCGCTGCCAGACTTAGATCATTTACCATCTAGATATAGCCTGTCAAGCAGAAAATCGTGCTAGAAAGAGAGGGCAATAGAGACAGTAAGAGGCTATTTCACTTAGTGGGTGGAAGCAGCCAATGAACAACATGCTGAACGTATTTCAACTGAGTGAAATAGCCTCTTGCCCTCTCTATAGCCCTCTCTCCTTAGTTGTACCCCGACATTTTGTACACTGCAGGCTATCTCTAGAAAGTAAATGCTCTAAGCTGCCAGACGGTCAAAACATTGAGTAATTATATATGGAGGGACCCATGCTGTTGTATACTTAGAGCATGTACTTCTGGAAGTGGCATACAAGCGTTGTTATTGTTTAGTGGTAAAATGATCAATGTAGTAGATCGGACACGTTGCAGTAACTTTCACATTAAATATTCTGTTTTTAATGTGAATTTAATTATTTGATTAATATATTATTATCACAACCTTCCCAAAGGTGTTGTGTAAAAAATTGTCAGACAGCATACAATACAGAATGTATTAAATATTTAAGTTCTCATGGGGTTGTTGGTCATCTTTTTTATTAATATTCCTGAACTTGATTGACACCGCAAATGACGAAAACTTTTAGATTGCAAAGAACAATCTTCCAATTATTATATCGAATATTTTGTCAGGAACGGTTCCAGCTAAAAATTGGGGGGGGGGTCATTCATTTGTCAAAAATATTTCCAATACCGACATTTGATTACATTTTTATTTTCTTTTTATTTCAATAGATTTGTAGATTTGTCAATATGAGTGAACAATTTTGATTATTACATCTACTTCTCCGATTTCTTCACAACTCTGTTTTTTATAAAAATATACTTTTTACAATGTCATGGAATAGGGTCAAATTTCGACCACTGGGCGACCACTAGTATTCATGAATATATCTCTATAACAAATTTACAATTATTAAGAAGGTGTCTTGGTAACAGATTGTTTAACATGTTGTATATAAATAACATTGTGTTGTAAGTTATTGTTTGTTTCATAATTAATAAATTTGTACTTTATACTATATGACTTCTGCTTGTATATTTATTGCAGCCTAAAATAATTCGTAAAACCTTGTTTTGTTTTTTCTGAATTATTCATCAAAAACAATAGCGCTGAATAATAATAAAAGTGTGGAGCTATAATCGTTTTATATGTTGTGAGCTTTGCCCAAGGACTTAAATCTTTTGAAACACTAGCTAATACATTAAATAGTTTTTCTTGCTATCAAATTTTGGACAAATTGAACAAGAGGGACATCTTCATTCATATTCTAAGACATCTAACGAAGGTGATAAGGCAAAAAAAATGTAATGGGAATGTTTTTTCGAACGATGGCGACGTTTTCGCCTTGTCGATTTACATGATCAGTCCATCTATTGTCAGCTTCCAGTTTGGCAATTATTTAAGATTTAATTCACAGTGTATTTTATTTTTATTTTTTTAAAGCTCAAGGGGTTATTAGCCTATTTGCTATGTAATAGATACAAATACATAAGTTACTTAATAGGCTACGATTATGATTTTAAATGAATCCTATGTGTTTTAGAAATTCTATAATAATTTTTGAGTTTGATTTTTCACCTAAAACTACCTGTAGGTCCTTCACAATTCCACGCTGGTCGCGCTCACATTCGTACATAGGACACTCAACAATCAAATGTTTAACACTTAGTACTACATCACATGCGTAACATAGTGATTCCTGTTCACCCGAAAGCAAATGACTGTGTGATAGGTAGGTGTGTCCAATTGGTAGTCTTGAGAGAATTCTCTGGTTAAAACGATTTTCAGGGAAATTCTTCCATGGTAGTACTGATGTTTTCACTTCGGCCAACTTCGAATGCAATGATATCCACTCCACTTGCCATTTTTTAGTAATTACTTGTTTGATAAGAGGTTTAAGGTCCACATGTGCGACGTCGGTGATCTCTATTGCTCATACAGCTACAGCTCATAACCTACAGGTTATGAGCTGTATCTTCCGCTAGCCTATCAACTCGCTCATTGCCCTCAATCCCCACGTGGGATGGTACCCATAAGAGTCTTACTTCAGTGCCTTTTCCTTGGATTTTGTGTAATTCGGTTTTTATTTGCATGACTATTGGGTGCTTAGGGTATACCTGCGATAAGGAGTCTAAGGCACTTAGGGAGTCTGATATTATAAGCCATTGGGAGAGGTTTCGAGAATTTATAAATTCCAATGATTTTTGTATTGCAATTAACTCTGCTGTGTATATTGTGGGTGCTGTTGGGAATTTGAATTTGAGTTCCAAGTCCTTAGCTAAGAATGCTGCTCCTGCTCCTTACTCTGAGAGTGAGGCGTCTGTGTATACGATTTGGTATTTGTCATAGTATTTTAGTTTGTTCAAGAATATTTGTTTTGCTATTTTAGGATGTATTTCTGATTTTTTGTGAATATTCATGCTCTTATCGATTTGTGGAAGTCCTACAGTCCACGGGGACGGAGTGTTTATTTCGGTCATATTAATGGTTTTAGGTATCTTCATATCTAGGTCGTGAAGTGGTTCTGTCTACACTTTTGTAGAATGGAATTTTATTATTTTATTTAACATTTTATTTGTGCTTGCCGATGATACAAATAAAGTAGTAAACTGAAGGGTGTATATCGAAAAGGTCATCTTACATCGATATCATAACTCCGTCACGATCTTATTTCCTGAAATAGTAAGACACATTCACTCTTTGCTCTAGTCCAATTAATAAAATAATAATATTAACAATACATCCGATCTCGATATATTGAAAACTTCCGATAAGTATTATGAATATCTAATACACAATGTCCTTCAATACAACCGAAGAATGATGATCTCACACAATCTGAACGGTTTCTATTATTCCTCTTCCTATCGATATTCTTTTGTCGACATCATCGGCCGGCAATCAAGCGAGGCCGTGCATTCAACAATAATATCGCAAAATCGATTTTGCAACGCGATCATTCAGTGACTTGTAGCGAAACTAAAGCGACCAAAAAAAAGAAAAGAAATTTCGTTTGAATCATTGGTGCGCACGTAGGACTTTCTTTGCCGCGTGCCTGATACCGCACCGGCGAGGCGGTATAATCTTCTTTTTGTCGTCGTCGATATAGGTCAAAATAATTATAGACTTCGGCATGCGAGATCGAAATTCAGATTGCTGAAGCGTTGGCCGATGACCGCCGATGGCGTTATAAATGTTTAGTTTCAGCCACTAGACTTTTATTATTACACATTTAGGGGGAACATTCCGACTACTTCCTTGATTACTAACGGCAGAAACTTGTGTTGCAGAAATTCCAAGGTGGTTTCTAACACGCGAAGTTTTTATCATTGCTATAATTGGCCGTGCCCAAGTTTTTGTTTCCAAATTACGTTTTTTCTACAGCTTCTTCAGCAGTTCCACTAGAGCGTTAATTAAATTTACCGTCAATCATATCTGGAGACACTCCTTGTAAAAGGTTTATGCATGTGAACAAAATTATCCCAATAATATCTCACAGACACAAAATCGTAATATCCAGAAGAAGATGTCTGAAATTAGTATTCATTTGAATTTTTGAAATTGTTGTATGCATTAGGTTAAAAGATAAAATAATATAATGGCGGCACTTCACTTGGTGTTATTTTTGTTTTGTATCGTTATATTCGTCCAAATATTTGATTTATTTTCAAATATTCCAAATATCGCAAAACCGTAAAGATAAATAAACAAAATTAATGAAAAATGTTTTTATTTATTTTTTACCTACCTCCGTAGGTACACATTAAAAACAACACTAGTTGATCATGATCGAAGCGCCGAGTGCAACTGTATGAACCAAGTGTGGACGGCTAAAGCAAATATTTGGCTTATTTGACTCCTTTGATGTGTATTGAAAACCGACAAGTGGACGGTAAGGCGTATTTGCTCTTAACGGTATTCGACATATTTGTTCAAATAAAGCAAAAATAGCGAATAACCTCTCCACACATCGCCGCTTTTGGACAAATATAGCAAATATACGAATACGCTACACCAAGTGAAGTGCCGCCATAACATATGTAATGAACATATGATGGAGAAACAAATTGTACAATTGTCCATTGACTACCTATTTTAAATTAAATATTCCAAAACTCATTCATTAATTCATAGTATTCTCTCTTCTAGGTGTCATTCCTTTGTACGCAAGACAATATATATTATATATAATATACATTGTTTCTGATCAGGGAACCTTTATCAGTTGTGCTTTCCACAATTGAATGTCCTCTCGAAGACCTCTTTATGTATTTGAAACATTTCGTTAAATTTGAAGACGCGAGATGTAAGATCGACATCTAGGATTTTCGAGAGAATCAGCACATAGAGGTTCCGAACCTGGAGCCGTTCCGTGTAATTGCTGTTCTCCCTTAACTCCCAGGACAGAATATCACGATAAATATTTTCAGGTAACTTCACCTGTCAGAGATATTGAATACTCTCTTCGAGGTGTCATTCCTTTGTACGCAAGAGAATATGTATTATATATAATATACATTGTTTCTGGTCAGGGAACCTTCATCAGTTGCGCTTTCCACAATTGAATGTCCTCTCGAACACTTCTTTATGTATATGAAACATTTCGTTAAATTTGAAGACGCGAGAAAATCCTAGATGTCGGTCTTACATCTCGCGTCTTCAAATTCATAGTATTGCTTATGTTGGACAAGTACTTCCACGATACATAAATTCTAGATTTATCACAACAGATATTCGAATGGTTCACCAAGATTTTCAACACAAAAACACTACTAAACTGTTTTTTTTTTTTTTTATTTTGTCTATTCATGGGTTTTCTCTCCTCCAAATTTTTTCCTCTGTGTATGGAGACGTTTCAACTCCGAGTCTGGAGTCGTTGTCAATCGTTTAGTGTTGTTTTCGAGGCTTTTTTCTAAAAAATTTTCGCTTTGATTTTGAATTTATTGTTTGTCAGTGTCAAATTTTTTGACAAACAATAAATTCAAAATCAAAGCGAAAATTTTTTAGAAAAAAGCCTCGAAAACAACACTAAACGATTGACAACGACTCCAGACTCGGAGTTGAAACGTCTCCATACACAGAGGAAAAAATTTGGAGGAGAGAAAACCCATGAATAGACAAAATAATTCAAGACCTCCTCAACAATCTTTTCGAAATTACTTACTACTAAACTGGTTGTTTTCTGAATGATATTTGTGCGATCTCTGTTTTTTTTTTGAGTTCTTTGAAACGTTTGGACTTATGAAATATAGAGACTTTCAAGTTTATGTGGTATTATTCCCAAAGAACTCAGAAAAAATAAAAATCACTAAACTGCACAGCTTTGTCCTTTTTTACGAACAAAATAACACAAAATACATCGCATTGAAAACTCTTATGAACATTGTAAACATCTGTACGTATATGCCGTGTTGCAAGATCTTCTTGGTCCAAGTTTCGTCGAATTGTAATTGAGTTTGAAAATTAAAAGAAACGTTTTCTCAATATTAGGATAATTTGTAAAGAGATATAAAGTACTAGAATTTAGATATGAAGATTTACATGCATTTTGAAAGCAAAATTATATATTGGTAACAGGAAAATTGGATATGACATTCAGAACATCTACATTTATTTAAAACTCTTTTTTAAATATGTTTTGAGGTTTTTCAAAATAAATGTCCTCATACACCTGTATAGTTGCGTTTCTTTAATACTACGATATTTTGTCGGCATAACCACAACGCTAGTCATACTTTTATTTAAATTTGAAAAATAATTGAATTATGTTTAAATAAAATCAAAAAACACGATTTCTCACCTCACTTTTGTAGTTTCGTTTACATAGACCGTTGGTTTATAAAAACCAGATTACCTCATGAAATTTATTCAGACATGTCCCATCCTTAAATGTTCTATTATTTCAATAAACGTGAATTTTTGTTATAAATCCAATTTTGGTCATGCGTAGTAGCAAGATAAATTAAATAATTAATTAATTTTGAAATTAATGTTGTCCAAAATCGGTCTCGGGCTTGCAGTCTTGGTCTTGTTCTTGCATTTCCGAACTTGGGCCAATACCCCGAATTGTATCAAGACGGAGACCAAGACTGACCCTGCATTATTTCAAGCAAGAACAAAACTGAGCCTGCGAAGTTGAGTCCAAATAAAATTATACAAACGTTCTTTGCGTTAATCAATATAAACCATTGATCGGTTGGTCGGATTAACTATTTGATAATTGTTCGTTTTATTTTAATACAAAGCTGGTAACACCTCTGTTTTTTAATCTTCTAAATAATCAATATTTTAATATAAGAATACCGATATTCGACTTGTGTTTACAAATAGGTGTATTTATTTCAATTTCCATATTTCCAGTTAGTCTCAGGGGCGGATTCAGACACGTGCTTCCGGTGGGGATTTCTGTCTCAGGAGGGCGATTTCATGCTTCAGGGGGGGGGGCGATTCTGTATTAAAGTTACCTAGATATAATTTTATACACAGATTTCTTGGGCTACTATATTAAAAATATTATTTGTGAAGTTTAAACCCATATAGGTTACCTTCTTCTACGTGCTTGGAGTTAAGATTACCTTCTTTTAATATTAAATTTACTAACTTTGAGGCTCTCGGTGGGGGCGATCGCCTTAGCCAGTCTTGGAATTGGTCTTGGGTAGGATACACATCGTTTTGGTGTTGGTATTGCGCTCTCAGTCTTGGTCTTGATCTGGGTCGTGCAGCAATACGTTTAAGGTGTGGATCTGTGCGTCTGTGTGTGTTTGTGACATCGTATCTCCTAGACGAATGGACCGATTTTGCGGTTTTATGTGTTTAAAAGCAACATGATCGAGATGGTTCCTAGCTATAACTTATAAAGGTTTATTCAGCCGTTAGAAAATAATCGACTCATTTTCTACTTGATAAGAGGGCCTTAGTAATGATATTTTTAGGCAGTTCCGAAACTAACGCTGGGACTGATGTTGATGAAATTTTTGGTGTATGTTTGAGTGCGCCTCTAGATGGGGGAGGGGTTTAGATTCATAATCGGATCTGGCAGATGGCGCTACGAACGGATGTTAGTAATAATAATAATAATTTAATTATAATATTTGTTGATGAATTATTTTGTGTGTGTTTGAGAGGGCCTGTGGTTTGTGTCAGGGGTTATTTAAATACTTTATTTTAACTTGTTCATTTTTATTTCAACTTTTTAATATTGGCACCTTGTATAGATATCACTTTAGGACGTATGAATTATTCCCAAAACTTATGAAATTTGTTATTTAATTTGAACGACTGTAGTTCTAGACTGTAAAAATATGTTTTATATTAGGAATTCACTACGCCACGAAATTTTACAGCAAAATTGTTTACCGAGTTTCGCATTGAAACCTAATTACGGTCAAGAACCCAATATTTAATGTTGACAAACGGCATTTCGTTTAGCAAACTAATGAAAATGATTCTGCATATTCAATTTGCATACATAACATTTTCATTGAAACACCAGTACCTACAGGTGTTCTCTCTTTTTAAGCGAGCCATTTGTGTATTTAATTAGGTTATATTAGTGTAGAGGCGATTTATCAATTTTAGTCGCCGTAATTTGATTTCACCGGATATTATCAATCATTGACTGTTGTCGCGTTGTGAAACAATCAAAACCTATAAATTCTGTCTAAGCTATCTTCTGTATAATCCACTATGCAGCCGACTACTGGTTGAATGGCAGTCGATTTCCTTTTTCAAAAAGAAACGATATCAGCCGCATTCTACTTCTTATGCTTGCTTGCGTAAATAAAACAATATGGAATAGTCTATACGGAATTGTAGCATTTTTTTGCTGTTGGATAATTACTGTATTTATATATTTATTTCTGGAGAATTTTTTTATGGCAAAAGAAGAACGTTTAGTAGAAAGTGAATTATTAGTTAGTAATTTATAATAAATAATTGTATATAACTTTAAACATATATTTTCCAAGGTTGCACATGTCATTCTATTGATTCTAGTAAATTACCGATTATATATTTACAATTAATGGTGATCCTTCAGTTCAATTTCAAGTAAGAAAAACGTTGAAAGAAGGCGAAACTAGCGTCACTAAGCTGTGGATAGTCTTGAACTATTAAGATTTCCCGAAAGTTTTACATTGGGAATACTTTTTTGAAGCGAAAGTTTCTTAACTTAGGACCACATTTAAGCATAGGAAATTAGATGAGTATGGTGATAAAATAACAAAATTTCTAGACGTTGTTCAGACCGACCGACAGGAGACGACACTTATTTGAACTTGAACATTTCGCTTATATAAAATCAATAAATTACAGTAAATAAACAAATACAACATCCAATAATTTTACACAATTTTCTTTTCGTTCTAAACATTCCAATTTATTGGCGATATTTTAATTTAGATACTTGACATACGCCAGAAGTCAGAACACCACAAAAAAGGGCAACACTACCAAGTCTGAAAACTTTTGGCGTTATGTTTAAAATCCACCTTATTGCTACATGTTCATCAATTTGACAGACCCTTTTTTTAATATATATTAGATTAAAGTATATTATAACAGCTACTGTGAAGAATAGGCAGGAGTAACTGTGATATTATTATATACTTATTACTTATTTACTTAAATAGAACGTTCACAGAAAACAAAAACTAAGTGAATGTGTCTTTACTTACATAAAGTTATCAAAAAGAAATCTGAACGTTTTAAATGAAATAACAACGGCTAGAGAATTTTGTTTATTCCAGCTATAATCTCAAAAAATGTAAGAAGCTTCATAGAAACAATGAGAAACTACATACTAGACATACCAAAAGTAATTGTAGAAGGGACTATTGATATTTTTCATCTTTCAGAAGATATACGAACAAAGCTTCAAAAATAAAAAAGTAATAAAAGATAAAGCAATGTTGATGAAACAGTTCCCAAAATAACGAATACTATAATGGGGGCAAACATAGGTAAATCTTACTAACTTATCGAGATATCACAAACCTCTGATCGTAAGACAATGCATCTTTTTTAACTTAGTGTTGTTATGAGTTGCACTATCCTCAAAAGACCGAAATCTCTAACAATTCATACCAAACAAAGAAGAAAAAATTGTCTGTGCTTAACAAGCAACACATGATTTCCGATCTGTTTTTAAAACCTGATTACGATTACAGGGGTGGCGGTCACTTAAGTATACTAATGCGCGGAACTACCAAAATTAATAAGCTTTTAATAAGGTTGAAAATCAACACAAAATGTTTAATAACTATCATTTCAATACCACCTACTTTATCAAAAAACAATTTAAGCTCTAATACAAACTCGTAATAAGACTTATATTCGCTTGAAAGAATAATATTTCACCGTGCACTTCGGCAAGCGCACGAGCAATTGGCTGATTCTCGTACGCCGCACGGAGACACCGAGCTGTGCTGACATTGACCGGAGCTATCCGAACGTTTCAGTAATTCAAATTTTTGTTTACATTATTTAATTAGTGGTTCCTTTGTTTTGTCCTCGTAGTCTATGAAAGAATGTTTAATATACAGAGTGTGTGTATGTTTACATAACTGTGAAAATGAGTATCAACTTTAACATTGACTATATTAAAAACAGCAATAAATCGTTTCAAAACAAATTGGATATAAAATTGGCTGGCCCACCTAAGCCATATATTAATTGAAAACAAGAATGCAAACGCAAAATAAAGTATTCACACGAAGTTTTGAAAGTGAAATTTATAATAAAAACAAATGGTTGTGTGGATGTGATCGCTAGAATACATTATTTTGTTTCCCTTGCATTATTTATGTCGGGAAATCAATTTGGACAAAAACTGGAGTGAAGGATTAAAATGTTTCTTAGAAATACGATGTCTCAGGACTGGCTAAATGCTTTTTCTGTGCTTAGTATCGAAAAAAATATATTCAATAAATGCCACACTTTAATAAAAAGGTCATTGAACATTTAGCTTTCGAAGCAGGTCGACGAATATTTTAAATAATAAAAAATAAATACAGTATTAGCAAAGCTATGTTTTGTTTTGTTGCTTCTTTGAATCCCAATATTTGACCAGTAAAGTGCACCACCAGCTTCATAACCCACCAGGTGCCACTGATCACGAATCCGGTGTTGGTATTTGGCCTATAGGGCACAATTTTATTAATCTCACAAAAACATAAAAAAATCAGTAATTTTGTGACATATTGGCCAATTTTTACACCGGATTCATGATCACTAGGCAAAAATACATTGGAAATCATATGTCAAATGGACACCAGTTCAGAATTATCAAATGATGTCAGAGTTTAAAAAATGTAGCCGAAATGCATTTTCTTGCTATGTCTTATAGTTGGTATAAGAAATCAATTTTGAAAGGCTGTACTCGTATATCTAAAAGAACAGACATAGAGAGTTTTATTCCCATGGAGACTTTTAACCTGTTGGATTATTAAGTAAGAAAATAAAAAAATATGCCCGAAACAAATTTCCATTAGTATAGTGCAGGGTCCTTTGAATGTTAATGGTTTCCTATGATCCACTATTAATATTTTATTGGATGTAGTTATGTGGTTATTCGACAAGACCGAGTTTAATGGTTTTGTAATAACCCGATTTGTATTTCATTTTCTGCTGTATCTTTCATAGCCATTATGGATCGTAGATATTTATATGTATCTATTTAATTAATTTGAAAATTATCACTCAGTTATAACGATGATCTGTAAGTCATTTTCCTTATATTTCTCCTATAGCACAAATTCTCCTTATCTTTTCACTGTTTAAATTTCATTCATTTTCATTCAATAAATTTCAAACGACATCTCTAGCATTAATAACGTTTTATTGTAATCATATAGCATATTTTTAGAAATAGTTAACCTAAGAACATATTTAGATGCAAATTATGTAAAGTTTATTATGCAGTTTCGAAATAAACCCACTAACAAAGAAATCGCAACGTTCAGAACGAAGTGTTATGGCCTTTAGATACCGATTTTCGACCACCCCAAATTTTGCTCCTGAGTGGTTAGGGGAACAAGGCCATTTTGTAAGTGTCCGAAGAGTTTACCGCCGTATAGGGTCTTTAGGACTGCAGCATTATCAAGCCAATCTTGTGCTACTTTAGACCGCTGAGCATCGCCGGCAACTACTACAGTGGTGCAGAAAACGACAAGAGTGGAATGTGAAATGGCATCAGATCGTCTTCTCTAAAGAATCTCGATTCAAAAAGGATAGATGACGTCTAGGAGAAAGACGTCAACCTTAATTTGATGCTGAGCGACATTGACACCGAACTGTAGGCGTTATGGTATGGGAGGCAACTGCACATGGAGGTAGGTCTTTGTTCGAGGCAACATGACAGCGTAAAGTTATCTTCAGGAAGTAGCGGACCTTTATCGGCTCTTGGATCCCATATTTCAAGATAATGCTCGGCCTAATGTTCCTCGAGTTAGTTTAAACTATTTTGCAGAGACCCATATGAATCTGTCGCCATGGCCGCCCAGATTCCCCGACCTTTCGCGCCGATAGTGTATGTTTGGGATATGATGGGTAGAAGGCTGGGAAATTTACCCCAGCCCCCACGGACTTTGGAGGTTTTAAGACATGAAATAAAGGTAGCTTGGTAAACTATTCCTGAAGAAGAAATAGACCATCTTATTCAATCAATGCCAAAAAGTGTTGGGGAGTGTATAGATAACCGCGGTGAACGAACACATTATTAACAAACATAAATTAAAAAATAAACTCCTATAACCATTTACTCCTTACTATAGCGTCTATGTTTTACGAAAACATTATTAAATTAAATTTTTGTCATTGAATATATATCCAAAATAAAAAATCGATTATATTCATGGATTTTTGAGCGTATGCCTCTATATGACAAGATTTTCTTATTATAAAAAAGCAGAACCAATTGTTCTGTCCCCGATTAACGCCGGTCACTATATATATGTATAAAAACAATAAGCAATATGTAAATGATGAGCAACCAATATTCTAAAATAAATTTGTTAGAAAAAAAAAACGACACGTGCTATTCCAATATTTATCGCCACTGGAGGGCAAAACATAATTTGAATATGAACATTGTTAATTTTTTTTACTTCGGCCACAAAAAATGTAATTTAGAAGAAAGTATAAAAACCGGAAACTCCATTATAGAATAAGGTGTTCTACAACCGCTTGAAGCTTTAGGCAACGGAGAAAGGTCCGGTCCTCCAAAAGCCCCGAAGAAGACTTGATGATCAAGAATAGTTTGGATTTAGAACGGAAAATTTTTGTATCAAGAATTTAACAGTATCAAACATGAATAATTCGTTGGTCATTAATTTTGCAGATTTTAAAGTATTTGATTTCCATTATAGATATGGTATTCCTGTTACAAATGGATGTCTATCAGTTAAAAGTGGTTGTAGTCCAATATTTTTATGAGCAAGTTAAAAACTTGATTTAGTAGTCAAATATATATTTTTTTGGAATGGTTATTTGTGTGACACATTAATGTTAAGTTTGTTTTTAAAAATTGCCAAATTTAAATGTAATTTAAAATTTTAGAAGTTTTGTTTGGTATAGTTTCTTATTATTTTACTATTTTTGTTCAGGAGCGTTCAAAAATATAGGAAAATATGTCAATATTTTTATGCAATTGTGTACATTTATTAACATCATAGTACATTTTCTTCCTTAATATACAGTGTGTTCGGTTATGGACTAGCGATAATCTATATACATGTAAAGCAACTATTATAATACACAAAATACACAAATACACCATATACTAGGGCTCAATACCCCACCCCGCCATATGGCAGCCATTTTGTTTTTTTGATAACCTATTCTCTACGTGTGAACAAAAACGTTCATATCTCTTAAAGTTTTGGTCTTACTGAGATAAAAATAGGCTTATTCGACGGACAATAATAATGTCTATGAACAACATTTCAAAACAAAGTTTTAACGTTTTCTTAACTTTTGAAAAAAAGATGAAATGCAAAAAAGGGTATAAAAATTATGCATTTCAATAAATTATATTGCAAATCAATGCAAAAGCAGTTCCGATAACCTTTCATTTTTTTTTCACTAAATCAAAAGTTTTTGAGTGAAGCTGCAATACAACATTAAATTCACAACTGTATGTTTATTACTTTAGGAGTTATTGTTGTTTGAACATAGCGTATGCGCAAACACAAAAGAGAGTAACCTTTATTATACCGTCAACTTATGTGGTTGCAGCTAGATGGTGCACCCGCGCACTATTCTCGAGCAGTGAGAGAATATTTGAACAATAACCATGTACCGTGGATCGGTCACGCTAGTGTAGTAGCGTGGCCAGCTCGCTCGCCCGATTTGACCCCCTTGGACTATTTGTTGTGGGGTGATATGAAGCAAAAGGTGTATGCTACAGTTCCAAACACCAGAGAAGACCTCGTCGCTAAAATTATGGCAGTCGCCGAAGAAGTAAGATCAGACTTAAAACTAATTAAGCGTTCAACTGCCCAGATAGTACACAGAGCATTAACTTGTCTGCAAGTTGAACGTGGGCAGTTTGAACAACTGCTGTAGGATGAAATTTAATGTGTATAAAAGATTGTAAAAGTATCAAATAAAAAGTAATAAGAATTGTTTAAAGTCCCGACAAAGGTTTTTCGTGCTTGCGCATACGCTATGTTCAAACAACAATAACTCTTAAAGTAATTAACAACAGTTGTGAATTTAATGTTGTATTGTAGCTTAACTCAAAAACTTTCGATTTAGTGAAAAAAAATGAAAGGATATCGGGACTGCTTTTGCACTGATTTGCAATAATTGGTGGATTTGCATAATTTTTTGACCCTTTTTTTTGCATTTCATCTTTTTTCAAAACTTAACAAAACGTTAACACGTTGTTTTGAAATGTTGTTGATAGACAGTATTATTGTCCGTCGAATAAGCCTATTTTTATCTCAGTAAGACCAAAACTTTAAGAGAAATGAACGTTTTTGTTCACACGTAGAGAATAGGTTATCAAAAAAACAAAATGGCTGCCATATGGTGGGGTGGGGTATTGAGCCCTAGTTTATGGTGTATTTGTGTATTAAAATAGTTGCTTTACATGTATTTAGATTATCGTTAGTCCATAACCGGACACACTGTATAGTAAAAATGCTGTAAAGTCGTGGTAATAGAAGACTAAAAAGAAGATCGTTAGTTAATGTGTGTAAGCTCTATAAGATTGTATTGTTACAAATGATTGGGAGTATAAATTTCAGTAAATGACTAAAATTCTGTAGCCTTTATTTTTCCAGCCATTTAGCACTTCGTTATATATTTTTCGAACCAATTAAACGAGAATTTCACAGAAACTATCCAAAACCTTGTTGGGTTTACTGTAGCTTTTCAAAAATAACTAGTTTTATAACTAAAACTTAATTACAATTTCCCACTACACTTTATTGTGCTACAGAAAAGAGGTGAGAAAAAAAGTACCGTGAGCAGTAAATTAACCAAGGACTTGCTCAACAATCATTTCAAAATTTCTTAAGACGCGAATTTGATATTAGAATACTAGTAGTAACAGAAGACTAAAACGACGATCAAGTTAATTAACGTGGGTAAGCTGTATAAGATTAGTCATAATTGTATTAATATTTGGTATTTGTTATTTATTATACGTTTCTACAGAACTGCCAGGACCAGAGAAGAAGAATGATACTCGACTTATATTTAACCGTATTCAAACCTCAAAAGACAGGGAGTCGACTGAACAACTCGGGAACAACACTCTAATTTGAAATAAAACAAGACGTCAGACAAGAGTGCATTTTATCTCCTATACAGCTTAATCAATACGCAGAACGAGTATTTATGGAAGCATTCTCGAACCACCAAATTGGCATTAAACTAAATGGAATTCTTATGAACAACATCCTGGATGCAGATGACACCGCTATATAACAGGCAATGCAGGTGATCACCAGACCCTACTTAGCCAGATTATTGAAACAGGTAGAAATTTATAATTACAAATTAAGATTAGAATAACCAAGAAGGTAGTAATTAGTAGGAATAACATTGCAAAAACTTAGATACACGTAAATGGAGTCAGACAATTCTGGGATGCATGGCCAATGAAACATGGATCCGAGTCCGAGAAATAAAATGCAGGACTCAATAGGCACGCCTAAGGTAAAAAAAAATCTTACAGATAGGAACTTAAGCCTCAGCCTCAAATACAGAAATGTAAAATACTATATCTGGTCAGTCGTATTGAGTGGAATGGAGACACAGACTTTGGAAACATAATCAAAGAACTGAAGTAACAGATTGACAACTCCGATATAATCAAAATAAGAAAAACTGTCTCACCTTCAAGAGTACTTCAAGGTAAAATGCAAAGGGGAATAAGGGTAATATGAAAGAAGAAACTGTCTTGGCTCAGAAATATAGTCCAGTGGACAGAAATAAGACACCTCGGAGAACTACAGGACGCAGCTTTAACAGGGAAATTTGAAAAGAAGGGGTGAATGCCTATTCAGAAACCTGTATGGCACTCTATGAAGAAGAATAATTTGTTTTTTAATTTAGATGTAACGTTTTAATAATATATATGTGTTTAAAATATTTGATAATATGAAGATAAATTGTGAACAAAGATAGAATAGAGAAAATGTGTCCAAATCGCCCCCATTTATTTCCTTATGAAGCTTGATTTGAATTGTGAAATGGGAGCACAATCAGGAAATATAAAATTCGCTAAAACTGTGGTAGACTTAGGGGAACCAAAATAGTCTCAGATTAATTTCTACCATCTAAAAATCGTTTTTTTTTCTCAATATTATCCGTGAACTGTTAGTGTTGAAGATGATCATTTTTCAGTGCAAAAAATATCTGTAATTCCTATTCAACCACTTGACCTAAACATCTTTAAAAAACTAAACAGTTGTATTAAAGAAGAATACGAAAATGCAAAACAATAAAACAATAATTGCCTGCCAGAGCAGTACTAATGGTAAGGCGAATTCTACCGCAAACATCGTCTATTTTGACCCACAATTCTTTAAACGATCTTATTGTTTTGAAGAGCATTGACTCTTCGCGGGCCCGTCCAGACTCGGTTTCTAACAATAATTAGAATTTCAGTGCTAAATCCTTAAAAGCATATAAATGACCGCAAAACCGCTTTGTAATTCAGTCTAGGTGCAAGAAAGTTTATGGTGTGCATTGAATTGGAGAAAAATTTTTGAGAAAAAGTTCCATATTGTTTTGCATAAATGCATTAGCCGTCGCTTATACAGCAGATTTTCATATAATTATTTCGAAACAAGGAATAATAATAATTTTGTAATAAACTACAAGAAAGGCTTGAGATAATTAAATAAATTAGTTGTTAATAACTGTTTGTAATGGTTTTAATTGTTCTGTAATATTTGCTAATTACAAACCGCATATTTTTTTTACATCGGAAATTAAAATACAAACGCAATGAAAATTTATGAGCCGAAAATACTATTGCTTAGATGGTGTCCAACACTCTTTAAATCTAGAAAGACGATTATCGATAGCTTCCTATAATCAATCTTATTTGTTTATCTATATTTGACTCAAATTGGTTTGTACCAGTTGAATTACGTTCGTAAATCTTAGTTGTAATGTAAGTCCACATAAAATAATCAACAGGTGATAAGTCGGGTCTGTTAGAGGGCCCCTTAATATTACCTCTACTTGAAATAATTCATTTTGAAATGTGAAAAGTAATGCCGATATTGTTGTGGAACATCTGCTAAATCAAGTAGCAAGGATAAAACGTTCTTAATTAGTTCTTAAGTTTAATTTTACTTCAGTATGGTCACCGCTAAGGCTAAAACATTTCTTCCTAGGAGTAACAAGTTTTTTCATCCATATAGAACTGATAGCTACTTTCACCTTATCATCATGGAGTAGAGAATGAATGCATGTTTGGGAAGTAAGAAGATTGCGTTCAATCCTCAGGTTGAGCAAAACTTCTTCAATTACGCAAGGTTTTTGGACGAATGTTGCCATGATACAGGGTTATTAATGTGATGAGGTCTCTAAACGCTACGGCAAATGCAAAGCTGGTAAATGATAAATGATTCTGACACCGACAGTCAGAAATCAAAGCAGAATGGTTCCAGTCAGAGGTGTTTCATAGGTGTGTATCAAAAGCTGTTTATTAATAAAGAAATGAATATATTTGTTTAACATTTCAAATATTTTTCCCTTGATCCAGATAATTTCGGGTCGAACTGAGGAAAACCATTGGCACGGCAAGTACCATGGTGGGAGGTCTGCAGGCAAATTCAGCCCCTATTTAAGTAACTATACCAGAACGCAACTTCCTAGTTAGCTGTGGTGCTGTGGCTTGCCATGGCCGTCCGTGTGTATGGTAAACTTGGCGTTTGAGGTGTATTACAGTCTACATATGGTGAAAAGAATTAACCCTGGCTCCTTGTTCATATAAACTCAAAAAAATTAAATAACCTTTTTGCTGCTGATTGTTTTTTCAACTTTCTATCCTGAAGAAAATCTGGATAACAGTGTTCATATACCCATGTTTCTTCGTTTCCAAACGAAAATTGTATCCAATAGTTCTGACGTCTAGGTATCAATCGTGGAAAGAGTTTGCGGAACCCCAATTGTTCAAAAATGTAGACAACAGGTCCCTTTGATATTGCAAAATGGTTTACATTAAGTATTTGATTGATTCGCTGGTATTCATTAAATAAAATCAAATTAAAGCTTTTCCAGGGTTGTAAGTACGAAACTTTATTACCAATGTATTTACAGTACTTCACTCACTATTTTAGAACTAATAACTGGGTAGGAAACATTACGCTGGTTAACTCACGTTCACATAGATATGGAACATGACTTCAAACCTTCGCTGCTCAAAATAGACAGAACGAACTCAAGAAGCATTTTAAAAAATTGTGTGCATAACATTTCAAGCTAAATGTTGGCAGTCATATATTGCACCTTATTCTAAATTTAAGCTCTCAAATTGTTACAGAGAGCGCTCAAGTATTTCTAGCAAAGCTATGCAAGATCACTGGTATAAATAGTAAGGTTTGGTGTTACTACCAAGAAGGATGATTTCATTGGAGCTCTTTTAACTTACTACTTATAGCATTGATTCTCAAAAATTGAGTAAGCAGAATAAGTATTTGTTAGACAACTTATGGTGCCAATGTGTTGGATTTGGTTGCATTTTTGCCAATAGAGATGTTGGCCGAATATGAAGTTGAGTCCAATTTGACAAGAACACAGTTTGGTTGTAGATTTTGTTTGCTAAGTATATGTGTTGGGAGGAGCATCCAATTCAGTAGACTAATGACTTTATTTATGCTCCCTTTATGCTATTTTGGTAGGACATCTTGATGACCTTTCTTGGGAATCATAATTGTTGTACTTTCTGGGCAGGTATAATAACATAAATTAATCTGTAGTTGTACTGGGTGAATGCAATGGTGACATAACTTTTCCTTAAAATGGGCTGGTTTTCCTAATATGAGAATTATGAAGTTAATTCTAAATGACATCAAAGTGAATTTGATTCTGGGAGCAAAAGAAATTAAGGCATTCACTAGAAATTCTTTTTCTTTTTAAACATAAAGAGTTATTAAATGTTTAGTTATATGAGGAGTGATACACAGTGGCACACCTCAGAAATTACAGGTCGAAATAGTATTTTTCGTCAAAAAGGCTATTTAATGGAGCCCATTTCTAACATATGTTATAATAAACGATTTAGTATTCGTTATCAGTTTCATTTTCCTTGTAATAGCAAAAATTGTAAGCGAATTATCTAGTTTAATTCGCATATTCCTTTAACGTTGATGGAATAAAACGAGGTGTCACTTATGACAGGGTTCTATTTAAAGAAAATTGGGTACCTAGCGCTGTGATGATGAGGGTACAATTTAATTAACGGACACAGTGGCCAAATATGCCGCACTTGATGTCTTTTGACGTGTTTTTGCGATTTTCAAAAATTCTTTTGAGTTATTCTAGAAATATTCAGGTGGCCCGTTTTCGTTGGGACACCCTGTATATATTCTTTTGCTATTTATGGTGTTGTATTTATTGTGATATTCTGAGTGTCCGTTAGTTCTTTATGCAGGTTCCTGGTTTCTTATGATATTTATTGCTTAATTTCAATTATTTTTTATAGCAGTTTAGCAGTTGTCCTGACTTTTTGGCATTTAAGTCACTGTATGGAACAATGGCAGAATTAAACAAGAGTGGTGATCCCATGAGTCATAGCAGCTATCGCATGCGTTAGGGGAGGTGATCTTCAACTAAAATTACCAAATACGTTTAAGGTTTTGGACTAATCGTACCTTCTGGGCTAGTAAATTAAAACTGGTCGATTCGAGTTTCAACCCTTAGAAGGTAATTTCTTCCAGGCTGTAAGAGTTAAAGCTTGGATCTGCCCCTGACATCCAATGATATTGATGATCCACATATTGTTCATAAGAGATCATGGTGAATCACAGTGTGCTTTATTCCTTCTTCTGCAAATATTTTATAAAAGCTCTTTGTTTCAATGATATTAAAAATATACTAATTAAGTAGTAGAATAGCAAACTGGGGACGTATAGCTATAGTTATTTGCACACATCAGAATTTACTATTTACAGCGCACTGGAAACAAGTCAGAGGCGTATCACAGAGGGCAACTTGTAAATATTCAACTAATTGTTTCAAATAGTATGTTAGTGTTTGTTAATCAATTTAGTAATTGAAAAATCCTCAATAATTTCGTATTGTTTGGGCGTCATTTTATTCATTGCATATCATCCACGCATAAGAGAAACAGCCCAGAAAAAAATTGAAAAAATCACTTACAAGCATACAATTAAAAAGGTATTGACCAATTATTTCAACAGTAAAAAAACTATTAGGTAGGCAAATAACAAAATGATTTTTTTTGCCCTGATTTTTCCCATAATGTTAATAACTAATTAAATTTCGATGTGCCCTACGACGGAATTCGAACAAACTGAAGAACAAAAAAAAACTATTACTCATGTTGTTGAGAAGGATGAAACAAATTCTTCAGCTTCATCTTCGGTGCGGAATCTTTCCAAGGTGAACGACTCTGATCACAGATAAACCCAAATAGAATTCGAACAAGTGCCTGTGATGCTATTATGTTTTATAACAATAGACGAACTCGCCTACTATACAGTTGCAACACTTCATTTTTATCCAGGAAATATCACATTATCATTATTGCGATGGCATGAACGGACGAAGAAGACGAGGAAATCGTGAAGACGACTAAAAGGAGACTACATATATATCTGAATCATGATCTATCGCTTACCCACAGGAAATTAATATTTTATACCGGGCGTAATCGAGAATGTCGAACGTCCAAATGGGATAATGCATGGACATTACTCATTCGGTATGTGGCGATTTTAAACAAACAATTTCCAGTTAATTGTCAGAATTTCCGTATAAAATCCTCGTAAAAATTTACGAGCAGGAGGATATCGGTCGTTGACGGGAAGCGAACGCTTTTATAATTAATCACATTATTTATGTGACGTTAGTATGATGCTCGCTTTTATACAGGGTGCTTTAAACACTTGAGCCCACGAACGCAATTTAGACATAAGACAAAAATTTCATGTAAATGTAGGTTGACAAATCATTAGCTTTTAAGATATAGTGTTAAATATTTGGGTCTTACATTATGAAACTTAATGAATGACGCAGTCAATAGGTTACAGCTACCACCTATGTGAACAACCCGGTGCTGGTAGTGAGGGTTAACAAAAAGACACAATAGCTATTGGAACGGAGGGATAAAGTCTTGCAAATTATTAATACGAAGTGATTTGAAGCAAACGAGTTGGTAGTAGCGACGGACCATATAAGAAGAAGGACATTAAGTTTGGATGGCTAGACGATGTCATTAAGCCCGTGAATCACATGAAGTTATTGGGAGTTATCTTAGATGACAAAATTATTTATGGGTCGAATATTAGAGAATTAATAGAGAAGGCGGAAAGGATGTAGATAGCGGTGGGCAAACTTGGAAGAAGCGGAGGACAGTGTTTACAGGGTAGTGAAGTTAATTGTATTGAATGCGAAGCTTATAGGGGACGTGTGATGAAAAAAGAACGTATAAGGTGAACAGTGTAATTGGGAAAACGGTGGTTTGTGTGATGTGTATGAATGTTGACATGTGTTGACAGAGGTAGTGTCTATAGACTGTATAACAAAACGAGTATGAATTTAGAGAGAAAAGAGAAGCGTAAGGCGAGGGAGAGAATGATAGATGAGTAGCAGGTAGTGCGACAGGCACCTATATTATTAGGTGGCTCAGTTACTGTTACAAGTGAGCACGGATGTTTTAGAGAATATTTACACAGATGTCAAAGAGCGAGGGGCGGACTGATACTGTGGAATATTTATTCTTAAGTGCGAGAAGTGGAAAGAGGGACTTGCAATAATGAATAGGTTGCTAGGAAAGATAGTAATAAGACGCACCTGGTGGAATAATAATGGAGAGTAGGGAATTTTGGAGGAGTTTGTTATGGACGTCGTCAGAACTACAGAGAAAGGAAATAGAACTGGCAGACATGTGGGACATTATACAGTGTGGGTTTTTCTTGATGATCAATATGGGGATCTTGGAAACTAGCGGAGATAGAGCAATGGTTAAATTGGGAAAGATTTGCAGTTTTACTGGCCCAATTTAATAACACTTTCGGATTTTTGTAAAAAGTTATGGCTTACTAGATATTTTGAAAAAACGAAATTCGGTCGATTTAGTCAAATCCCTCTAGCTCCTTTGTTTTTGATTTTATAAAGAAAGTGTAAACATCAAAATTGAAGAGGAAATGTATCCCGAATATGATTGTCATGTCTTCGTTTGCGTGACAGCTCTCGTTTTTGAGATATGACACAAACTTATCTTTTTTATGAATGTAAACTATAGTTGGCTATGACCTCAAAAAATCGGACATTTTTAGAACTTTTCAACGATATAATACTCTATATAGTTATTCATAAAAATAACGGAGTTATGGATGCTTTGTTCTCTTATTTTCACTTTTAACGTAGTTAGCCATGAAAGAGATTGATTTATTAATAACTATTCCAAAGAACATTGACCGATTTTTTTATTATGTATATAAGATATAACGAAAAAACTGAATAAGTAGGTACTTACTAAAAACTTAAGAAATTAAAGTACATAATAATGGTTACAATTTATGATCGAAAAGTCTACCATTGATATTTAGACAAAAATTCCATCTTTTTAAGATTGACATTACCGCTTTCCTCACAGACTGCCTATCAATTTCTTCAATTGCTTGGAATACCGCCTCCCTTAGGTCACCAACTATCTCATATTTTCTTTTGTATACTTTGTTTTTTCGCGCACCCCATAAATAGAACTCTATAACCGCCAAATCGGGAGACCGGGGTAGCCATTCTCGTTGGCCATTTCTTCCTATCCAAGAGTTTGGATAGATATTATCTAAGTGTTGTCTTACTAATAACGAGCATCATGGTGGAACCACTCAATTTCGAAACGAGTTGTCAAATTCAAATTATGCAACATGTCTTGAAAGAAATGCAAGTAGCGCTACCCAGTAAGTGATTCGTCATAGATAAAAGACCCCAGAATAGTAGACCCTATGATCCCACACCAAACATTAAAACCAAATTTTTTCTGGGGTCGTCTTTGTTCTACATGGAAAGGGTTTTCTTTAGCCCAGATATGCTATTGAGTCTATTGAACATACCGCAGTTAGTAAATCTAGTTTCATCTGATCCTAACACTTTTAATGGAAACTGTGGATTGTCAAGGCATATGCCTCTAAACCATGTACAAAACAAAATACGTCGATATTCATCACGAGCATGCAAATTTTGAGAAACTTGAATTTTGTACTGGTAGAACTTGTGCTCTTTCAGTACCTTAACTACAATTCGTTGAGATGTGCTAGCTTCTGCCCCAATCTCACGGGTTGATGTAGATGGATTTTGATTTACCATTGTCAAAACATTTATTTGTGCTGCTTCGTTAATTTGATTACGATCCTTTGGTGGTTTAGTAAAAGATCCATATCTGCGTAAACTATGTACATAGAGTAAGTTGACGACGATTAATATAACTATAAAAGTATTCCTCAGCTACACGAACTAATTTTTATGGCATATGATATAACATTCCACCATATTCAGTTTTTCTTCGTTAGAATATTCCATTTTATCAGGAAAACTTGTCAACATCGAGTATCAGTTCAGCACTACTAATGGAACTACTCTCAAATGAGGAAACATCAATGTAAAAACAATCATGGCTACCTTCGTTAAAAGTGAAAATAAGAGAGAAAAACATCCATAACTCCGTTATTTTTATGAATAATTATCGTTGAAAAGCTCTAAAAATGTCCGAATTTTTGGGGTCATAGCTAACTATGGTTTCCATTAAAAAAAATATAAGTTTGTGTCATATCTCGAAAACGAGAGCTGTCACGCAAACGAGAACATGGCAGTCATATTGGGGATACAATTCCCTTCAATTTTGATATTTACACTTTTTTCTATAAAATCAAAAACAAAGAAGCTAGAGGGATTTGACTAAATCGACAGAATTTCGTTTTTTCAAAATATCTAGTAAGCCATGACTTTTTACAAAAATCCGAAAGTGTGGTTAAATTGGGCCAGTAAAACTGCAAATCTTTCCCAATTTAACCATTGCTCTATCTCCGCTAGTGTCCGAGATCCCCATACTGATCATCAAAAAAACTCACCCTGTATACAGAGATGATGTAGATACGTTTGATTAGGGCTGACGTACCCGATGTATATCTCGGCGTAGGTGGTTCAGTCTATTTAGAGGGTAATTGGAGGTGTTTTAATGAGTGAGTGTCCCACATACATTTTGGCACATGAAATCAAGTGCATATTAGGCCACAAAACCTACAATAAAAAGGTTCAAAATTCAGTTATATTACACAAAGAAGAACCCAACACCAAAAGAAAACTAAAAGAGTCTGCTTTAATTTTGTTAAATGAAAACGATTGTATCGCTACTACCTCGGTAGAATTCAGTCGTTCCTTTCAAATTCTTCCAATTTGAAAGGAACTTTATGATTATATGATCTTTAGAAACTTCTGTACTAACCTGTATATTAAAAATAAAATTCTCTTAGTTACGTCAGAAATCAAATAATACACATTGTCAAATATTTTAATTTACATCTTAGAATTGTGCCTTTTTTATCCATAGTTTCTTAACCACTGACAGCGGGGTCTGACCTAGACCCCGAAACGTTTGGAATATACAGCAATTTTCTTTAATGTGGTGTTATTTCTCAAGAAGTACTTAGACATTCACAAAACCTACAACTTTCTTGCCTCTTAATATTTTATCTTTTACTTCTTTTTCGAAAGCAAAAATAAAAACCGCAATATTCCAGGAAAAATGACAAAGTTGACAAAAACAGCTTTCTATTGTATGGGAAAGAAGTGCATATTCTTTGATTCTAATGATTAATAATAAATTTGATATTATTGGTTGTGAGCTAATATTTTTCTGCACTAAAACTAAACTTTTTGTAGTAAAAGTGAATTTTCAGTTGTGGAAATTTTCTTCGCATGAATTGGTTCAATAGATCAACTTCGGGGAAGGGGGGAGCAATCTCGTGAGTCGGAAGGAGGGATTAAGTACGAAATTGGTCTAAGTCTAAGTATTTAAAGCTCTTGAAGGTAAAATTTCAGGCGATTTATTGTCGGACTCACTGACCTTGAGGCGATCGCCCCCATCTCCCTCCTCCCTCCTTCGGAATCCACATCTGATGGTGAGATTCAAGAATGTATCATCGAAAATATTCTCAGTGGAACCTTTGACATAAACAATATCTGAAAATATAATTTGCTTTCACAGCAACCCGTCTTCTAAACCAGCCAGATATAATTTTGGGAACATGCTATTGAACAATTCAAGTTAAAGAAGCTATTTGGACAATTTCTAAAACAACCCAACTACAAAGTTAATTTTTAATCAACTGGGAATGTCAGCATTATGTGTATTATGGACTGTATGGGGAATAATTGAGTTAGTAATTTCCAAGAGTCAACGAAAAAATTTTAACAGTTGTTTTTTAGGGAATTAAGGCACTTTTGAAATTTTTTGTGTATTACGTTAAGAGCCCTAGCCTCCATTCAGTATGGAGGCAAATTCCATTAGTTGAGCTTCTCTTAAAAAAGTGATTATTAGAAACATGTAATTTGAAACATGAATAGCGAATTTTTTTTCTGTCCAAACTGTTGGATTGTAAATATGAATTCTGTATTTTTCGCCGGTATATTGTGAATTTTCATCTGAGAAGTCATTAAAACTGATTTAACTAGGTCAGAGACGCCAACTGAAAAGCATATCATTAATTAAGAAATATACACATTTAGAAGAGGTCTGAAATAAAATAGATGAATAGGCACGACCTAAAGTCAAAACAAGAACAGGTGAAGCAATGTTTATTTACTTTATGGCAAATAATTGAAACTATTTTCAAGCAGAAGAGAAAGTTCAGTACGACTTGAGAAATCTGGAACCATATCTTAAGCAACAACTAATGTATAAAATTCAATAAGCAGACTGTTTTTATAGGACAAACCAACAGGAAGATTAAAACTAGACGAGATCAGCACTAATAATCTATTAGAAAAACCACGAGAGTACCGGCAAATACTGAAAGAAAGTAATAGATATCGCGCAAAGGGTTCACAGTTTTTGCATACGCGATAAAACTCAGACCTTACTGAATCCATGGGAAATTATGCTACACCCTAAATAGATCATGTAACAAGTCAACAGTCAACCACCAATTGGCGAGAGGTTGCCCATACTGAGCGTCAACGGTAATTTTATCAGCCAGCCTTTTCCTTGACACCTAAACCTTTAACAAGGAACCAGAAAAGGGAACATATGGACTCCAGAGCAATGCAAACAGACTTGAATAGGGCACGTGTAACTGCCTAAACGTAGTTATTTTACTAAAAATTCTAGGAAGGATCATATATTAAATAAGCTGATAAATACTTGGAAACTATATGATACTTGCGCAAAGTAAACAGGTAGAAATGTAGTTTAATTGAAAAGTAAGCCTAGTTAGAGTTAGAGTTGTTCAGGGTATGTTCTATGATGCTAGGAAAGTTTGGTGTCATAAAGGACACAATGTGCAATTCTACTAGTTTTCAATATAACAGCTCCCTACTTATGTCTAATGGACCACTGTAACTGTTCATAACTAACTATTTGTCTGGAGTAACAAAATAAAAACTGTTTCCTATATTCACTATATTACATCTAAAACCATCAATGTTAAAAACTTTATAGCAGTGTCAAGATAGTTTATCTTCTTATGAATACAACAGTTTTAATATTATCGTTTACGTTTAAATCAAAATACGTTTCAAGATAAATCCTGGTCGCGAAAAGACACGTCATTATTAGGTTCCGTTAGTGGTTCATATAGAGATGAAAGGCAAACTCTTATGATCCGATATACTAACATTAGATCCACAAAAAAACTGCGTAACTAGATCTATCGAAAGGGTTCAGTAAATTTACATTCTAACTAAACGCCGTGGGAGGAGTCGGAAAATTATCTTATGCACATTGAACTACAAAATAAAACAGTTAAAACCAATTTTTCGAACCCGAGATATTCGAGTTTATCTTTAGGTGAGGCTCTCTTCTACCCGATCGCACCGGCTGATAATAAGAAAGTACGCAAAGAGAAAGAAAATTGTCTGCTAGATTACAACGTACCGTATTGATTTTTCCATCGGAAGTTTACTTATCGAATAAGCATATATCAATATAATTTCCCGAGAGTTAATCTGATACCGGCCCGTTCACAAAAAAATATTGCCCGGCTGAACACAGATTATAATACAGGTGGTTGCGGGATTTTTCCCGACTACGGGTGATAATATATCACTTGTTGATTTATGGGAAAGCTGGTAATTTATCGGTAAGTTTCACCAGTTTCGAGTTATTCGCGGTTTTGCGGAAATTATAATGTATATAATTAATTCCTAGACATTTACGAGAACTAACCAGCGGCAAGGTATCACGACGGGGTCATTTGGTATACGCATAATCTGGTCTTAGCATAAGCGCGGTAGTGCTTAAGAAATATTCTTATCTGTACTTTAGTTTTACGTTCAACTCGACACACCGTGCAGTATCGTTTGAAACTACTTTGTTGCTAAATTCTGCCTTATTAGTGTTTGATTATCACAAGCATACATACAAAGGGAGCGTACTGGTCATTTGGAAAATTAGTACCACATCAAATTGAATCACCGTAGATTTACATACTGATTGGTAGTTATGTCATTTTATGACAATAAGTTTATTATTATTTTGCTGTTCCCTCTCCAGACGATGTTATTTTGATATCCCAACCGACAGAGGGAGTTGAGAGACCTGGTGGAGAGAGAGTCGTATAATAAAAGTGTTGTCAATTTATAGTCTAAAATTGTCTTCTAAACGTTGTTTGTGCCATATTCTTGATTACTTTTATGTTTTTTTGGGGAATAACACCACAATAGAAATAAATCTACGTATATTTCAGGAATACCAAACGTTTCAAAGTCTATTCTGACTTCGATGTCAATGGCTTTATATTTATTGATGTGATTGCAAAATGAAAATTTGACTTCATTTTGCAATTATTTATATAGTCTAAATGCTGATTAATTCCACCGGTAATGGTTTACTCTAGGAAGTCGAGAGCACATGTTCAGTGTTTGTCGCGGAGTTGCGAGATCTGACTATTTAAAGTAAATTTCAAGATAATCTTCATAATGTCAGTATTTTGGTATTCTTAGTTAATTTGTATTAAATTTAAGCCTTAAAAATATAAAACACCTGAAATTGTAAAAACAGTAATCAATAACTATCACAAGAAAATAGATCGATTCCAACATCAAGCAGATATGAATGAATGATAAATTTAGCAATCAATTGTTATCTATACATTTTGGTCCCTCTTTTATCCTGCATTTTTCACCAAATTCAATAGGCAATCTTTTGGAAATTAATTCGTTTTTCTACTATCTATTCTGGCATTTATTTGCAATACAAACAGGCATTTTTAAATTTCACTCGTATTACTCAACATATAGACAGACGAAAAATATAACTGGAACAATTAAGCAGCAAAACACGTAAAACATGTTATTGATTTTTCAGAATTTTTCTTTTTAAACCATCTGGCAACCTTGCCTCATGCTTAGTTGCCTGCACCAGTCAGCACGGATGCAAAACACAAAATCGTAGTAGTAGTCGTTTTTGCATTTGTTTTAATTTACCAAAAATTAAACTGTTTGAGAAGGGTTCCAAGATCGATGTTTAGTAATGTAAAAATGTGTAGAGCACGTGTACGCCGAATGTATCGCCAGCTAAGTTAATGTGACAGAGATCGAATTGTTGGTTTTCGGGAGGAGAGTATTTCATTTCGTGAAACGCTAATCGCACGAACAGAAATCCAGCTACTGTTATGAGATGTAGTTTGGTAATACCCAAAAACAAAAAAAGAGTGGGCACCGGACCTCGAAGGGGCACAAATGAAGTTGAAGATTGACGTCTAAAACTTATAGACTTTGGAGACCCTCTTGTAAGTGTCGGAACGTGTTACCGCCCTATTGTGCCACCTCTGACAGCAGAACATTGACGGCAACAACTACAATGGTGCAGAAAAAGACAACATTGGAGGCCATTCTCTGATGAATCTCAATTCTGCTTGGGTGGACATGATGATAGAAGAAGGGTTAGTGGATGTGGAGAAGAATGACATCAACCTTAATTTGATGTTGAACGACATGTACACCGAACCCGAACTGTAGAAGTTATGGTATGGAATGCTATTTCTCATGGAAGTAGGTCTTTGCTCAAGACAATATGACAGCGCAATGTCATCTTCAGGAAGTAGTGAAGCTGTATGTACTCCCTTACCTAAATCCGCTTATGGATCCCATACTTCAAGAAGATAATGCTCGGACTCATGATGCTCGAGTTAGTCTAAACGTTCGCCCATATGACATGTTTGAGATATGATGGATAGAAGGCTTGGAAATTTACCGCAGCCCCCACGGACTTTGGAGGTTCTAAGACATGGAATACCGGTAGCTTGGCATAAATATTCTTCAGGAAGAAATAGACCACTTTATTGTGTCAATGCTCAGACGTTTTGGGAGTGGCATACACATTATTAACAAACTTATTTAAACAAAATTAAAGTCCTTGGTATTTTTTATTAAAATTTAAATCATTTACTCCATACTATATCTTCTATGTTTTACCTAAACAATATTAAATGTAAACACATCATTCTGGGTTATGCAATTTCTTTGTCAGTGAGCATATATAAATAAATATATTAAAAAATCTTACATAATTAAATTTTTTATTTTACCTTTATAATTGCTTAATAAGTTCTACTTGTGTTACAGACAAATATAAACTTACATTTTGGGACGCAAGCCTGTACATTTTCTTCTAAAACCCAATTCACCAACATCATATCATTTACCTTATGCCACAAGAAAATTGGATAAGGCAGATAATCCCGAGGTACAATGGAGGCGTGAGGATACTCCCTATTGCCAATAGAGTTAAAAAATGCTATCAAATACTATTTTAGACACAGAGGAGCGAAGAGAAGTCTAGGAAAACCTTGCTAAGCCCCTACAAATATTTATTAGCTCCAAGTGAGAGAACTGACCAGATGGTGACTATCCAGATCTCTAAAAACTGAACTATCCTTGTTTTTTTTTTGAAGACGCGAGATGTAAGACAAAGGAATGACACCTCGAAGAGTGTATCCTTATATACGTTAGGATTTCCTTACAACCAGTATCTGTATTTTGAGACGTTTCAACTCTATTTCTGGAGTCGTTATCAAACACTATGTATTTTAGTTGGATGTTTATAAGTAAATTTTTCTGAGAAATGAAGAATTATGCCAACAGAAAGGAAAGCATGCCAAACTAACTGTGCAATTGAAAAATCATGTGATTAGAATATAAACAGTGTAAGGGCAAGCATCTAGGGCAGACAATAATTTGAATATATAGTGATGAAAACTATAAATAAATAAAGATGAAAACAAGAAAGCTGTAAATGTAGAAGAAATTAGATGAGAGCAATCTTAAGCTAGTTTTGGGGAACCTAAAGTTAGTGTTATTGATAAAGGCCACAATCAGGATATTTTCGGATTTTCAAAATATTATATATAGAGATAACCACATGGGTCTTTCTCTTAGTACTCAAATAACACAGATTGAAGGTTACCAACATTGATCTATAAGATGCTATCAAGGGATATATGTCAGTCCTTTTGATAAACAGGTCACGTAGGAAACATTTTTGACCTATTTCAATTTCGTTGCTGTGGGTGTAATAATTCGGTGACCAGATATTGGAGGCAAACTCAAGATGCTGCTTTGCTAGTAGATACGTGTGTCAAATGCAAGTAATTTATATGCTTTGTTTATAATGTAGTTGAAATGGGTAGTGAATTTGAAGTTTCATGAAAGACCACCCCTAAATCTTTAACCTCCTTACAATTCTCAATCTTTATTAGATTGGAAATTGTACCAATCTAATAGTCTTCAAAAGCTATATTGACTTTCAGAAGAAGTGCCAAGTCAAAGCTATTTTGTAGTGCTATAACATCATTTATTAATAGATTTAAATATGATACGGAGAAACGAGAGCTTATTCACACTGTATTTGGTACAAGACCAAATCATCTTCTCAGAAGACACAGAAGGTCTCTCATACATGGTTAGAGAAGTTCTAGAACAGTGATTCTTTACAAGCCTAAAAATGGTATAGATGAATTAAGAGAACAGATAAGTAAGGGACAAACTGTTACTGTACATAAACCACTGTTCTGGGACAAAAACATAACACGGAAGCCGAAAAACGTTTCTAATGAAAACATGGTAGAAGTGTGGCTGAGAAGCTTGGCATGACTCTGACCTTAGCAAAAAGAGAGAAGCTGTGGATAGTCAAGATCGGACAGGCTAGAGCAACATCATACGGAAGGAAATGAATATAAGCCCACCAATAAAAGAAGAAACCGGTTGAAACGAGTTGATTTGGTTTGGATTTGTTAAAATGCTGATAAATGACAGATAGCCCAGCAAAATAGAATGGATATCGCCAAACTGGAGGAAGAAACGAGGGCAACGGAAAAGCTGGAGAGATGACGAAGAAGTTAGACTACAGGAAACATGTTTTTAGTGAAAAATATTGGAAATTGGGGACTGAAAAACGACGAAAATTACCTATTTTCGCCATAATAGCCCTCAAATTTGCTCGACTGACTACTAGATTAAACCTTTAAAATTACCTACGTTGGTGACGGTCCTTGCGGACAAGGGAGTGTGATAATGCAGCATAACTGTACAGTTTCGTCATTTTAGTAACCTATCCTTTTATTGCTCTTCAATAGAAAATGAATAAAACAATATATTGTTTGTTGGTAACAAATTCTGCAACATCTAATTTTTGGAATACTTACTCAATAAATTTCAGTAAAATTGTGAAAGTTTATAGTTTAATTAAACAGAAAAAAAAATAAGAAAGAGGTGCTATATTTTTCTCGCCAGTGAAATGATATTTCAAACCGCCTTCAAACCTTTTGAAATCTTGAATCGATGTAAAAGATTTATCGTTCAATAAAATAGTTACAAGAAAGATAAGTAAAGAAAAAGGTGTGAAACGCCTTTCCTTGAATCATCATTTAATAAAGCCAAACTCTATGACACTTGTTCGCTAAAAGCTGTTTCTTTCTCTAATTCTTTTTGAATGATTATTTTTTAATTCGAAGTGATTATTTACGATGACACTATCAATTTAGTAAATGCGATTTAGAGATACAATAAATTTTATTTCGGCGTTCTTTATACAGTTAATGCAATATAAATTTTCGGCATTACAAAAAACACACCAGCATCATATTGTGACTCATGTGTGTTCCGATATAAAACCTAATAAATTATTTTTATGTGAGTATTTATTATTTGTGAGAATTTACGAATAGTCACGGTTACCTGTCAACGATAAATAAGTCTCGAGGGTTTTGTAATCTCGCTATAAAATTAATTATACAATAAAAATCATTAGCGAAATTTTAAATTTATTTCTAGCTCGTCTAAAAGAAAGTTCGTCTTTAGCTAATGGTATCTTTATTTAAAAAGTTAAAACCAACATTTGTTGAGAGAAATTAGCAATAAAAATAGGTACCCTGTTGAGAAGTCTGACTGTGATAAATATTTGGTGTAGCCTATCGGCACCCCTATGGCACAAAAGAGTTCATACATGATCTTTCAGTGATTCAGAAAGCATTCAGGTACGAAATTAAAATAATGAATACAATTTTGTTGTAGGAAGTAATCTAAGTAAATATTTAAACACCTTAATTGTTAATCTCCCTAATAGTTTTTTTAGAAATTATATTACCAAATAATTTGGACAAGTGTCCGTTGGACTTGCATAATAAGGACGCAGTATAATTTTGGAAGTTTTTTATAATCCATGTATTTTATAATATATATATCTTTTATTTTCTAGTTTACCACAAAAATTCAAGTTTTTGTTTTTCCTACAAACATAAATGAGCCTTAGTTATGTTTGACATTTTATCTAAGTGTTAGTCTTATAATTTTTGAAGATTTCTGTACATTTCTTTAATATCATATATTTTACAATTTAAAAAATAAATGTTAATTTTTCGCAAAATAGGCTCTTGCGTTAGACAAATTAGATAAACTAGCTGTCGCCCAGTGTACGAAATTCGATCAATTGTGTCAATATCTCTGGCAGGTCATAGGACTTTATTTGTGCTCAAATTCGTAATTCTTAATTTAATATGACAATAATTTAATCGCTAATGGGCTACCCTACATATTTATTTTTTCTAACCCTCCTGTATAGCTATAATTGCACTCAATTCTCTAACATTTATTAAAATCCTCATTATAATAATTCCATCTCATTATATATTTCCACCACCCTGTATATGCAACTGCTCATGGACCACGTATAATATTGTTTAACATTTTTGAACCACCCGGTAAACCATTCTGTATATGCCACTGCTGATGAGCCACCGTATTGACTCTTTTTGTTTATGAAATTTTTAACTATTTTTTGAAACTATAATTCTACTCCGACCTATATTTCAATCATCATATATATGGAACTCTCCGTGGGCTACTCTATAAATCATTTCTTTTTCTAACATTTTTTATCATCATCCTGTATATCTATAATTCCTCACACCCTATACTTCATCTTCCCTATATATACAACTGCTTATGGGTTACGGAATGTTGCATTTCCATTTCCGCACCCTGTATATGCATCTCTGTATAATATTTTTGCACAACCCTGTATAACTTTAATTCTACCGCACTTTCTATTCCAAGAACCCTGTAAATTCAACCGCTAATGGGCTCCCCTATGTAATTATTTTATTAGTTATAATTGCACTCTACACTGTATTTTAAAAACCCTATATATAATTATTTGATTTCTATCTAGTATAATTACGATTACTTGAATCTAGAAGCGAAAGCAGAAGGCTACGAGAATTATGCGAACCGATCTGAAGAGGGCAGATGTGACTCTGCCGAAACGTCGCATTTTACCATCGATCCCGACATTTGCAGAAGATGTTATTGTTATTTCAACTGAGGCGATGCTTAAGGCGCTTCCCGGAAACCACCTAGTATTTACATTTTGTTTAGTTTGTGCCCAAAGCGAAAGGCACATCTAAAAAAATCCAGAAGGAAGATTATTAGTGGGCTCCTCAATAAAAATTTTTATATATATATATATATATATATATATATATATATATAAAGATATATATTAGACTATAGAACTTAATGTTAATAAATAAATAACTTAAAATTAATGTTTTTGTAAGTTTGTTTAGTATTTATTAAAATATACAAATAAAAATATGTGGTTTTCAAAAGAAATTACAAGGGGTTAGGAGAAGAAGTGTATATAAATCATTATTTATACAGGGCAGCCTTATGAACAAAGAATCGTGAATTGGTGTCTGTAAAAACCAAAAACTGCATTTACTAGTTTTGATTTATGTCTTTTGGGGACACTATCATAGTTGGGATTGGAATATTTGTAGCAAGTATATGTGAAATTGGATACGCATTAGGACAAATAGTAACTGCCTTTCCATGTTAAAGAATTTCTGCAGTATTTAGTATCAAAATTAAAATATCGTACTTACTAATTAGGATATCAGTTAATATTACATGTCTGTCAGAAATTCGTAGGAAAAATATCACTGAAATATAACATAATTTTCAAATTGTCAAAGTTTTCAGGAAGTCATAACGTGGATAACTGAATACTTAGAAATTTTGAATTAATAATTTTGCATTTTAAAACATCAACAAATTGCGATTTGATTATTTGAAATTTTATTTGAATATTGTATCAAAATTAACCGATTTGAAAGTTTATTGAAAGTCCCAGTAAGTAAATAACGTAATTTTAAGCAACATAACTGTAAAAATTTTAATTTGATTTTCGAATATATCAACTAAAACGTTTCTACATTCCAGAAAACAACACTTGGTAAAATAAAATATCTATTTACTTATTGAATAATCCTTGTACTATGTCTATTAACCATACTGAACACAGTATGTAAAAACACCAATTAGCAGAATACTGTCTTTCACGTTCCGCAAAAAAAATTACAGATTTCTTATAGAGAAAACTGGACTGCAAAATTGTTGTGCATAACCAAAAAGATTTTTCAAATTGATTCCTAAAGCTTCCATTGAGCAGTTTTCCAAAAATTTTTTAACTGTTTTTTCCTTATTATTTTAAATTTCCAAGTTGGAATAAATCTTCTGAAGGGAAATTTTATTGAGAACACTTAACTTCTATTCATTTCTAATGTATTCATTCTTAGGTATGTCCTATGTTAAGCACTAGTTTTTTGAATTGAAGCACACATCTAGCCTTGTGTATCTACGAAGAAAGTTTAAATAATAGTATTGTAAAATTATTTATTTGATTTTCAAATTTAATTAAAGTAAATGTCCATTTATTTATTGAATGATCCTCGTAGTAAATATATTAAGCGTGTCATTTCTATCATCTACTGAACACGATCATAATTCGAACGAAAACAAAAAACCGAGTAGAAAATAGCACAAAAAATCTCAACATTTAAAGGACTAATGAATATCTGAGTTATAAATTAACGTGAAATTACTATATTTGGTCAAGAGGTAATTTCTTTCTAACTCACGTTATTTTAAAATAATTACGGATACCCATTACGTCGCTTATGTAACTACCAAACTAATTAATCGACTGAAAAATAGCGATGAAAGCCGGTTTATTATTATTGACTGCATAGCACAAGTCCGATGACAGCAGATAAGGACGACTACGAAAATAATACATTAGGTTTTGCAGAATAATTTCTTAGCCTCGGTTTTCTTTGGATGAATTATAATTGTGGTAAATTAATACGACAATAGATTGTATTACCGTTTTCTAAACTTTAGGTTTGTCTGCCTTCTATTCGTTGATGTTGTTCGGTAACCTATTTTTCAGTTTTTTATCAACAGTATGTATGTTGTCAGCTAGTCAGTCTTATAGCCACTGACGAATTTATTTAACAAACAGGAAAATCTATTCTTTCTCTCCAAATCAGTATCACATTTTCGTATGGGCAGACGTATTCTTGAAAATAGTACCTTACGTACCTTAGAAATAATATTAATTGATTACCAAAAGTATATCCTCACTGATTGTGAATAAATTCTTTCGTAATCTCGAAATAATTGTTGACGAAATCTCTGATTAATCTGCCTGCTTAACTGGATTTTCTATATTCATTTCATTTCTGTAACAGATTGGGATTAAAATTTTGTTACAGATGGCAATGTCCTGATTAGTGCTTGTTCTTTACGGAAAGTCATGAGTCAAGTGAAAGAAATCACTACAATAAGAACAGCCAACCTTCCTGCGTAGAAATAAGTGTGTTGGATATTGTATATAAGCACATAACTATTGGCGAGCTTTCAGCTAGGTACATGTCTAGAGTCGTTGTCAGTTATTATAAATTCAACAAATATCCGAAAAAAAATAGTCAATACTAAGTTTTTAAAACATATGGTATATTAATATCTATTTTTACGCATACAAAATCATTTAAAACATCCCAAAATTCAAAGAATTGGGTGCACAATGCTCCTTGTGTTTCTGGCCACAACGCGGATGAGAATTGGACATCTACAGAAGTATCTGTAGAAGTATGGCAAAAGGATGACCAGTACAACATTTCGTAAAGACAAGTGGATAAATCAAATGGCTTATTAACTAGCTCTGGCAGCCATAGAGTAGAGTGGCACAACACTAAGTTCCTGATGAAAGAAGAAAATTTGAAACAGGGAATTAATGAAAGCTAGCTGCACGATATTATATATCATGAAATAGGAACTGCGTCTCTAGGTGTCGATCGTACATAGTAATAATTATTGCTAGGGGAGTATATAGCAGATCCTGTTGTATCAAGTTAGACAAACTGTCACATTTACCGGGATAGCACTATCATATGCGGATTCTTGCTAAGATGGCGAGGCAGTCGCATTTGTGTGTGTGTGTGTGTGTGTGTTAGGTTTAGGAAATTTTGTCCCTGAGCAGATGGAGATGATAAAATTAAATAGACAGTGATAAAGACGTTCGAGTAGTGATTGGTTTGTATTATTTTTAGTGAATAAGCCGGAGGTCCTATGCTGTCACTCCTTGTAAATATAGTGTGCACATAACCTAACTAATTATCATTTATTTCATGGAAAGTTATAGAACTACATTTTATTCGTTTCAAGTGCTGGTTTAAATATGTGATTAAACTAAATAATCACCAACTATTTCATAGTACGCCAAAAAATATTGGTTTATTTCAACCAAAGAGGCAGTTTTTATGTTAATACTTTTAGTCGGAATTTAAAAGTTATTGGGCAATGGTGAAATATATAAACTGTACATTTCATTAGTTATATATGGTAACATAAATACAAACATTATATAGATATTCAGCTTGACTGAGTTAATAGAAAACAGTTCGAAGTTGTCTGTGAACCATACATTACGATCTATTCTCAAGGATACAAACAAATTAAAAACAAAAATGCGTACAGTGCACCTTCTGATTGTGGCCAGACCTATACATCGCCTGTGGGACTTAGATACGTGGAGAAGTAAGCATAAAGGACTACTTTCCCGAATCCTTAAGACACTTAAACAAATCAAATTTAACCAACAACCTATTAACTAGCCCTGACCACCATAATGCAGAATGGGACATTAGTAAGATCCTAAGGAAGAAGAAAATTAAAAAGACGGAAGCTAGCAATATGATATTAATTATTCTAAAATCGTAACACCACCTCGAAAGACATGGACATAATTGTTGATAGCCGATTATATAGCGAATCCTTTAGTATCGCGTCACATAAACTATGGGTGTCCAATTTATTTAAAGGGATAAGAAATATCGTGTGTCCGACTAGGCACTATCTGTGTGCCAAAATTCAGCAACATCCGTTCAGCCGGTTTTACGCGATTGAGCAACAAAACTTCAAAGCATTAGATATGATTACTTTTATGTTTTTTGGGGCAATAACACCAAAATCGAAATAAAACGACGTGTATTGAAGGAAAACCAAACCAAAATAAAAATTTGATTTTTAACATTTAAATTGACATAAATCAAATTTTCATTTTGCAATTTACATCAATAAATATAAAGCCATTGACAACGAAGACAGAATAGACTTTCAAATATTCTGACTTCGTTTCGTCAATTTAAATGTCAAAAATCAAATTTTGATTTTGCATGCCAGCTTCATTTACAAACAATCTCTCAGTAGTCTTCTAAACGTTGTTTGTGGCATATTCTTGATTGTAACATGAAAATTTTCATTTTGCAATTTACATCAACAAATATAAAGCCATTGAACACGAAGTCAGAATAGACTTTGAAACGTTTGGTTTTCCTTCAATATACGTCGTTTTATTTCGATTGTGATGTCCAACTTATTGCAAGATGACAAAATCCCGTGTCTTAAAAAACATCGGTGTAAAAGTAATCAAGAATATGCCATAAACAACGTTTAGAGGACAATTAGATATGATATACATAAATAGATTACTCCTTTTATTTAAGGTTAATTTTTATGTGCGTTTTTGTTTTTTGTTTTTTTAAATGTATTTATCACCTACATTATTATCAATGAATTTTATCGAAAGTTTTTTGGTCTGATAATTGCAATGCTATTCCTACCCATTCAAATAACTGACACACAACCCGCTAGCGCGTGCGCGGTACCAGTATCCACTTACAATAACGGGTTAAGTCAGTTTTTTTTTCTGATATAACAAATCCTAAAAAAATTAAACTGTAATAGTTCTTGTTGACGTAACGTGGGCAGGTCAGAACACTGTTGGATGTAAGTCTAAGCCTGTGAGGCCAAAATTTTCTTATATGTAATAATTAGATGATAAAATATTTGTTTTATTACTGCATTCCACGTATATTTGGTCAGTACCAAAAATAAAAAAATAAAATACAAACAAATGCAACGAATGTATTCGTTTATTTGGTATTGAAAATTGATAAGTTGGACGTCATTGTCATTATATTTTACTATTTCACTCTCTATAAACTGTTACTGGTATAAATGAATTGCTGTTAACTTTTATTACCCAAAATGAGCTAAATTTTGCACTATAGGCTTGCGCATTAAATTAATTTAATTATTTCAAACTTAGATGTTATATTTTATAATCACTTTCTTATATAGAGAAATGAAGGGCGGCATTTCTAAAGGGGCCTAGGGCGGCATCGATCCTTAATCCGTCACAGGGTCAGAAACTATAGGTTTCTCAATGAACTATTTATTAATGTCCATAATCCATATGTGGCAATTCAGATTCCTTAATCCGGACTAAGTTCATATTTTTCTGCTAAGGACCCCGCAGAATCCTTATGGGAAATGGCTTTCGGCCAAATTTTTTTCAAATTAAAGTATGTGGTAGCTCTTGAAGAGTAGATCAAAAGTGCTCAGGGGCACAAAGCTCCAGAGCCAATACTTTAGGATCTACAGCCCTCTAAAGTTGAAGTCATTTCCCATAAGGATTCTGGACCAAGTCAACTTTAGAGGGCTGTAGATCCTAAACTATTGGCTCTGGAGCTTTGTGCCCCTGAGCATTTTGATCTAATCTTCAAAAGCTATCACATACATAATTTGAAAAAATTTAGCCGAAAGTAATTCCTATAAGGATTCTGGATCACGTCCACATTAGCTATTGAGCCCATGAGCGCTTTTGATCTAATCTTCAAGAGCTATCACACACGTTAATTTGAAAAAAAAATACCAAAAGTCATTTCCCATAAGGATTTAGCGGGGTTCCTTTATTTCCATAAAAAAATTGCAACAAACCTTTCCGATTTGACTTAAAACTAAAGCTCCAACGGGCATGGAATTAAAAGTAATTTCGATTGGCGCATTAAATGTTATCATCGGGCAACAAATTACCAATCAATTAGGAATAAAATATGCACTAGGTTTTTATTTTTTCTGAATTCTTTGGGACTAACACCACAAAAAACATGAAAGTCTATATAGTTCAAAAGTTCAAACGTTTCAAGGTCTACATCAGACCCTGTTTTCAGTGGTAATTAACTTAACGCAAATGAACAAGAAAAATAAAAAATTAAAACGATTCGAAATGACAAATTTAGTAAATCACAATTTGTCATTATGAATCGTTTAATTTTGTTGTTCATTTGTGTTAAGTTAATTGCCATTGATTCTGATTTAGACCTTGAAACGTTTGGAATTTTCAAATATACAGACTCTCAAGTTTATGTGTTGTTATTCCCAAAGAACTAGGCCTGCATTTGGAATATGAATTCTCGGATGTGGCTTAATAGAAATCTATTCATCCATAAAATTAACGGAAAAAGAGAAATAAGAGTTTCCAACATATCCTTATAATACACCCGGTAGACATTAGCACTTATAATATTAACAAATATTTTTGTATTTCCGGAACTCGTACGTCAACCTTGCAGAAACATTCAGATAATTATATTTAATAAACTCTAATGCAAACATAATGTTTTTACTTAATCTCATATAGATTTAATATCACTGATAAATCATAGAATTCTTTGCCTGGATTATTACGCACCAGTTGCTAGTTGAGTGCGAATTTTTTTCTGGTTCAATTAACGTGTGTGTATGTGTGTGTGCCAAGTAATCAATCTGAAAAGCCATAAAGTAATACAGGATGCAAGCATTAAGATACTTTAAAATCCTTCTAGTGCTTGTAATTAAAGCATGCAATTAAAGTTCATAGAACAAGTCGAAGTTACTCATCTATGAATTAGCTTATATTTTTTTGAACGTAAAGAATTAAAAAAGTGCATATGATAAATTCTACTGACATAATTATATGAGTGAATCTCCTGTGGAATTAGCATTTTTAATCTGGCGTGAACAGATGTTGATAAATAAAGTTATTAGGCTTCTGCCTTTGTGTATACGTTGATTAATTGTTTGCTGAAGCTTGAGTTACTCTAGTTGTTTAGCTTTTTTTACACTGTAAAGCGTTAGTGCAGAATAAGGTGAGGAAAGTGAACGGTATCAAATTAACTTTTCTGTTACACGTTATTAAAATAATGCGTTGAGGATTACTTACCTAATAAACAAGATAGAAGAATTTAATATGCCTTCCTTCCATACTTGTATCAAAATATTGACCTTAATTTGCAAGTGAAATATAAATAACTAGGTAATGACAATTTATTGTTATTTTGTGGATTTAATAATCTATATATAAATAGGCTAAGACAAAACGATTAGGTACCATTTTCTCCTCTGTCTCTCAACCGATTTTCTTCATTCTTGTTTTGTTTAGTAGCTACTGACGACATTCAGTGCAGAATGCTAATATTAATTTATAATAATGATTCATTCATTAAATAAAATATAATAAAAAATCATTATTTACGTCATAATGTCAACGCCAAACAACTGAATGTGCCGCGTGCCGCCACCGCCAGACTCAAAACATTGAGTAATTATATATAGAGGGACCAATGCTGTTTATACTTAGAGCATGTACTACTGGAAGTGGCATGCAAGCGTTGTTATTGTTTAGTGGTAAAGTAATCGTTGTATATTATAATTATACAGGGCGATTCCAGATATGTTCAAAATAATTTTTTTCGTGGGTGGCACATAAGCAGTTGCATATATAGGGTGTTTAAAATACAGAGTAGAGTGCAATTATAACTAATAAAATAATTATATAGGGAATCCCATTAGCAGTTGAATTTACAGGGTTCTTGGAATAGAAGGTGCAGTAGAATTACGGTTATACAGGGTGGTGCAAAGAATATTATACAGAGATGCATATACAGTTGTATATATAGGAAAGATGAAATATGGGGTGAGAGGAATTATAGATATACAGGATGATGTTAAAAAATGTTAGAAACGGAAATGATTTATAGAGTAGCCCACGAAGAGTTCCATATATATGATGATTGAAATATAGGTCAGAGTAGAATTATAGTTACAGAAGATAGTTAAAAATTTCATAAACAAAAAGAGTAAATACCGTGACTCATAGGCAGTGGCATATACAGAATGGTTTACCCGGGTGGTTCAAAAATGTTAAAAAATATTATGCGTGGTCCATGAGCAGTTGCATATACAGGGTGGTGGAAATATATATTGAGATAGAATTATTATATCTGAAAAAAACTTGAATTTTTTTACTTATTTGTAGAAGCGAGATGTAAGACCGTCATCTAAGATTTTCGAGGAAACTATCACATAGAGGTTCCGAATCTGGATCCGTTCCGTGTAATTGCTGTTCTCCCTAAAGTCCTAGGATAGAATGTCCCGATACGATTTTCAGGTTACTTAACCTGCCAGAGATATTGACACAATTGGTCGAATTTCGACCACTGGGCGACAGCTAGTCAATATAAAGTGTTAAAGGTTTGATGACGATATTCCAAATTATACAGGGTGATTTTAACATCAACATTCACTGTCACCAGCAGCAAACATGGAGCTTGTAATTGGGCCATATTAGGTCGTCGCCTGCTAGCTAATCCAGCCAATACCAAAAATATAGCTTCTGCACCATGGTTTCCATAAGGTTGTGCAGCAAGCCAGTCCTCCCCTTCTTAGTTGTTGCAATTATTACCAGTGGAGTCACTTTAAAGACCTAGTTAATCTTTAACCCATAACTCTGAAAGCCTGGAGGTTCGTATATGATTACAGTATATGACATCAAGTTAAAGTGAAATTTTTAATCAATTGACGTACAATTTTAGACAAAGTCGCAGTTTGACCCCAAAAGCAGAAAAATTTGGTAAAGTTTTTTAGTTTATTATATGTGGTTCCTTATTATGGGGGCGGTCTAGTATCATCGTCTTGGTTTACTGGTTAATCAGCTCTAAGACCTATTAGTTACTACCTAATGGTTCAAAGCATAAATAATTTCTTACATGTTCCTCTACTGTATCATACTCGTACCCCAAATTGTTTATCTTTCTTCTTCCTAAGGCTACCCTACCATTCCGTATTATTTATACACTTTGGATGTTGAATAGAATTGGTGTGGATGCATCCCACTCTAACTACAGATTTGGTTAGAATTTTTCACTTTGAATTCTGAGGTGTTCTTGTGATATAACTGTTCAAATCGTAAGGGTGGGCGTCCATCTCCAGAAAAATAGTTACTAGATTTTACAGTATGAAAAGCATTGAAATGATCCATCTCATTTTATATTCTACGATCTTCCGAATGCTTAATATTTGTTATTAGGGCATTCCCCAGGGATGAATCAACTTTTAACGTTTTTGAAATATTTAACTTATTTGAAACTATTTTTTTGTACCAGATTCGGAACCACTAAGTGCTAGTTTCCCCGAAAATCCTAGATGTCGGTCTTTACATCTCGCGTCTACATATTTAAGGATATGTGTCAAATACATCAATAAGTGTTCGAGAGGACATTCTTATGTGGGAAGCGCAACTGGATAAAGGTTCCCGATCAGAAACAATTATATTTTATATTTTTTTTTGCGTAGAAAAGAATAACACTTCGAAGAGAGTATTTTTTGCTATTATTGACATTTTTGACATTCTTCATGTTTGAGATTTTTGACATTCATGACATTTTTGATATTTTTTTGACGTTTTTGACAATTTTTATAGTTTTGGCATTTTTTACTTTCTTTGGTTTGTTTGACATTTCTGACACTTTTGTCATTTATGACATTTTTTGACTTCTCTGATTTGCTTGACATTTCTGAAATTTTTGACAAGATCGTAATTATTGACATTTGTGACATTTTTGACATTTTTGTGGTATATTTTTTCAATATTTAAGCACTTTCTGGAAAATAACACCACAATTCAGGAAATTTCTGTATATTTTCAAACTTTTAGGGGGTCGTTTAGGTCAGACTCCGTTGTCATTGGCAAAGAAACTATGTAAAAAGGCACAATTCTAAAACTAAAATGTTTGGCATTATTTTGTCTAACTTAGACTCCGAAATGTTTGGAAATATACCGAAATTTTCGTGACATGTGGTGTTATTTCCCAGAGTGCTTGTACATTTTTGAAACTCTTGACATTTTTGGCATTCAGTGTATTGAACCTAATAGATGTCGGTGACATCTACCGTCTAGTGAGTAATTTAAGTATATGGAGGCATACTATGCTATAACATATACCATACTCTTGACAGATGGTTCGAGTGTTTTATATAAAAACACAAAAGGAAATATATATACAGATATATATCCACATATTTAGAACTATATCATTCAACGTATAACAGCCGTTTCGAACCACGAGTTGTCGTCTGATACGCTTCCTTGAATAACAAGTTCTAAAGTGAAATACTTGGATGTAATACACATCAGTAAGACAACAGTCGGTGTATTGAACCTAATACATGTCGGTGACATATACCGTCTAGTGAGTAATTTAAGTATGTGAAGGCATACTATGCTATAACATATACCATACTCTTGACAGATGGTTCGAGTGTTTTATATAAAAACACAAAAGGAAATATATATACAGATATATATCCACATATTTAGAACTATATCATTCAACGTATAAAAGCCGTTTCGAACCAGGAGTTCTCGTCAGATACGCTTCCTTGAATGACAAGTTACTGATGTGTATTACATCCAAATATTTCACTTTAGAACTTGTCATTCAAGGAAGCGTATCTGACGAGAACTCCTGGTTGGAAACGGCTGTTATACATTGAATGATAGAGTTCTAAATATGTGGATATATATACAGATATATTTTTTGCATTTTTGACATTTGTGAGATTTTTAATCAGACAATCATGTATTTTTGGTTTTAACTATCATAGATTATATATTCGGAAAGTGGCGAAACACGTCACTTCTGCTCAAATGAAAAGATACTCCAGTTGTCCTCTATCACATTTACGTGAATTTATTAATATTTCGACAATACATTTAGCGCTATGAACTAAATGTCTCCCTATGTAAACAATAATGGCGATAAACTGCTAAAAAAATTCAATTGCAAAATTTGCATTTAGTACTTTCTACTTTACTTATAATTCACTTTTTACATAATATTTTGTGTTTCTGAATACACTTTGAAATCATATTTTGATAAGCACCTGAAAATGTCATATTAACCTCCAATATCAAAAAATGTAAACTTGTAATTGATTTCTGAATAATCTGAAGTCTAAATACAAAACGTATAGTAACAAATAATTTTCACCGAATTAAATATACATTAGTTAAAAATATGACAGAAATAAATAAAAAAAAGAAAACATTACTGTTTACGGACAAGCGGTAATAACAGTAAGTAGGCGTTGCCAATTACGTCACGATGTGTTCAAATTTTTTTTACATAGATAAAGAAATACTTGTTAAATATCCTTAAGCTGCCTCTTCCTCTGAAGCTACTAAGTTATGAACTAAAACATCCTTTCCTTAATCCACATATTATGCTTTCTAACATCTCCTTCGAGTCACTCTGAAAATAAACGGAGTTAGTTGACCGTTACTAAGTTCTAATATAATAAATAGCATTCAAACTTGACAAAAAACGTCAAACATTTTTCGAAAAAAGAAACAACACGATTTTGAGTTTAAATCTCATCAATCATAATTCTCAGGATTCGGTACATTTCTACCATCCTCGATACTTGTAAATTCCGTAAAAACTATCGGCAAACACGAAATTTCTAATTACAAACGACCGATCCTGACGCTGCCCATTCATTATACAAGAGAAGTTTTCAAAGTTGAGAAACGGCAAGTATCAATCATCATTAAGAAATCACCATCTTCATCTTCAATTTTTTTGTCAGAATCCACATTAAAGTCCATCATCTAATCATTGATGTTATTCGCCGTAAAGTGTATTAAGAACACTTCAAAGTGGATCTAACGGTCTTTTCAGGAATGGAAAAAAATATTAGTAGATGACTTCAGTTACGGTAACACGCCGTAGATATTTTTGGCACGAGGAATTCAGTTATATTTGCTTTTTCATTTAGTGTTTTCTGCTGTAGCGTAGAATCACTTTTGTTTGCCTTTGAATGCTTTTAATTCACTCGAGCGATGAGGTCGTTGAAGTGGAAATGTTTGCATCTTTAGTGAAATCTATTTGGTTTTATTATTAAGTTGTACGCAAAACAAAATAACACTAATAACATTTTTAGCGATGTTAGTCGGCTTGTAGTATTTCTTGTAATAACTTCCTTGAATATTTTTCGCAAGAATTATGTGACATACAAAATACGACAATTAAAAATTTTGTTTACAGTGTCAATAACAGTCAAGGCATTTGTGTTAGTGGAGCTCTAAATATATGGAAATAGTAAAAGCGTAGTTATAGTTGCTAGTATATTACTTAGTTCCTAGGACACAGAACTTCATTCATATTTTCAAATTGTCTTTAAAAATTATGTATACATATTCAAAGAAGTTCGTGTTTGGTATGTAATTACGAGGGCTGCCTTTTGTAATTCGGGATTAGAGAACAAAAAGAAAAATTGATAATCAAAAATCGCTTTATTGTTTTTCAAAATATTCCCCATGATCTTTACACTTTTGCTTGCGTTGGAACCAATTGTCGAAGCACTTTTTCCACTCTGATTGAGGTATCTCCAAAACATGCATTCTGAACGCAGCAACCGCTTCTTCAGGTGTCGAAAAACGTTGACCTCTCAGTTTGTTTTTTACGTACGGGAATAAAAAGAAGACATTTGGTGACAAGTCAGGACTATACGGCGGATGACTCATTAAATCGATCTTTTGAGTGGTCAAAAATGCAGTTGTTTGAACCGATGTGTGAGAGCTCGCATTATCGTGGTGAAGAGTGATCCGTCTTCGGCGGTTGGTTTTCCTCATTTCTTGGAAGACAACTGGCAAACAAATAGTTGTGTACCCCTCAGAATTGACTGTTCTGCGTTGTTCTAGTGGTACGGTTGCGACATGTCCAGTTTTTCCGAAAAAACAGGCGATCATTTGCTTGGAAGTGCTTCGTGCGCGAAAAACTTTTGTTGGATTCGGCTCATCTTAAAACATCCATACAGTCGACTGCTGCGGTTTACTTTCGGGCTCATACGCGTAAATCCACGATTCATCACCTGTCACTATGTCATAAACGTGTTATGAAGCACAGCGATCGTATTTTTTGAGCTTTTCTTTCGACCAATCGACACGACCCTTTTTTTGAACGATTGACAAATGTTTATGCAATATTGAATGTATGCTGGTCCCACTAATATGTAAGGTTGACTCAATCTCACGTTAGGTCACATGACGATCTTACAATATCAGTTCGCGCACAGCATCAATGTTTTCCGGAACAATAACTGTTTTTGGATGACCTTCACGAAATTCGTCTTGGAGTGAACTACGGCCACGATTGAATTCTCCATACCATCGATAAACAGTGGTCCTTGATGGAGTTTCATCGCCAAAAATTAAATTAAGTTCATCCATGGACTCTTGCTGACTTAACAGACGTCGACAGTTGTAAAAAATAATCGCAAGAAAATGTTCACGATTTAATTCCATTTTTTGGCCGAGATGAATCCTTTAAGTTACTGTACACAACAAATAGCGCTCGTATGTCAAAACGTTCTGAGTACTTTTAACCTCAAAAATGTCAAACTTTACGATAGAGCTGTCAGTTGTCAGATTGCAACACTAGGGTTGTCCAATCCCGAAATATAAACGGCAGCCCTCGTAATACTTCCAAAGATAATCATTTTAGTTTTGTTTACCACTTATGTGTTCCTAGAATATATATTTTATTGGAAAGAAATTTCACAAGGGATGTTTGACTTACAATTAGATCATTAAATCACATTGTATTGAAACGTCTTCAAATTTCACACTTTGTAGTAATATTCACAATCTTAAATTGCCATTGAATTTGTCAGCATTTAATTTTCTCAAATAAACGAATTTTCCCAAAAATGATAACATCGCACCAAACGATTGGAATTCCCAAAATGCATAAACTTAATTAAAATCGTCAGAGCCATTTTTCGGGAATCTAGACTGTCAAAAATTTTTGTAAAATTACCATAGTTTTAGTCAACATAAGATAGCTAAATCGCTAATCGGTATTTAGGAATTCAAATTATAATACAATTTGACTAATTTTTTTTCATCATATAAGGAAATTTATTAAAACTAGCTGTCGCCCAGTGGTCGAAATTCGACCAATTGTGTCAATATCTCTAGCAGGTTAAATAACCTGAAAATTTTATCTTAACATTCTATCCTAGGACTTTAGGGAGAACAGCAATTACAGGGAAAGGATCCAGATTAGGAACCTCTGTGTGATAGTTTCCTCGAAAATGCTAGATGTCGGTCTTACATCTCGCTTCTACAAATAAGTAAAGAAATTCAAGTTTTTTTCAAATATAATTCATAGGACATTATTTCTGTTCAAATTCGTAATTCTTAATTTAATATGACAACAACGCAACCGCTAATGGGCTACCATACATATTTATTTTTTCTAACCTGTCTGTATAGCTATAATTGCACTCAATTCTCAAACATTTATTAAAATCCTCATTATAATAATTCCATCTCATTATATATTTCCACCACCCTGTATATGCAACTGCTCATGGACCACGCATAATATTTTTTACATTTTTGAACCACCCGGTAAACCATTCTGTATATGCCACTGCCTATGAGCCACGGTATTTACTCTTTTTGTTTATGAAATTTTTAACTATCTTCTGTAACTATAATTCTACTCTGACTTATATTTCAATCATCATATATATGGAACTCTTCGTGGGCTACTCAATAAATCATTTCCGTTTCTAACATTTTTTATCATCATCCTGTATATCTATAATTCCTCTCACCGTATATTTCATCTTCCCTATATATACAACTGCTTATGGGTTACAAAATGTTGCATTTCCATTTCCGCCACCCAGTATATGCATCTCTGTACAATATTCTTTGCACCACCCTGTATAACCGTAATTCTACTGCACCTTCTATTCCAAGAACCCTGTAAATTCAACCGCTAATGGGCTTCCCTATATAATTATTTTATTAGTTATAATTGCACTCTACTCTGTATTTTAAACACCCTATATATACAACTGCTTTTGTGCCACCCACGAAAAAAATTATTTTGAACATATCTGAAATCGCCCTGTATAATTATAATATACAACGATTACTTTACCACTAAACAATAACAACTCTTGCCTGCCACTTCCAGTAGTACATGCTCTAAGTATAAACAGCATTGGTCCCTCTATATATAATTACTCAATGTTTTGAGTCTGGCGGTGGCGGAACGCGGCACATTCAGTTGTTTGGCGTTGACATTATGACGTAAATAACGAATTTTTATTATATTTTATTTAATGAATGAACCATTATTATAAATTAATATTAGCATTCTGCACTGAAGGTCGTCAGTAGCTACTAAACAAAATAAAAATGAAGAAAATCGGTTGAGAGACAGAGGAGAAAATGGTACCTAATCATTTTGTCTTAGCCTATTTATATATAGATGAGGAGTAAGTTTACAATTTTTGAGAATAAACTTCAATTGTTTTGCGATTTTATGGAACTGTTTATTAGTTTTTAACAACAAACTACGGATTTTTACAAAATTCTTATTAATTTTAATTCACTATATTTTATTGTAAAATTATAAAAAAATGTAGTTTGAATTATTTTGGAAACATTATAAATTTGAAAACTTTTTTTACTATTTTTACAATTTTAACCGAAAAGTTACACAATGCATAGTAAGCTTACTAAAAATATTATTTCTTTTAAGCCATGTGAAACTTTACCAAACACGTTCTCAAATTTCGATACCAAGCTTTTTAAATTTACAAACATTATTTGCGTTTTGAATTACTATTTTTTTGTAGAATTACCAAAAATATATTGTAATTTAAATTACGAAGAAAGCATAAGAAGTTTATTAATATTTTTGCTATTTTTAAATTTGTAGCTGTAAAATTACACAATGTATCGTTTGTAGTCGCAGCTTTTCCGAAAATTAGGTTAAACACTGCCTATATGCTTTTGTTTCGTTACTACATATCATTATATGGAATTTATGTATATTTAGTATTACTTGCAAAGTCATTGGGTGTAGATGTGTGCTACGCATGTAAAAGAGAAAATATTTTACAATTTTCTCAAACTGAGTTACAATTACAGTTACAACACTGTATAGTAAAATTACTATTTAAATTTTCTATTATTAGTATTTTGTAAAATTTTTGTAGTTTTCTCAAAATAGCTTTAATCGTTCTGTGTAGTAAATTTACTAGACTGTCTTGTGTTAAAACTTGCTACACATTTTTGGTAAAATTACCAAAGAAATCGTTAACAGTGCATTTGTATATACTAGTGGTGGCCCAGTGGTCGAAATTCGACCCTATTTTTGAAATTGTAAAAAGTATATTTTTATAAGAAACAGAGTTGTGGAGAAATCGGAGAAGTAGATGTAATGACCAAAATTGTTCACTCATATTGACAAAAAATCGATTGAAATATAAAGAAAATAAAATTGTAATCAAATATCGGTATTCGAAATATTTTTGGCAAATGAATGATCCCCCAAATTTGCGGCTGGAACCGCTCCTGGCAAAATATTCGATATAATAATTGGAAGATTGTTCTTTGCAACCTAAAAGTTTTCGTTATTTGCAGTTTCAATCAAGTTCAGGAATATTAATGAAAAGAGAGGACCAACAAGCCTAGGAGAACTTAAAAATTTAACAAATTCTCTATTGTCCGCTGTCTGATAATTTTTTACACAACACTTTTGGGAAGGTTGTGATAATAATATATTAATCAAATAATTAAAGTCACATTAAAAATAGAATATTCAATATGAAAGTTACTGCAACGCGTCCGAAAAATTAGTACTGATCTACTAGATTGACTATTTTACCATGTACATGCTCTAAGTATATAACAGCATCTAACGATCGCTCCCTCCTAATATAATTACTCAATGTTTTGTGTTTTGACCGTTTGGCGGCGGCGGCACTGTCAGTTGTTTGGCGTTGACAGTATGAACGTAAATAATGAATTTTCATTATATTTTATTTAATGAATGAACCAATATTATAAATTAATATTAGCATTCTGCACTAAAAGTGGTCAGTAGCTACCAAACAAAATAAAAATGAAGAAAATCGGTTGAGGGACAGAGTAGAAAATGGTACCTAATCGTTTTGCCTTTGCGTATTTATATATAGATATATAAATAAAAGACATCCCACTCACATAACTATATTGGATAAACATGACGGTATCATAAAAATGGCTTGCTCTATTTTAGTTTCCAGCCATTGTCTTTTCATCGTTTTGTCTTGTCTTTACATTAATGTCGGGTTTTCCACTAACAGGTGTTATTTTAATTTTGTTATTATTAACATCATTTTCTGCCAACACTGTAAATACTGCTAAATTATTGTGGGGATATATCACTCAATCACAGTGTTGGCTATTTTTCCCAAATAACAGCAGGTCTTTGTCTAAGCCCTACTAGCAAAATGTGTTAAATCACACGATCTAGGTGGCCAGTTGATATCTCGTTTTCTCAATAGTGGTATTGTTTTTTGCTTTTGTAACTTGTAGCTCCGTTCTTCTGGAAATATACATCGTCTCTTTCCATCTATTTTGATGTGCCTCAAAAACTATCGTTCAATAATGCTTTACATTAACTGTAACAGTTTCATCTTTATTAATCTGGAAAAAGAACTAATTTTGGAAACATTTGCACTGTCTTCGGCGAAAAACGTAATTTATATGTACATTAATGAACCAATAATTTAGAATGAATACAACATTTTATTTTATAAAATAAATCAAGTGTCTTTACATTAATTTCGAATTTTTCATTTATTTATTGGGAAGTTTGGGCTTGATACTTTGTTGACTGACATGTTTATTGTCTTTTAGGCGATTCTTTGAAAACCTGACTGTTGTAGTTCTAAAGAAATATATGGACTATGTGGGAATATACCTTCTAAATTACTGTTTAAACTATTAAAAATTGTTAAGTTTTGTTTAAAAATCTGTGAGAAATGGACAAAATTTAGATATTTAATAAATTTCTCACAGATTTTTGTGATATTTATAATTCTATGCTCACAACTTGATTTTAATTCTTATTTGCAGTTCTCAAAAAACTACTCAACAGATCCAGAAGTATTAAATTTTCAATTCATTTAAGGATGCCGGATGCAAACTTTGTTGAAATTAACAGCTTCAGTTAATTTAATTTAAAAGCATTTTCTACTGTAGATAAAAACCAACAATAAACATTATTTATGCAGCTTCTGCCGCTATCTGGTTTCCATATGCGACTTCATACCTCATTACCTACTAGAAAAAGTTTAACTAGAAAAACGTAGAAATTACACATCTGCATAGTTAAACATAATAAGCACGAGTAACTTATTAAACAAAAACTTAATAGCGCGATTATTTGGGAAGATTGAGTTCATTCGACCGTTGTATTATTAACTTTATTTTACAATTTAAGTTAAATTAAGGAGTTATTTTTGTGTGGTTTTCTGTTTATTGTAAAAAGTATACCAACAAACTGGAAGACGTTTTTGTTCTCAAGGGTGGCATTTATGCTTAGTTACTACTCTTTCGCCGGAATTTTAACCCCTTAAGGAGGATGGCCTCTAATCTAGATATTTAAACAAGGAACGGTTATATTTTTCTAAAAGGCACTACATCATCTTTAACATAATATTTTGTTTTCTTTAAACTAATATGACATATCTTCCTTTCAAATGTTATATTGTTCGCCCCTCCTTAAAATACTTCAGTAACTATTATATTATAGTGTTGTTACATATGTAGCAATTGTTGTACATTTATTAGTGATGCGGCTAAATCAATTTCAGAAAGGTTGGTATTCATTATTAGTTTCACATGTCTCCACAAAAAGAAATCAGGGAGAGATAAATCGGGTGATCTGGCTGTCCACCTTTCCTCTCGGGTTATCGACCAGGAAAAATTTCATCCTAAGCCTTAAAGGGCTTTAATTCTTGAAATCCTTTAATGCGATGAAAACGCTCCAATATGATCCCGCATTTGTAGGAAGTTTGTACAATGGAAGGCCCAATTGGCTCGGTGGAGCACGGTCTTCAAGAACACAGATTTAAGGCCATCTATATCGTACTTTTCATCTTTGCTGAGTTGACGATAATCTTTGGAGTGATCATAGTTTTGAGGTGACTAGATACACCAAGAGAAAATTATTTAATGAAAGATATTCGTAGGCTCCTTTGGCGAAGATAACAGAATTCTAATAATAATAACTAATATCACCCAGCTTAACTCCTCATATAAGACTTTAAGCATTATGAATTTAGCGTAAATGTTGCGTAACAAAGTGAGAAATAATTCAAGCTGCTAACACAACCTTTTCTAAGTAGCATTTGTCAGAGAGACTTCCGTTCCTACTTATATGTGTAAAGTTGATTTATAATAGGATTATTTTGTCTATTCATTCACAGACAGAGGTAATATTAGAAAAATAATTCAAGACCTCCTCAACAATCTTTTCGAAATTACTTACGAATGAGGTATGGGCCAATTTCAACAACAAATTTTAGAAAATTAGAAAACCTAAATAAGAAACTAGCACGATCACAGAACAGCTTAACGTTCCTAATAAAATGCCGAATTGAAGGAATAATTCCAAAGAGGTTGTTACCAAAAATGCCATTCACAGACAGAGGTACTATTAGAAAAATAATTCAAGACCTCCTCAACAATCTTTTCGAAATTACTTATAATAGGATGTTGATTAAACGGGTCGCTGCCAATATGTTCCACTATTTGTTTCGTCTTACACTGTTAAAGGCCTTGCTATGATCAAAAAAACATATATATATATATATATATATATATATATATATACAGATAGGTAGTAGAAGCGTGCCTTCTCTAAGATGTTTCCTTCAGTAAAGTTTTGTTGCCAAATGCCCTTCAACAAATCTATCCTCTTTGGTGCCATCTGCTAGTTTATGAAATTTTATAGATGTCATTGTAAGATGAATATCAGGGCTAGTACTCTATAGTTAATCCAATTGGCAGTTAGATTTGTTTTATATAGCAAATTGATTACAGTCCTTCACCAATTCACAGCCCGTAAAACGCTACATCTGAAAAAAGAATTTCAGGTTGGTATGAGGGGTTTCGGTTAGGGGTACAGTTTTGCCAACTCTTTGGGTTTTGTAAAATTGGAGACCTAATGTCTAGGATCATCGGAATTGCATGTGAGATCTCTGTTTGCATATTAGGTGTAATAAGTAATCTCCGGCATCTAAAACCTTGTCCAAGTTTTAGACATACCTTCGTTATCGTTAACGGATAAACGACAGTTCTTTGCTGTTCACTACGCATGTTCTTTTTGGTATTTATAAACTTCTTGAATAGTTTTCTAGAGATCTTGGTATTGGCGAAGTTTTGTAGGCGAGTTCAGAAAGTTTGAGGAAGCTGTTCAATGAGATCATGATAGGCTACAGCCTTTATCATTCCAAACTGAGACTGAGATAATACATCGTTCACAAAATTTTTGTAGCATTTCCAAATTGGGTTTGGATCACCACTATCCAAGCTCGGTAAGATACTTATAATTTTTTCTCACATAAGCTCTGGAACTGATCTATATTTGTCATCTCTGCTAGTTTCTTGAGCCCGCCATTAGTATATACCTCCAACTTTTCTCTTAACATGTTATAGAATAGTTGGTGATGAGAACCGCAGTCAGTGCCAGGTATACATTTGGTAATCGATATTTCCCCTCGATGTAGTAATATTACGGTATCAGTGTGCTTTTAATATCTATCAGTAGAAACCCCTATGTATAGGCATCGGGGATGGTACGTAGATATAGAGTTTACAGCCCTGCCAACGCAGAACTTGGTTAGCTGGTCCGGCGCGTCCTTGGAACTATACTTCATATCATGAACTCTAGTGAATAATTTGGTCAAGTGCGAGTTGGACTCGCATACTTAGGGTTCCGTACCACCTTCAAGATTCGAATATTCCAGTTTCAGACAAGCAGGGAATGAGTGCATTTTCTTATACTTACCCTTATATCTTTTAAAGGAAGCGTTTTAAATTTATAAAAAATATACACTTTGATTTTCCACACATAGACTTTTTATTTTATCTGCTTTAGGATTCGCTTGATTTTTATCACAATACATATGTATTTAATTTTCTAATTTGGCCCCCAAAAAGTAACATTAAAGTTTTATTTTACTAATAAACTTTCAGAAATGCCTTTTATAATCTACTGTCTGAGTTTTGTGGCTCTTTAGATTGGAGGAAAAACGGCAAAATAGGTCAAAGTTTAAATTATAAATTATTAAATCTGTTATTCAAATTATTTAAAAATATAAATAAAATATATTTTTCAAATTTTAAATAGTGTAGTTTCTAAAGTGGGAATTAAGTCCACGTTTAATATTTTTAATATCTTTTAAAATATGATGTATTTGTAATTCACATAATGAGCCTTTTATCTGATATATTACATGATGCGTTTGAAAATTGAATCTTTATTTTCCATTTAATTGTACAATTTGTCCCTAAAATTACTATGGGGGTTTTCTAGTAATTTATTTTCCGTTTAATTCTATTATTTGGAGGCCAAATAATAGAATTAGGTATTTTTTTCATATTTTTCCTATAAACAAAAAAAAATGTGGTCTTAGAGTTTGGGAAATAAAGGGGAGAATGGATAATTTTTTTAAATATTTTTTTATATATTTTAAAATTAAAAAAATATATTTGTACCTATTCGTCATAATGAGCCCTGAGATTTGATATATTATATTACCCGTTAGAAACAATTATAATTTTTTATTTTAAATTTAATTCTATAATTTGCCCCCCAAAATGAATATTAGGGGTTCTTTCTTATTTTTCCAGTAAAGTTCAGGTGTGGGGCTATACTTCCAGTTTTTCAAAATTTTTCAGATTATGGTTTCGGAGATAAGGGAAATGGGTAAAATTTTTTATATTTTTGTTAATACCTTTTAATTAATTTATATTATAAATATGGAATAAATATATTTGTTTTAATCATCATGAGCCCTTTTATTTGATGTATAACATGCTGGGTTAGAAACAATTTTAATTTTATATTTTCCATTTAATTCTATAATTTGCCCCCCAAAAAAATATTAGGGGTTTTTCCTTATTTTTCCAGTAAAGTTCAGGTGAGGGGCTATACCTCCATTGTTTTTTCAAAATTTTCCAGCTATGGTTTCGGAAATAGGGGGGGAATGTGTAATTTTTTTTATATTTTTGTTAATATCTATTAATTAATTTATTTTAAAAATATGAAAAACATATATTTGTTTTCGTCATAATGAGCCCTTTCATTTGATATATAACATGATGGGTTAGAAACAATTTTAATTTTAATTTTCCATTTAATTCTATAATTTGCCCCCACCAAAATAAATATTAGGGGTTTATCCTTAATTTTCCAGTAAAGTTCAAGTGAGGGGCTATACCTCCATTTTTCCAAAATTTTCCAGCTTATCGTTTCGGAGATAAGGGGGGGGGGGATGGGTAATTTTTTATATATTTTTGTTAATATCTTTTAATAATTTATTTTAAAAATATGAAAAAAATATATTTGTTTTCGTAATGAGCCCTTTCATTTGATATATAACATGATGGATTAAAAACAATTTTAATTTTAATTTTCCATTTAATTCTATAATTTGCCCCCCCTAAAATAATTATTAGGGGTTTCTCCTTAATTTTCCAGTAAAGTTCAGGTGAGGGGCTATACATTCATTTTTTTTCAAAATTTTCCAGCTTATGGTTTTGGTGATAAGAGGGGGGAATGGGTAAATTTTTTTATATTTTTGTTAATATCTTTTAATTAATTTATTTTAAAAAATATGAAAAAAATATATGTTTTCGTCGTAATGAGCCCTTTCATTTGATATATAACATGATTGGTTAGAAACAATTTTTAATTTTATATTTTCCATTTAATTCTGTAATTGCCCCCCCCCAAATTAAAAGTAGAGTTTTCTCCTTATTTTTCCAGTAAACTTCAGGTCAGAACCTATAATTCTATTTTTTTTTTCAAAACTTTACGTTTTATAGTTTCGGAGATAAGGGGGGGGGGATGGGTAAATTTTGGTATATTTTTGTTAATATCTTTTTAAATAATTTTTTTAAATATGAAAAAAATATATTCGTGTTCCTCAAAATAACATGCGTTTGAAAATTTTTTTATTTTTAAATTTTTATTTAATTCTATAATTTGCCCCCCAAAATTAACATTAATCGTTCCTCCTTAATTTTCCTGTAAAGTTCGGGCAACCCTATATATTTCCTTTTTTTTTCAAAATTTTAGGCTCAGTAGTTTCGGAGATCAGGCGGGGAACGGTAGATTTTTTTAGTTTTTCCCCCCAGAATTACCCCTAAAATCAAATTTTTTTCTTTTACGATATGTACTCCTGATCGGGTCACCAAACTATACATTGATACCAAATTTCAACCTCTTCCGTCCAGTAGTTTAGGAGAAAATGGCTGTGATGTGACGGAGTGATATTATAAGGGTATCCGTATATTGTATATACGGATCCCTAATAAATAATTAAGTGATTTCTCGTTGCTTTCTCCATTGGTGGCGTGTTGTGGACAAGAAGTAGAGGATAATTAAAATTACCCCAGAAGATAACCCAAAGCTCGGTGACTAAGTCGATAAGCTATTGCGATCATAAACAATTATCTACCCGCTACTCAAAAAATTGTTTCCAATCCAAAATGTGAATGATATCGAATGTCAAAATTCTAAAATATAGTAGTGGCAGAAGTCCTTCAAAACAAATTAATTTCATGTTGCCCAATAAATATTCCTAAGATATTTGTTGCTACGTTATCATTATTCCTTCTAACAACCACAATGTCTCTGCTTAGCATTCATAAGAGATTGCGTGACAAATGAAATTACTGAAACGTACACGAATGCGTTAGGATTTTATTCGACATAAATTGAAAATGATTCGTATGTAGTCGATGTTTATCTAGAATTTTCAATTAAATACTCGTTATTGTTGTTAAATTTCAATACGAGTGGTACGTACACATATAAAAACCATAAAACAGGAATTTCAGTTGTACCATAGAGATAATAATTTCGAATTCAAAATAGATATTTACCATTAAGGACAGATTATTTTAATGTAGTTATATCGTAAATTTTTATGATTTTCTAAGAGTTCGTGGAACTGTTTATACCGATTTTCTTAAGTAAATTAATAAAGATAATGGAGGACTTGAAAAATATTACTAATAAAGGTGTGAATTCAGGTGTTGGAAAAGCATTGCCATTAACAGTTAAATTTGATAACTAATGCTGAATTAATGTCGACTAATGTCACATTCTGTTGACAAACTTCTGATTTGTTTTTATTTTATTTTATAATGTGAAGTGTTATCGATGATTATGGTTGAAGGATGAGGAAGTGTTGTTTAATATTTAAGTTTAAAAATTTACAGTCTAAAATCTATTTAATGTTTATTTCAACCAATGTAATATAGCTGACGAATTTAAAATCGGATACAAAACAAGTTTTTCTACATAAACACAATTTCTCTTTTATTCAATTAAACCAAAAAAAATAACAACTAATAGGTATAAATGTCACAATCCTAAGAAACAGGTGTTCAAATTGGCCACCGGTTACTAACTGACAATGAGCAATGCGATTTTCAAATTCTATTTTAACGTTGGCTAATACTTGAGGTAAACTGTTGATTTCAGACAGTCCCTCAAAAAGAAATCGAGTGGAGTTAGGTCGGGAGATGTAGCAAGCTATTCAATAGTCTACTTGTTTTGGAAAATTGTATTTAAATAATTTCGTACAGGTTGTGAACACAGACCTATAGATTCAAGAGACCGAAAAATTCACTCATAAAGCAGAAACAAAACCGATCCAAAATTAACTGAAAACAAAATAATGAGCTCGAAAAAGATAGAGCTACACCTGTAGTCTGCTGTCAACCATGTAAACCGTGCAACTTGTTATCGTATAATATCCAGTACCGTAATGTAATCCAACTTTTATTATTTTAAATGCAATATTATGTAGGACTTTCGGTCATTATGTTGAGGTGACAGAATGTTTGTGCGCGTCGGCACTTGGGAAATTTAGTTTAGTGAATAATCTACCCAATTTAAACTTTGTTTTTTCGGTTATAGCACTAAAGATGCTTATAAAGTGAAAGACGCTCTGGAAGTGATTTAAGTGTTCAGAATAGTGAAAAGTGGGGAGTTCAAAGTCGCCTAGCTCTGTAAATAGCGTTTCGTCTAATATCTAAATCATCATTAACTTTTATAAATTTTGGAGCAGAATTACTTGTTAATTTCATTTCAAGGAATATTTTATTTTCCATATTTGAGTCGATTATTTGTGCATAAGTACATGGTTTAATAATACAGTAAATAGTTTTATACAAGGAAAATTAAAAAAAAGTGATTAATGTATAAAGAAACAAACATAATATACACAGTTAGTCAGAAATCAAATAATACACATTGTCAATTATTTTAATTTACATCTTAGAATTGTGTCTTTTTTATCCGTAGTTTCTTAATCATTGACAACGGGGTCTGATCTAGTCCCCGAAACGTTTGGAATATACAGCAATTTTCTTTTAACTGTGGTGTTATTTCCCAAGAATTACTTAGACATTGAAACATATACACAGTTCAAGTAAACTTTCTTAGTTAATCGAAACTGAAGTTTGGTCAATATGAACTCATTGAAGAAGAAGAATATTATGTAAAAACGGAAAAAAATATAAAACATTCAACTACTGGTTATCTTGTATGTCTTGGATCAGACCGATTGGTATTAAATTTAATTAAATTAGTCATATTAGACTATTAATAGATAACAATATTTGATTAGTGTTATTAATGAAACGTTGTAAAATAATATTAACTTATTATCTATTACAAAGCCTGTATAATGATCTCTCTGACATTAAAATGGACATGAAAAATCGCTGAATTACTTTCAATGGTACTGAATGTAAAAAATCATCTAAAAATAGGACCTGTTATAGGAAGTAGGAACATATCTATTCGTTTCATAAATAAGGATACAATCCTTGGTAAATAGATATGGACTATTAATTTTTAATAAATATAATTGTGAAATATAAGTTTATATGTACGCTCTTGAGCCATAAATAAAGTACACAAGGCAACTCATCGATGGAAAGATAAATCCGGGAACAACTGATCTACTTTTCCACAAACTGCATAACCAAGTACCATAATTTACCATAAAATGATATATTTTTATATAAAAATTTTCAAAATTTCAAAATTCAACGTAACAATGTTTCATGCCGGTTACACGCAAAATTTTAAATTCACTCACAAATCGATACTGGTCGTTCTCTCATCGTAAAAGTAGTAAAAGTGTTGCCAAATGTAGTTATTTTATTTATTATACTAAAATATGGGAATAATTCTTGATATTTCTATAGTAATATTTTAGCGCCACATTAAGCGTCTTATATAAATAAAACATAAATTATGGTTTATCTTTTCTATTGCATATAATATGTTGAGGGAAAATCACTCAAGCAACTTCTTTTTTAGCTCTATGATTTAGTTAAATCGGGTTAGAGTGTCCTGAGGATAAAAAGAGATAGGTACTATGCAATATTTTAGATATTGGATCGCATAAAAATGTAAACAACCAAATCTATTAATTCGTAGATCTGTGGTTTGGGAAGACTTTTGCAATTGCTGGTACGATGTTTTGCTGTAGTAGTTCCACTTAGTGCACCTTCAATAAAATACAGACATATAACTGCCTCTACGTTGACCTTCTGATGGTGTTTCTCATTTGACGTTGGAGCTGAGTGACTTTTGCGTGGATAAAAAGATAGAGCTATAGCCCTTTTCCCAAATTCAACCCACATTCTTCAACCTATGGATGTGACAATTTTCCATCCGTTAAAAAATGCATGGAAAAAAGGTGTACAACTATATAAAATTGAGAAGAATGGTAGTAAAATAAAAAAAGAGAATTTCGGACCATTATTTAAGAATGTTCTAGATGAGACAATAACACCTAGCATGATTAAAAACGGATTTAAAACATGCGGTTTATTCCCCTTCGACCAAAATGGTATTCCATATGACAATTTTTTTAAAAGCAGGGATAATTTTCACAACGCCAATAAACAACAAATTATTAACCAAATAACAAAAAAAGAACTGATCTTTTTTGAAAGCAAAATAGTAATCGACAAAATAACTTCATTCAAAGATTCTGGTGACATTTGGTGTGGGAAAGTAGAAGACACCGCGTTATTCAATTTTTGGAAATTATTGTCCCAAGAAGCTGAAAGTCAAACAGTAAATAATGTCAATGAGTTACCTCACCAAACTGAACATAAAGAAACCAATCACTTAGATCAAACACATGATAATCAGGGTAATCATATTGATATTGTTCATTTAACCCCGCCAGACCAAGCAATATGTAAGTCAACTACTGAACGAAGAGGAACTGAGCGTCTGCCCAATCAACTGAATGACTCTACTCCAAACACCTCTAAAGAGGAATATATTCCATCCCTATTTAAAACAGAACTTTTTTGGCCCAAACCAGTTATTAAAAAGCTGTCAGAAAAATTTAAGAGAAGATACCATCAGTAGCTACCTCTGACCAGTGGAGAGAATATTATAAATACAAAGAAACAGAAAAACAAAAGAAAGAAAAAAAAAAAGGAGGAACGCAAGATAAAAAGAGAAATGGCAAAAATTGAAAAAGAAGTTAAAATGCAGTCCAAAATGAAGAAAACGCCTAACACACAAAAAAATGAATCATCTTCTGAATCCTCTGTAGAAATGAATATTGGCTCAGAAGTAGAAGGAGATGCTTGGGATCAACGGTCCGATTCTGAAGCTGATGTAGAACATGATAGAAAAAAAACCAATGAGGAAATATCTTCTGATGATTTTGTAATAATCAGATATGAAAATCAGTATTACCCAAGTAATAAAATAAATCTAATGAAAGTCTGATTAGTTCTTGAATAATCACATTTTGTTAATATATAATACATAGAAACTCTTATTTTTAGGACGAGTAATTGAAGTTAATGCAAATTTGAAGTAATATAAAATAATGACAATGACAAGGAGTGGAATGCAGGATTGGAAATCGCCAAACTATGAGGATATTATGTGGTATCGGAAAGATGACGTAATTGAAAAAATTAATCAACCCCACCAGAAAAATACTAGAGGTACCTTCTGTTCAATGAAAAAATACCAACCTGAATTGTATTAGTTTTATATATAAACAAATAATTAAAAAAAGGAAATTGTGTCAACTATTGGGTAGTATTGGTGTCAAGTAATGGATTTTGGATAAAAGACACATGTCAACCAAAGGTGCATTGTTGTCAAATTTTTTAAATGTTATAACAAAATGATCCATTTACTTAAAGCAAAAATTGTTGACAGTCCTTATAAAAAACATTATCAATTTCACGTAGTCAGCTTGAAAAAGGTTCCATTTTAAATACTTTACTGGGTACGATTTTTTTAAAAATATTGTTTTCTTATATTGTCAACTATTACCTTAATTGTTTTTCTGATTCTCTAGGTTTTAAAGAGTATTAGATTTTATAACAAATAATGGAGATATGTAGAATTATAAGATTATTTAGATGAAAACAAAGTTTTATTCAATTAATGTATATATATATTTGTAAATATGTAAATAAACTAGCGCAGATGTTTTATAAAGAATATAAATATGTACTTTTTGTTTTTGTTGTGAATCAACAATTATAATATTTTTTTACTTACCATCGTTTTGTTCATTAAAAGAAAAAAATAATAACATTAACATCCAGTTAACTGACTCTACTTATTTGGATATGTCATTCATGACACTCGAGGTTAAGATATTTAAATGTGTAAGACATATGTGATAATAAAATATAGAATAAAAATTTCCATTACTGCATGGAAAGTTTCACCTGCGGCATTAAAGTAAATTCACTTGCGCTTAATAGTCAGCAACCCGCCGCGACCGCTTCTTCTAAGTTAGCTTGACAATCCCTCCAACATTTTCTTGTGTCTCTCTCTGGCACGAACTCTCGTATATAGTTGTAATGAGAAAATAATTTGTCCAAATTTGCGCATTATTAAATTAAGCTTGACGTGTCCGTGAGTTTTTTCTTCTTTTATCTGGATAGATAATATGTTCCGTACCTCATGTGTACACTGTATACAATTGAGTGAAAATTTATTGCATATTCTGCTGTTAACAAATTCAAGTTCATTTGTTTTTATCGCAAAATGTACTATAATTGAAAAACATCGACAGTAAATTACAAAAATATTATCAGTATCTATTACTTGTAGCAATTTACTTTAGCAATATGAATAAAATAAAACAGCTCCTATAATAAACAACAGATTAGTTATCTCGTTCATATTGCGTTTAAAACTATATCAATATAAATCGCTCCTAATTTACTTTTACATGCAGAATTCTTGTATACTAAGGCGGACTCGTTGCGCGATCTTTATTTGTGTTTTAAAGAAGCACTCAGATTTTATTAGCGGCAATAAAGAAGAGACTAGTTTCACGCCTTCTCATCTTAGATGAAATCGAATCATTATTTTTCGTCGAGATCTGTTCCGCTCTGTTGTGAGATAAAATGCATCCATCAGTTCGGTGTGTACAGTTTTTTTATAGAGAATCTCCGTTATGTAGGCTCGTTACTGACAAGAGTTAACTAACAATTCATTTTGTTAATGCACGAGTAAAATCACGTGAGGTAATGAAATTGTTGGAATTAAAGAGCAATTTAGTGGTTTTTCGATAAACGTGGAAGACATTAACCCACTACGATCGAGATTGGTGTCGTGAAATTTGTATAGAATTGCAAGAAAGTTTGAGGTAAAAAATTAGTTAAGGAGAGAAAACGAAGAAATTTACCTGAAAATAAAATTCTACACATTTCGACAATTTTTATGTGTTGATCATCAGTTAGTCTTGTTGCGCTCAATCCTGAGCCCAATTAGTTAAATTAAAATGTAATAATTAAGGAACAACTCATGTAGAAAAATCGTTATTTTAAAAATTCCTTACTAAGTAATTTAGATAGAGATTAGAACAATATTTATTGTATCCTCTTAAAAGTATAGAAGAAAATAGGGAGTGTGGGGGTGTAAATGTGAAAAATAGCCAAAAAATACCATTAGTTATTCATTGGGCGTTGAACACGCGGAGATCGTTTATCGTTATCATTTTTCTCTAAAGGCATCAAAAATAAAGGGTGTTGTTTTTAGAGGTATAGAACTTTGAAATGGAATAAAATAAGAATATCTTTCTTAAATTGACATGAAATTTACATTATTCGAAAGAAAATCTTCTGGCATAATAATTTGAATATGACTTCTGGCATATGACCGCCACGGCTGGCTCGGACGTATTCTAATCTGGAAGTCCAATTTTCGATGACTTTTCCAACATTTGTGGCCGTATATCGGTAATAACGCGGCAAATGTTGTCCTCCAAGTGGTCAATCGTTTCAGGCTTATCGGTGTAGACTAGCGACTTCACGTATACCCACAGAAAATAGTCAAGCGGCGTTAAATCGCACGATCTTGGAGGCCAATTCACGGGACAGAAACGTGAAACTATGCGGTTACCAAACGTTTCTTTCGATAAATCAACTGTGACACGAGTTGTGTGACATGTTGCCTCGTCTTGCTGAAACTACAGCTCGTGTGCATCATGATTGTTCAATTGATGAACGAAAAAGTTAGTAATCATGGCTCTATAGCGATCACCATTGACTGGTCAGCATCCTTTTTAAAGAAGTACGGACCAATTATCCCACGAGCCTATAAAGCACACCAAACAGTCAGTTCTTCTGGATGTAACGGTGTCTCAACATGAATTTGATCATCACTCCAAATACGGCAATTTTGTTTATTGACGTATCCATTAACCAAAAGTGTCATCGCTAAACAAAATTCGCTTATGAAAATCGGGATCAACGGCAGTCTTGTTTTGGGCCCACTCACCGAATGTACGCCTCGCTAGGTGATCGTGTGGCTTTAATTCTTACAAGAGTTGAATTTTGTAAGCACGCAAACCAAGATCTTACCGCAAAATCTTCCATAAAGTGGATGAACACATATCCATTTCCTGTTCACGTTAACCTGATTCGGGTTTTCCTCTACGTTACGCTCTACAGCAGCAATAGGTTGTTCTGAACGCACTGTACGACATCTCTGTGGATGCGTATTATCATTTAGAGTAAACGTTGTGCGAAAACGTTGCATAGTTAATCGAATTAATTGCTCTGATGGATGATTATGTTGACCGTAAAATGGGCGTAGTGGGCGATACGTATTTCGAACAGAACCATGATTTTCAAAATAAATGTGCACAATTTGGAAGTGTTGTTCAGGCATCAGTCTATTTATGATGAAATGCCAAAACAGCTGACAAGATGGCCACCGGTTAAAAGAGTGTTGCCAACTTAAAGTTCTATACCTCTAAAAAAACACCCGTTAGTTGTCAGATTCATTCTAATCTTTCAAGATGCAATACAAAAATTTTCTTTGACACGAACAACAATTATATAAGTTTTTGTTAATAGGTACCCAAACAATGTTGGTTCATAAAAGAAGATGAAAGATAAAAAGTACGAATGTGACACATTGCCTATGATCATTTATCACATACTTCAAAAACAATAAACCCTTAAAATGGAAAAAAATATAAATATTAATCTAAATAAACATTGTCGAAAATTATTCAAAATAATTGACTGAAAACTCACTTACAGGTTTCATCAACTATTTTTATGTAGTTTTTTCACTCCCACATCCCCGTTTTCATTCCTATAGAGAAAAATGATAACGATAAATGATGGTCACAGTGAAAAATGATAACGAAATGGATTTAGAACCGTGGTCAGCGTCCAATGAATCACTAAACAGTATTTTTTGGGGATTTTTCACGTTTTTACCCTCTCACCCCTATTTTCACCGATACTTTTGGAAGTATAGCTTCACAATAAATATTTTTCTAATCTATATTAATAAAACATATCAAATTCAAACAAGGTATACACCAACTAGCTTTTATAGACATTTGGCTCTGTCAGAGAGATGCGTCAGCCTGGCTTTTGCAGACGACTTGACAATCGTCGTGAAATCCAGGGGTGTGGATGAGATGATAGCTAAGGGCAAAATGTCTTGGCTATCATCAAGGGAGTGGTTCGATAGGAACCATCTAAGGGTTGCTCATCAGAAGACGGAATGTGTCATTCTGACGGACCCTATTGGGAAGAGAGGAGGCGTGGCGCTCTCTTGGAGCGAGGGGAGGGTGGTTCCTAGAAAATTTATTAATTGTCTCGGGATCACTCTCGATGTTAGGCTCATCTGGAATGAGAATATTCCACGGACTACCCAGAAAGCCAAGGGGCTGGTGGTGACAATGTCGAGGATACTCCCGAAGGTCAGTGGGGCAGAAAAGGGTAGTTCTGTGCGGTGTCGTTAGGTCTGTCTTGTTCTATGGCGCACCGGTATTGATCAAGGTCATGAGAGTAGGAACGTATGCGAGGATGATTCACATGCTTTTGCGAGTGGCATGCGCTTACTAGACAGTGTAGTAATCAAGGTGGATGAGTGAAGAAGCATCTTTGACAGTGTCGAGAGCGGTGAGGGTCGGGTAAGTGTGAGAAAAGAGGAGAGGGAGAGATCCTTAGATATACGGAAAAGGAAATGAAAGTCGTAGAGCGATTGATAGAGAAAGAGAGGAAGTGAAGGAAGTGATTGTGGAGGGACAAAGATAGAGAAGAAAGGGTGAGTGAGATTAGGGAACTGGTACTAACGTTATATCTTTGTTGATAGTTCCCAGGTACCTAGAGAGTAATTTGAGATATTTTTGGTGAGTATGCGATTAACCGGGAGACTCACAAAGCCAAACCGGAATAGGATGTCATCTCGACAAACAACAACTTTTATAGGCTACAAAAATTTGTCAATTTGACTGTTCATTTGGAATTACTCTCATCACAATGATTTCTGACGAACAGATTGATTTAATAATTGAGAATCAAAATGCAGTAGAAATTGCCCGAAATAATAGTTCCCTTCTTATAGAAAAACTCTCTGGCAGGATTAACTGTGAGAAGACAGGTTCGTGAGTTTGCTAACTAGTTTTTCTATATAATATGTATGCATGTGGTGTGGCGTTTTGATTTCTCCTCAGGAATCGTTGTTGAAAGTGTTTTTCGAGTTTTTGTAAAGTCTTATATGATCGCCGACTATAATAGGTCCGATTTATCTTAGTTTATCGTGAGAGATAGTTTATATAAGAAGTCCAAGCAGTGTTTCAGGCACTTTCAACAATTTTTTCAGAAATCACCTTAAGAAGGGAAACCGTAAAATAAACTATCTATTTACCTGCCCAATCATTCAGAAACCACTTTGATATAACACTTATTGTCAATGGTATAAAAAGGAATTCAGATTCAAATGCTGAAACATTTGTTATTTTTTATTCAAATTTTACTCATTTATTCTTTACTATCTATTTTTTACCAAAACAATGAATTTCAACATCTTCTTCTGGCTGTTGGGACTTCTTTGTCAGTCAGTATAAATTAGCACCTCACAAAAAAGCGTTAGACGCAGACATGTGATGAATGGTGGCCGAAGTATTTTTAACGGAATTTTCTGCAGATTCTTCAGTTTTATCAGGGATCTGTTAAAGATTGATAGGTGCCAGGACAAAACGGACCACGGATTATACTACAGCGACCAAAAATACACAGGAAACTATTTGTCGCATGTCTGATTATGATGCTTTTCTAAAAATTTATGGACAATCAACATTGATACATTTGGTGTCAGAAGTGGAATATTTAGTAATGGTTTAACTGAAAGGGTTATAAGCAAACAAAATAACAAAGGACTGTTGGATTTAGTGTCAAAGTTGAACCTGAAAGTATTTTCTTTTTATTTACAGCGCTAATTTTTTGAAAAATAGCAGATAACTGCTATAACTAATGTTGACTCAGCTAGTTTGTTGTAACCAATTTAAGCGAAACTGTACGAGATTTAGTCACTGAAACTTACTTATACCAAAACTGGTACAGGTATTACTATTTAATTGAGACAACTTTGTAATCCTAAAATAATTCCCATTCTTAGACAATTGGGACCAGCTGCGCATTACTGCTATCTCAAAGTATAATCCGTGCATTAACAATAATAGTTTCTAAACTGTTATGGATATGATGTGAGTAATGTGAGCACCTACTTGTTTTCAAAGACGATTTATTTGTCTACTCAGCATCGATCTAACGTGACTTCATTTCAATCACAGCTTGACCGGGCGATCGGTTCGGCCGATCAGCCCCCCAGCAACGGCCTATTTTAGGAGAATAATGAATGAACAGCGTCGTCGTTGTTGTTGTCCGTTAAAAGACAAATGATTAACGATGCTACAGTTGCGACAGCATACCAACTAGATCCAAATTGAAATTTATGTTACATCAATCTTAGGCGGCGTGTTTAATCGTTCCATTGCAAAGATTTTATTTCAGTTTCTCAATAGGGTCGAGAGCTCAGCAGTAGAAATTTCAACGAAAGTTGTGAAACGAGGAATAAAATATATATAACGATTTTGTATCGGCCTGCCTGTGTTTCGAATCGAATTCGCGTTTTTTTTTGTTGTCTTTTCTATCGGCTTTGGCGAGATCGTGAACGCACGTTTTAGGTTAGGTAAGAAGATGTAGGGTGACGTGTTGGAAAATACTCTAATGGCGAATTTAGTGGTGTTTAGGAATGTGGTCGGTTGTAATTGTGTGTTAAACAGTACAAGATGTTGAAATAGATTTGCTGGAAATACGAGGAGGTTTCAAAAACAACACACTAATGTTCTGTCTCCGTTATATATTTTTTCTGGAAAGATTGTTTAATAAATTTGGGTCGGAGGGTGGCCAAATATCAATTTTGAAATTTCCCCAGGTGAATTCTATTTATCCCCAAAATACTAATATAGTACGAGATCCAGTTGCCGAATTAGTGCACCCATCGAGTTTTTGCTAAAAACCAAATTTTTTACGCATATTTGTGATTAGGAGAATATTTATCTACCAGGTTGCCTATCAAAATGTGGCCGCTAATATTTTTAATTAACTTATTGTTAATTGATTTTTGGTAAAAATTTTCACCGACTTGTATTTTCAATAAAACATCGTCCACTTTACTTCCTGCCGGGATCAGTTATTAACTACGCGGATGAATTCCCAGAAACCATCTAATACATATAGTGCCCGCGAAAACTTAAAAACAAATATATATATATAAATATATATATATATATATATATATATATATATATATATATATATATATATAAACAAAATGTGTTGTAACGGCTGAATAGTCAAAACAGAAACTTCAGTTAATGGGAAAGCAGCCTGGTAAAAATACAGGTTTTAGGAAATTCTTTTTATTATGAAAGCTTTCGGATATACTTTTAACCATCGTCAGTCACTAAAAATAACTAAATTATACAATGTACATTATTATAAGAGAGTTACTTACAATAATCGAGGAAGATTAGGAGAAGATAAAAAAAAATAATTCAAATCTTAATTTCAAATATTCATACATTTCTAAATCATTTTTGTCTATCACAGTATCATTTTCATAGCTTGGTCCGTATAAAAAACATTTTTTGATCTTTCTAATTGACAGACAATTCTTGTCACTTCACATATTCACAAAGTATGAAAGTATTCCTATATTAACATTATTACCTCTAATTTTTTAAGTGATGTACCATCTTTTTATATTATAACCTCGACTGAGCTTTCATAATAAAAAGAGTTTCCTAAAACCTGTATTTTTACCAGGCTGCTTTCCCATTAACTGAAGTTTGTATATATATATATATATATATATATATATATGTTTCAGGTGGTTTTCGGGAACTCATCCGCGTAGTAGACAACTGATCCCTGCCGGGATCGATGGTAAAATGACGACGTTTCGGCAGAGTCACAGGTCGGTTCGCATAATTCTCCTAGCCTTCTGCTTTCGCTTCTAGTTACTCGAATATATATATATATATATATATATATATATATATATATATATATAAGTTAATTAACTGGGAAGCAGCCAATGGGTGTTAATGAAATACTCTTTATTTCTTTTGAAAAGCTTTCGGAACAAATTTATTCCTTCTTCAGTTCAAACTGGAAGTTACATAAAATTAACAGTATGTAATTTTAGATGTATATTAATTACAACTTACGATATGTGAGGTTTTGTTGTTGTTTCGTAAGTTGTAATTAATTTAAATCTAATATTACGTACTGTTAATTTTATGTAACTTCCAGTTTGAATTGAAGAAGGAATAAATTTGTTCCGAAAGCTTTTCAAGAGAAATAAAGAGTATTTCATTAATTAACACCCATTAGCTGCTTCCCAGTTAATTAACTTTTATAGTTTAATTCAGCCGTTACATTACATATATTTTATATATATATATATATATATATATATATATATAAAGACTCACCTCTTCCTAGCCAGGTTAACATAGGTATCATAGAAGAAGAATTTGAAATAGCAATTAAGCATACCAAGATGAAAAAAGCACCTGGACCAGATAATCTACCGCCAGAAGTCATAAAAATAACATTTGAAAAGAACCAAGCCACAATAAGGGATATGTATAACGAATTAATAATGAAACAGAAATTCCCTACAATCTGGAAGAAGGCTAAAGTAATATTTCTGAGGAAGGGCGTTAAACCTATGAATGACCCAACATCATATAGACCCATTTGCCTGTTGGATGTAACGGGTAAGGTAGTAGAAACACTAATAAGAAACAGAATAGACCAAGAATTAGAAGATGAAAAAAATTCAGAAAGAAAATTTGGGTTTCGGAAAGGGAAATCAACAGTAAAAGCAGCAAACTGGATTCGTGAAAAAGCAAGGAGCTCTAGAGCGGGCTGGGTGATACTCATCACTTTTGGCGTAAGAAATGCATTCAATTCGGCATCATGGGAACGTATTGTTAAGGAAATGGAGAAGAAAAGGATTAGTGAATATCTAATAAGAATAATAAAGAGTTGACTCTCCAAAAGGAGTATTATAGGAGACTCGATGAAACAGGCAAAGTTGAAGTGTGCACCGGAAAAGAGCGAGGCGGTGCTACTCAAAGGTACAAAAATGTAGAAAATAAGAGAAAAAATAAAAATAGAAATAGAGGATCTAAATATAACACCACAAAAGAGCGTAAAGTATCTTGGTATATTCATCGATCACCAAGGTACATACGGGACACATATTATAAATGCACTAAGCAAAGCGGGTGATAAGTTAGCAAAACTTGGAAAAATTATGAAAAACATAAAGGGACCATCACATGCAAAGAGACGACTGCTTTATGGAGTGGTACAATCAACACTTTTGTACGGGGCACCAACATGGTATGTTTATGAAGATAAAAAGATATAAGAACATGATGTTAAAAATACAAAGACAGGCGCTGCAGCGGGTAATAAGCGGATATAGTACGATCTCGTATGAAGCAACGGCAGTTATAGCCGGTATTCCTTCGATCCATCTAATGGTAGAAGAACTTAGAGAAAATTACGAAAATAAAAAATACAGAGAAAACAGGAATAATACCCTAAAAAATAGCAAAAAGAATGGGATGTGCTAAGGGAAAAGCGGAATGGACAAAGAAACTAATACCAGACCTAACAAAATGGGCGAGCAGCAAAGATAGAAGTACAGATTACTTTATGACACAATATTTGTCTGGGCATGGTAGTGTCAAAGCATACCTGAAAAGGATAGGGAAAATGAGGGAGAGTAATTGTGATATGTGCAAAATTGAGGAGACAATGGAGCACGTGATTTTTGACTGCGAAAAATATGCAAGGAATAAAACAAGAACAGAAATACCGATTGGTGAAATGACAACACCATCTAACGTGATAAAACTAATGATAGAAAGTAAAGAGAACAAGGAAATTATATGCAAATGGATAAGGGAAATTATAGAGGAAAAGAAGAAAGAAGATTTAAACAGAATGGTGTGATAAAGGCAAAGAAAGGCAGGAAGGTGGCGACGCAAGTTAGAAATAACAGTACCACCACCTTCGGAAACTGCAGAAACAATAAGGTGGTTTCAGTGGGTGTGAGTCCCACACTAATTTGAGTGATAGACTCTAAGCTCAAATTGTCCATAATGGATTTTCACCTTCAAAAGAAAAGGTTAACATAGGTATGATTTTGTTACATTTATACACTCATAACGTACATTTATTATTTATATATCAAATTAAAGCTAATTTTTTTTCTGTTTATTATGATATACGGTTGCCTAATTAAATCTGGTCGCGAATAAGGGTTGCCGGCTGTTAAAGATGGTAAATGTTAAAGGTAGAGTGAAAGAGAGCTAGCAATTAACATCACCAAGTTGAAACTGCTGAAATCAGACCAATTGACAGATGTGACAATCGTGACTATCGCACTAACTAACACCATGAATGTTTTTTTTTGTGTTTCATTGTTTGTGGTTGTCCCTTTGACGTAGCGTACCGCATGCATCGCACATATTGCGTTTAAATTGGACACAACCACGATGTTTAGGTCTGAAATAAAATTGATAAAAATGAAGACTTGTTTTCTGCGTGATAAAAATGCAATGTACTTGACTTTGATAACGCATTATTCAAATAGTATTGGCTAATGTTATTGTTCCTTCGAAAGAAAAAATATTAATACCATGACACTATATTAACAGTTGATTCTACCCATGATTTTTAATTAAAGGTTTCAACTCAACGTACATTCCACCGTGCAGTAAATCTTTGAAACCAAAATTGTTGCAGACAGTCTTTTTTTATTCGATGTACTTAAATGCTACCGAGCCGGAAAATAATGACTGGCTGCTGTTAGATGGTTTTCTAAATCCAATACATTAAAAAATAATAATTAACTTAAGTATTTAATTAATATGTAGAAAACGATCTAATACTTGAATACAATCAAATATTTTTTCAATCAGTACTTGTACAATAAAATTTTCTGTTACATAAGTAACCTTGGCTTTATTTTTCGTCAATATCATTTTTTTGTGATTTTTAAATTTGTCTTTTTTGTAATTTTTAAATTTGTATTTCTGTTTGTATTTTTTACATCTGTATGTTTTGGAATTTTTAAATTTGCCATTTTGAAAAGAAAGACATTTCTTTTGAAGTATTTATTACATTAAGTTGTAGCTACTATTGTTTGACTCGCGGGTTGAGAACGCTAGCATCCGACGCATGCGCAATGCCTTTAAACCGTCGTACAGCTGAGAGGGCTACTCTCGTCTGACGAGTGATGTTACGCGCTACTTCTCTTTCACTCTACCTTTAATATTTGCCATCTTTAACAGCCGGCTACCCTTATTTACGGCCAGATTTAATTAGGCAACCGTATATCATTAAAAACAGAAAAAAATAGCTTTAAAATGTATAAATGTAACAAAATCATACCTATGTTAACACTTGAAAAGATGTGGCCAAGTGCCCAAGGGCAACTGGTTATTTTTCAGAATCTTTATATATATTGCCGTGAAGTGGAGATATTTTATTGAAAAAACAAGTCGGTGAAATTTTTTACCAAAAATCAGTTAATAACAATTTAATTAAAAATATTAGCGGCCACATTTTGATAGGCAACCTGGGAGATATACAGTGATGGACAAATGTGTGGAACCAATTACATATCTCTGGAATTATTAGAGATATCAAAATGAAATTTGGAAGGTGGATACTGCAGTAGATTGCCTATTTGACTCCAATTTTTTTTACAATTTTGAACTTCCTGTTTTACCGGAAGTAATGTCGATTTTAAAATTTGCAATGAAACAAGTGAAAGAGAAAGAATAGAAACATTAATGATGATTGGGTATGGGGAGAGGAAAAGGACGCATCAAGAAGTTTGTGACCTTTTTAACATTGTTAATCTGAATACACAAATATCCCGTTCAGTAGTGACGAAAAATTTGCGAAGGTACGACACAAGTGGAACAGTTAGCAATTTACCAAAAAGTGTACGGTTAAAAAGTAATGAAGGTGTAGCTCAAAATGTTGCTATATCTTTGGAAGAAAATCCTCACTTATCCACTACCGACCTCGCCAATATACATATGTAGGAAGGATATTAAGGCCAGAAAAATATCATCCATACAAAATTCGCCTCGTTCACGAACTATTCGAAGACGATTTCGACAGACGTTTGCAATTTTGTGAAACGATGATGGTTATTTTTAATCGTGATAATAATTTTATAAGAAATTTGGTGTTTTCAGACGAGGCAACATTTTGTTTTAATGGTACGGTTAATCGATATAACTGCCGCTACTGGTCGCAAAGTAATTTAATTGAGTACAAGAGGCTCATACACAACCCCCAAAAATTGAACGTTTGGGCCGGCATTTATAACAACAGATTCGTGGGACCCTTCTTCCTACAAGAAACTTTAAACGGAGATAGGTATTTACAGCTCTTGGAGGCACAAGTTATTCCGGCATTGGACACAAATGGACAATTACCAAATAATATCTGGATTCAGCAGGATGGAGCACCACCACATTACGCTCACATTATTCGAGATCATTTAGATAGGACATTTCATCACAGATGGATTGGAAGAAGGGGTACTTATGAATGGCCTGCACGAAGTCGCGACCTTAATCCAACTATTTTCTGTGGGGTTACTTAAAATCTAAGGTTTATGTTGATAGACCAAATAATTTGCAAGAATTAGCTGCAAGAATAACTCAAGACATCCAGAGAATTACACCAGAAGTAATAGCTATTGTTATTAGAGAATTTAAAAACCGACTTGTTTATTGTCAAGAAGTAAACGGTGCTCAGTTTGCACATCTAATACATTAAGTTTAGTTAAGTTAAGGTTCAATGTTTTGAAAATCACTTAGATTTGTTAATAATTATGATTATGTATTTCTTTAATGGATATTAGATTTTTCCTTTCCTTAATTACTTTTCTGTTAATATCTAGGTAGGTATTGAAGTAAACAATATCAAACCCTATATGTTTGTATTAGCAATAAAATGTTTTATCAGAAACTAAAATACTATACAGGGTGTTTCATTGCAAATTTTAAAATCGACCTTACTTCCCGTAAAAGAGGAAGTTCAAAATTATAAAAAAAAATTGGAACAAATAGGCAATCTATTTCAGTATCCACCTTCCAAATTTCGTTTTGATATCTCTAATAATTCCAGAGATATTTGCTTGGTTCCACACATTTGCCCATCACTGTATATTTTCCTAATCATAAATATAAGTTAAAAATTGGTTTTTAGCAAACACGCCATGGGTGCACTAATTCTGCAGCCGGACCTTAGACTACTATTTGTAATGATTTTTCTCCAAAAATAAAAAGTAAATGTTTAACTTAATATAATATAAATTAATACCCTAAAGTCATACCTAAAACGAGATACATTAAATATTAGATGATATTAGATAAATGTAACTATTTTTAAAAATTAAATATTTATTGAAATGTCTCCAAAATATTTGGATAGATTCACCATTGACTTTCGTATTTATTAATTAAAGATAGCAATAAAATTCGGTATCGAAATTTACTTTCATGCTGATCGACTGGGGCTTCTGAAGATTACCACTGCTCTTTGACTTTGACTAAGTTTTCTGGAACACTCGCATTTCTAGAAACTAGTGTTTTATTCCCATCCATGTCTCCTAGTAATTTGAATAGTTAATCTTGTAGTGTCCATCAAAAAACCTGCAGAGACTTGAAACGTTGTATAGCTAACATAAGAGTGCCTTCATTTTCCGTTCCTATTGCGATGTCAAACGGAAGTTGACTTTAATAAATTGTTAGTTGTCGCGCATTTTGTTCAGGTTGCCTATTAAAAGTCTAAAATTAGTAAACATACATGAAAATCAATGGTGGATAGATGTTACTTCTACAGCTAGTAAATAGTGCACCATTTTGATATCAGTTCTAATAGTAGACTGTCATTATAATCGTAATATTATGACAAACCTGTTAATTTAGATTGTTTCGACTGGCAGTAAACAAGATTGTTGATCAGATATAAAAAAATAATTCCATTCAACATTATATATAAAAGAATTAAAAAAGTGTTCTTAATACAATATTGCTGAATCATCCTGTGTCATTTGCCCCAGTACATATTATTGCTACTGTAAATAAAGTTCCTAAGGCACTATGTTCCATTAGCTACTTCTAACTGCAATTACAATCACATATTTTATCTAAAATTGAGTTTAATGATATCAATTATAAAAGGTGACCTGAATGTAGACAGAAAAAAAACAAACCACTTATTTTGAAAGTCCATCGAGCCGATTTTCTCAAAATAAACGTTTTGCATTCGACAAAAAAATGAAGTAGTTTAAATCCAAGACAAGACACAAGGTCCTCGTTACCCCGAAGGTCTCCGAAAAAACAATAGAATAGCGAATTTATGGCAAAACGCCAATGTATACACATTTTTTAATCTAGGATTTCCTTGTTGAGATACTGCGTCGTATATATTCAATTCCGAGACAAACCCTGAAGTTTGGCGACGACAGGCTTCAGTTAATATTCAAGCTAATTTCTTTCAATGATTTGTCTCGTGAATATTTCATTTCGTTTAGTCTTGGTGATCTCTTTTGAATGAATAATTCTTAACACGTTACTTTTTAGAAACTGTTTGATTAATGAGTGGGGCCCACAACATAAGTGTAAACGATATTTTATTAATTTTACAAACCTTTTTCATCTATTTTTGTTTTCTTATATATTAGAAAACCCATAATATTTTGTTTTTATTTAATTTATTAGAATTCATAGTTATTAAATAGTAAATTGGACCCTAAACCGAAATGAAATACAACATAATATTCATCAATTAGAACCTAAATTTCACAACTATCCTAAATTCGTCGATTTGGTATACCGACCCGCCATTCTTAACATCCCTGAAGGATTTCGTAGGGAATACTCAACATATTGGTTCAAGGAAGTCGAGGAGAAATATGCTATATTTTAAGTATTTTAAGACAGAAGTCATTGATTTAATTGATAAAGCTTGGAAGGAAAAATGGAAGGAAACAAACAGTATCTTATTTACAGATGTTCTAGATACCGGTGGCAATCCTGATAATTTCAGAAAATCGAAGATGTTAGTAATTCTTAAACAGGGCAAATCACCAGACGACCAGTCAAGCTACTGGTCTAGAGCCTTGCTTAGTATGGAGTACAAACAGTTAGAATACCTCCTATACAACAAAATATTTCAAGCAACACAAGAGATACTCACTACCGAACAAGCTAACTTCACTAGCAAACGAAGTTATTCTGATGAAGTGTGGGTACTTACAACTTATATTGAAGCTGGATACCAGAAAGGCTTGAAGACCGCCTCTTCTTTAGATCTCTCTTTAGTATACGGTACCATGTGAAAGATAGGAACGATCTACAAATTACAACAACTTGTACTATGTGATAAAACAAAATATCTTTTAAAAAACATGCTGAGGAATCGTAGAATATTTGGCAAATGGCAAGAAGAACAAAGAAGTAACAGTCAAGAATAGTCTTCTACAGAACTCTGTGCTTGCCCCACCTCTTTTTAATATTTATTCCAAGGACATGCCTCATACCTCTGGGAATTACTTTCTATATGCCAATGTTCTGGCACTTGCAGTACGGAAGAAGGACTTAAAGGAATGTAACGAACACTTTGCATCAAATTTTGAAATTCTGCAGAACTATTATAAAAGTGGAGGATGCTACCAAACCTTTTCAAATCTGATGTGTGTGCTTTCCATTTATTAAATAAACACATGGTGGTCAATTTTGATGTCAATTGTTGATAGATTTCGTACTTTTCAAAAACACCTCACTGATTGTGCCTAAAAAGAGAAAACGCTTAACAACTTGATTCAAAAGCTTGCTGGAACATCTTGGGCACACAAGCTAGAACTCTCCTCTCAGCAGCACTGAATCTTGTTTACACAACACTCCAATATTGTGCTTAAGTAGTACTTCACAACTAAATGAAGCTATGAGAATAGTTTCAGGCACAATTATGTCAACGCCTATTATGTGGATGCCTATTCTGTGAAATATTCCTTTCGCTGGGCCAGGGTGATCCCTTGAACGAATCTAAAATCTAGACCGCAAGTATTCCACTTGAAGTCTTATATGTAGTATAGCTGCATCTTTTATTTTTAATTGTAGCTTAGGTTGGAAAATCCAGCAGTAGTCTTTCATGAGACTAGACAACTTATCTAAAAAACAAAATCTGCTTTCTACTAATGTCATGTGTATCCGGTACAAATAGGTGAAATATATACAGGACTGGGTTTAGCTAAGTACACACTTTTGAAATTATTTTCTACTATTTACATTGCCTGCAGCTGTTTTGATATTTTTACCGCAGGCAAAGTTAAATTGATTTTTTATCAATTCGCTAAAACACATATAGTTATATTTTAATCATCATCTTGATCATATATTTTTTTTAAATACGAATAATTGGTAAGTTTGACTTTCCTAGAATTCCATGCAGCATTTCATGGAATGTAGGCCGCCAAACTAGATCAAGTGACCTTTTTCACTATATAGAAAATTACATACACGATATTCTCGCAATGCGGATGGTGGTATTATGAAACATTTTGCTAAAAATCTATTATTAACACTGACCGTCAAAATCATTTATCAAGTCAGAAACATTGTTATTTACTATTTGTCATTTTTAATTATAATTCTGTATGGAATTTATTTTAAACCTTATGTCAAAATTTAATATGATAACCATGTTAACATAGTCTTCTAAACGTTGTTTGTGGCATATTCTTGATTACTTTATGTTTTTTTGGGCAATAACACCACAATAGAAATAAAACGACCAATATTGCAGGAATACCAAACGTTTCAAAGTCTATTCTGACTTCGTTGTCAATGGCTTTATATTTATTGATGTAGATTGTAAAAAAATAAAAAAAAAATAAAAAAAAATAAAAAAATAAATATAAAGCCATTGACAACGAAGTCAGAATAGACTTTGAAACGTTTGGTATTCCTGCAATATACGTCGTTTTATTTCTATTGTGGTGTTATTGCCCAAAAAAACATAAAAGTAATCATGTTAATATATTTTTGAACATATTTGTAGATTGTTCATACGTTTTTCGGACTGATAACAAATTATATAAATGTTCAATTAGAAATCTATTTATTTTTTGGTAAGAATATATATCTGGCTGTTTTGTAGCTTAGCCTTTATACTCACATCCCTGTAAGTTATCAAGCGCTACTATGTGGTTGGTTCATCACTTTGAGTTTCCATTTATTCCTCTTTTCTGCTAGTCTTTTCATTAGCATGTCGGTACTGTAGCCAACGACTTACATTATTTGCTGAAAGTATTGCATTTTACCTCTTACAGGTTTGTTTTTCCCTTCAATAGCTTCTTTAGTAAGGATTTCAGTAAGATTTCATGCCTTAGTAATGTCTCACCAATATGTTTCTTCGTTTTTGTATTCTTTCCGTCAGAGTTCGGTCTTACTCGTCTATCTGCTAAGAACTCTTCGATTGAGTATGCCCCAATCTTTTCTTTCAGATTTCGAGCTCGTTAAAGTTTCATATTGATATTGAATGTGTAGGTGTGTAGGTTACTTTCTGCTTGCTAGCATTTTAGTTTATTGCCATATTGCATTCCTTGAGACTTTCATCCATAATCCTATAATTGTGTAATTGTATTTTATTCTTTTTTTTTATTGTGACATCTCTACAGACGATCAAAAGAAAATGTCAAAACATCTCAAACCGATTTTAATACTTAATATATTGAATAATGAAATTGATAAGTTTCTGAAACTGGGTGCAAATGTATATGTCCGTATTTAGATATATTTATATCGATTATTGTGAGTATTTAATCATTCACTGCTCTACTGTCCCTCAGTTCACTTTGTGCTTGATAATATGTGGTTCTATGTTTACTAAAAATATATTCACGCTTTACTTTGTCTATTTTCAATAATGTGTGTAATATTTTAAAACATTTGTTTTTCTGTATTTGGATAATAGTTCCGCGCTTTCCAATCTCTTGAAATCATGGTCCGCTCTACATATTTTAATTGGTTTCTTTTATTGTTCACTCATATATCCACACATTTCAGCTACATTCTAGCGCTTTTCTATTTTCAATTTCTTTAGGGAATCAATATTTTCTTTAGTTGGGATTTTTTCATTATATTTCCTAGCATTGTTTTATATTAAACCGCTCTTGTATCTGTTTAGCCTCTGTTATCTCCGTGGTGCTTTCATTGAAAGCGGCTTAAAGGCTTCTTTTTAATTTCTTTCTTTTTGAGCGATTTGGTAATCGATCTCGATTATTTTTTTGTCTCTCGTGTAAAGATTGATGAGGCCTTTGTATTAATTAAGTTTGTCTCTTGTTGTTCATTTGGTTGAATTGAATTCATTTGCAGCTGATTTATCAAAGCTCTCAACCGGAAAAGGTAATACCTTGGATGTATATCGAGAAATGCAGCTGGCCTATCCAAGCTCCCAACAGCAAAATGTTATCGATATGGTGAATCAAGTGAGTTTCACGAAAAGAAAAGCAAGAGATATAAGAGTGGATACTAAACACTATGTACAACAATTATGGTCTCCAAGAAACGAGTTTTATGTTGGAAAATCGTTAAATGTAAAATACTAAAGCAAACTTTTTCATCCCGTATATATTGTAATGGATTTAAACAGACATGAGATAATACAAAAGTTTTGCAATTTGAATAAGTAAATGAATGGGAAAATGTAAATTAAATTCATACAAAGGAATTGCAGAAATCAATTAAAGTTAAAGTTAACCTTAAAATATAAACCATGTAAAAAGAATGTTTCAAAAGCAAATTGTTGAAAGGATAAAAGGTGGCATATAAAGTTAGATAATCTATCATGCAGAGTGTAGTAGAATTTGGATACTTACATAAGAAAATTTAGGCAGGAAGTCACATTTAGGCCAAACATCAAAGAGGTTAAATTCACTTATGAAAATCACAGTAGAGTTTGTAAAACAAGTTTAGATCACATATTAGGCCATGAGAACACTGAATATAACACATTTAGATCAAAATTAATTTTAAATACATAAATTTGTTAAAGAAATAGAGAATTGAAATGTCAGAATTATAAGGACCGTTAAAAATCGGAAGGAATGATGGAACACTAAAGAGATTTATACCGTTAGAAAGAGCTTAGAGCATAGTTTATAAAAATTCAATAGTTCAAAAGATCTTAATTTCAGTAAAATCCAATTTTTTTTAAAGTACCTGTTAAATGACTGGTGGCCAACAGGTTACAAGTGTCAAATCAAAATTTTTGAAAACATGATTAAGTGATTTAGAGAAAATTTATGAGAGTACACGGTATGGAAAATCAAATTAAAATTTGTTTAGAATTTTGCATATGATTTAGAAGGAACATATTTGGAAATTAATAAAATAAATTAAAGCGGAAATGGAAATAGCAGGTGGCAAAATATATTACATAAATAGGAAATCTGACATTAAAAGGTCCTCTTTGTATTTCAAGCGTCGACGAGAGCAGTTCAAAATTTCGTTCCTGTAAAATCACGTTTCCATGACAACAAAATAAAAGATCTGTGGTATCATTGAAATAAGTGTTCCATGTCAATTTTTGACAAGAAATTAAGTTTGAAGTTAATTTCTTTTAAAGTTTTGAATCATCAATGTGAAATTGAGAAATTAAATATTCCATAAAAGGAATTATTTGAAATTCTTGGATGGAGAGATAAAATCAATTTTGTTGGAATAATAAAAGTATTGGTGCAGCAGTAAACAAATCAATTAAGCAGCAGAATTTAGTTTATAAACCAAAACAAATTAGGAAGCAGTATACTAAAACCAAAATTAAGGAAAAGGGGAATTCAAGCCAGACAACTGTGAGTTTTTGAAACATTATTTAATAAACAGATTATTGAAATCTAAAATCAATCAGTGATAGAAATAAAGGTTTTTCTTTAAATTTAGTATAATGAATATTTGTGTTTAGAGAAATGAAATTTTGTAACAAATTGATAGAAATTTAATAATATTCAAGTAACCAGGAAATTTATTTTGTTGTAAAGGCAATATTATATATTAGAATTGTATTGTGGACAATCATTATTAATAAATTGTAATTTGATTGAGAATTTGAAAATTATTTATTAGTCATTTAAAAATCTTAAAAAGAAAATTAAAGTGAAAAATAATTTCAAAATTTTTAAAGTGTTAGTGTCACTGAGAAGAAAGAGAGACTTATAAGATAAGTATAGAATTTATTTATTTATTTAAGATCTACAATTTGAACCCAAGCAAAAAAGACCCTGAGGTAATCATACATTTAAAAATTCATAATATTACAGTCGTAATAATATATATATATATATATATATATATATATATATATATATTCCGTCTTTCTATCGATAAATCCTTCGAAAATTCATACCCTCTTATGAAATTGAAAATTCGTTTTGATCTGTGAATTTAATTTCTACCAAATATTTATCACAAGTTTGGTAATAAGTCTGTAAATGCATAAGGTACTCAAACGTTATTTCATAATAATAAATTTTACACCCAAAAAGAGATAACAAATTTGCAAACAATTTTTTTCGATTGTTTTCAAGTCTAAAGTACTTTCTGACAATACGTAATACCTCAAAACTATTATTTTTTGTATATGTTCTTACAGTGATATCAAGTATATGCTCTAAGATCCGTTATTACTGCACACTGCAAAAAACCGCAAGAAATATATGCTCTTAAGTCCAATATTAGGAATTTAAAAATATGGTATTTATTCTAAATGCCAGTATAATTCAGAAGCGTTAATTTAATATGTTTATTTTATAATAAGAAGTTGGTCAGCACATAAATGCAATGACAGCTTGGTAATTGGTGATCACAGTTGGTAACCTTGACCTTGTTTGTGGCATTGTGACATCTGAACTACATCAAGTTTCTGATTTAAAATATCGCAAACACTAAATGCTAAATTTTGTGCGGTTATTGTATATTAACCGGACGTTATTTGTTTTTATTTATTACAATTTATTGCTTTGCTATAAACGAAGATAGTCTTAATATATAACCTAGTTTCGGTTTTCTCAGAAAACAAAGATGTTTGGGTATGTCAAGGTCAAAAAAGTGTTCAAACAAAGTTGCGCAACAAAGTCTAATATTTTGGTTTTATTACCGTAATAATCTAAATATATTGCAGTATACTTCGTGGGTTCAAATCAAATTAAATAAACTGATATTCACTTTCACTTTATAGAACTTTATTTACACATAAAAATCCAATATCAACACGACTATCTAAGCTGCACTACCTATGCAATGTCCAGCCGTCCATTTTATAATCCACATCGATTTTTGTCGTAGTCCTCCATGGACATTCCAGTGTTGTTCTCTCAGCAATCGATCTCAATACTTTTTGTCCCATAGAAAGTTCTGGTGAGTGCCATTCTTTTTTTTATTATCCCTGAGACTGATGTTTATTTTTCGTCGGAATGGCCAATATTTTCTCCAGTGAGTGCGAATAAATTTTATAATAATATGTGTTTGTGTAAGTGTGACCATTTCGTTGTGAAGCTTTCGCTTCAAAAATGTACAAAAAACATCAAACAAATTGTTCATTTGTTGAAATGGATCATTAAACCCAAAATTACAAAATTTTGAACCGCCCACCACCCCACTGGCTGCAGCCATGTTGGAAAGCAAAAATGCATTGGAAAATGCATTGCTAAAATAATGGGCACCCGTTGTTGAAACCACATTTGCAACAAATAATTGGTTAAGTAAAGCTGTTCAAATACAAAAGAAGAATTTTCGTTTTTCTATAAAGCTGTCACGACCAAATCAAATCAATTACCAACACGTGCTCTACCCTAAAGAGGTTAAGAGCAAAAAAATTAGCAATCCGTTTCCGATTACAAATATCACTGGAGAAAAACCGCGCATTATTGTGCCGATTCTAAATTATTTTCGACCTTTAAATGTCGTGATATCCAGAACAAAAGAACGACTTATTTTAAAATCGCACCAAGCAAGTTTAACGAAACAATTACCGACACAACAAAACACAAGACATTGTGTGTGATAGATGTGCGCATGACTTTGCAGGCGTGGGTGCCCATGATCTAAGAGTTTTTTCGTCGATTCACATTTGTTTGATTTCTCACAGTTGACCCCGTTTGAGAACGAGAGTTTTGCAATACCCTACGTACGTACACTTGAGACCGGTATTAGAAGTGTTCTTAAAGATATCATTAAGTCACACGAGCGTGCTGTGGGGAAATTGAGGTCCGCACTTTATCATTGAATATCTTTTGCCTTATTTATTTTCGTGATCCCGATGAGAGATTATACGGTGCACATTAAATGTTCAGTTGTGCCACAGCAATTGACAGCTCCCACAAGTAACCTTCGGTTCGAAGATTTAATGTAATTACGTTGATCTGTGTTAGTTTCGATTGCATAATGTGCGTATGTGAAAAAAAAAACACCCAAAAATCGGGGCACCCTTCAGTTGGTTTTATTGAACATTTCGCAACATGTCAATACATTTTCCGCCTAAAATCTATTAAGTTCTTACTCATTATATTTATGATTACATAAACATTGTCTTCCGAAATATAGCATGAATAATACGAATATCGATTACCAATAACCTAAGAGATAGAATTATTTTGTCTATTCATGGGTTTTCTCTCCTCCAAATTTTTTCCTGTAACAGATAACTGTGTATGGAGACGTTTCAACTCCGAGTCTGGAGTCGTTGTCAATCGTTTAGTGTTGTTTTCGAGGTTTTTTTCTAAAAAATTTTCGCTTTGATTTTGAATTTATTGTTTGTCAAATTTTTTGTGATAAAAATCAAGCGAATCCTGAAGCAGATAAAATAAAAAGTCTATGTGTGGAAAATCAAAGTGTATATTTTTTATAAATTTAAAACGTTTCCTTTAAAAGAGATAAGGGTAAATATAAGAAAATGCACTCATTCCCTGCTTGTCTGAAACTGGAACATTAGAATCTTGGAGGTGGTATGGAACCCTAAGTATGCGAGTTCAACTCGCACTTGACCAAATTATTTTAATCACACAGGATATTTAGAAAAGCACGTTTCCTAATTCTCGTTATTGATGTAATGTATATTACCTATTAATAGCATTTTTTTATTTTATTGGTGGTCATTATTTGTGACTAAGTAATTTAATTTTGTGTTAATCGTTTTTAGAAATGACAGTAGTCGTTGGGAAGATAATTTTTATCAATTTTATTACGGGTTTTTCCCAAATCTTTTATTTGTTCTTTAGACACAATTCATTGGTAGCGTGTGATTGAACAGGCAATATTTTTAATCCACAAAATTGTACCCATCACTGACCCGGTTATTTAATGAGAACTAAAAGTTTAACCTCATTGGTTATTCTTAGTTACAAAAATGGTTGAAAGATTTTCATATCCGTATCTTGAAAAAATGCATTAACAATTCACCACCAGTTTTATCTCAAACGAAAGTTCGCCCAAAAATACTTATTTAAATTCCTCCAATTGATATCTCGAGCACTAAAAGAGTCTCTCGCATTACTTGCGTCGATAAAGTCAGGTTAATAAATTTATTCCAAAAATGTTTCTATACAGAAGCGTTTTAAAACGAAATTTATCACGATGTGTGCAGTGTAAACAGTCGTATTTTCTGACTTTATGAAACAGTTAAGACTTCATTACTTCGAAATGGCTTCTTATCATGCATTTATAAATCGCATGCCGATGGTGAATTTTTGAAGGGAGTATGCGCCTACTCTCTTTAATTAATTGCGGTAATATCGAAAATTATTGTCAAATATTTGAATTAATGTTTGCCATTATTTCAACGTATAAAAGGTGTTAGTGTTGAATGTGAGGGATTTTATTTAAAATGGGACAAATTTAAAACAATTAACGGACACCTTCGTTCTCCAATAGCCAAGATATGCTGTTTTTCAAAGGAAAACTGTGAGATGTGTATTTAGAAAACCACAGTAAAATCGCACTAGCTTATTAAATAGATTCTTTGTGAATTACTTTACAATAGGAAACATCTGTTTCATTCAAGACTTACAAACGCCCCAGGGTCTGAACTAAATTCAGTCCTTAATAGCTTTAAAACAAATAAAAATTTCAAATTATAATATCTGACAATATAACTGGAGTAACTACGAGAAATGATACACATAGGATGACACAAAATTCTTCTTTGTTTCAAATTGGGAGAGGTTGAAAGAGTTTTCTTTAGAATTTCCTCCTAAGTGCGACCTTAGTATCAGTTAGTTCATTTACCTAAAATGCAATCAGAGGATTCTCATCTTTCACAGATCTCATTAATGTTATAAGGGAAATCCTTGGAAAGACCTTATGAACTATTCCGATATAAGATTGTTCAGAAACGGCTGAATTCTACGGAAAATTAAAGCAAATCTTTTAGTTTTCGTTGTGTGTGGTGCTCTGTATTCTGTAATTTGTTGATTTTGATATAGTACTTTATGACCAAATATCACAGGCCTATGCATTGATTTTTTTTTGAGTTGTATAAACACAGAAGGTAATATTTAACTTTAAAACCTCATTTAAAACAAGAAATTTGTATTTATAAAAAATCATAAAAATATCATAAACTTTATATTGAAGAAACCTTTAGGCTCCTAAATGAACGGATAAATAAACACCAGAATTATATAAATTTGTCCTTTACAACTTGATTTATTGTTACAAATTGATGTGTACCCGTTATCTGAAATATTTATTGCAATTATTGTACTTTCATAAAAGTTGACAGCCGTTTCGTTTTGGAAGGCTTATGACAGGAGAAATTTCTTCTCGTTTTTTGCAGGTTAAGCCTAAACGTCCACTGCACCCGTGAACGACCGAACTGCTATTCGGCCGTAAACGTCCATCAAAGCAGACGAACAGCCGAAGAACCGAACTATCAAACAGTGAAATCGATTTGAAGACGCCAGATGTAAGACCGACATCTAGGATTTTCAATAGAAGCGCAACTGATGAAGGTTCCCGACCAGAAACAATATATATTATATTTATATATAATATATATTGTCTTGCGTACAAAGGAATGACACCTCGAAGAGAGTAGTGAAATCGATGTTGTCATTCAGATACTCCATTATTTAGTTTCAACTCCACGCATTTTCTTAATAATTAAAATTTATTTAATTACAAAACCAAATACCTATTTATACTTTAGGAACGCTCTTGTCCGTTGTTTTGTTTATGGCCTTTTGTCATGGTAAACACTAAGCTATGCAAATATAATGCCATTCAGGGGTGGAAATCAAAACAAAAAAAAAAAACAATCAATGGTAAATAACTATACAGGTGTATGAACTATTACTTTCATGGAAGGTTTGGAAGCATTGTGTTTAGCTGTCCACAGCCTTTCCATCCGTCATCAACCATCACTCTTGTGGAGGGTGTAGAAGCATTTTGTTCACCAGAAATGAATGTACAACAGCAAGAGGACTACGTGACCTTGTCTAGCCCCTTCTTTCTACCCCCCCCCCTTCTCTCTCTCCAAGAGTATGATGGTTTCTGGGAGGATTTGGGAAAAGGTTAGGGAGGGGAGGCGAGGGCTTGGCAGAAGGACTCGAGTTAGGATTAAATACTACTCTCGCTGTTGTACCGGCATTTCTAGTAAACACAATGCTTCCAAACCGTAGAGGATATTCTCCTATTGGAGAATTCCTGTCTGACACTTCTTATTATGGTTAAGCAAACCCCGAAAACATTAGAGGAGTTCCACCATCTTCACAATAAACTTGAACAAAATAGGGAAAAATTTTCAAATTCTTATCGTATGAGTGTAGAAACATTCCCGTATATTTTGCACGTCTCTTCATGATATTCCTTTATATTTGTGTCCCACAAAGGATAGAAATTCTCTATTGTACTAACTCATTTCTCCACGTCCGAAACTGCTAACCCCATTTTGATGGAATTCAGCCGTTTTCGGTCGAACACGGTTAGGTTCGGCCGAATAAATCAGGTGCAGTGGACGCTGACTGACCCCAGTTCGTTTTGGGATCGGTAGGACGTATTCGGCAGTAAATGGCCGAATTGATATCGGCCGAACGACGGTTCTACTGGACGGCTGGCCTAATAGTATTTTTCATGAAAATATATTTAAACATTAAAAAATAGTCTTTATCAGATAAGGCCTTTTATTTATTTGATTATGGAAACTTTATAATAGATTTATTATTAGAATGTTTACGGAATTATTATTTTTGATGTAGTATTTTAAGAAAGCTTTTTACTAGCTGGAAACTTTGTTCTTTAAAACTGCCATATCTGGAGTTATTACTTCTTTTTGAGATGTGACAGTAGTCGGTTGCCATTCCTTTGCAATCCAGGTGAAGGGTATGCCCATTTTTTGGTTGCGCTCCAGATGAGTTAAGTACTAATTTGGCTAGATCGACACTTGATGAAAACTGTGAAAATATCGATCATGATTAGTGCCAGTTAATTGTACTAACCGAAATATGCTATGAGGTACTTATAGCAAAACTCATCATCGCTTCCCAGTTGTGATGTTACAAATGATAACTACAGTATGCTATACATTGACAAACTTAGTGGCCACAATATGATAAAGATATGAACTAAGATAGCAAACTGTGTGTGTTAACACTTAAATGTGGACACACCGTATTCAAAGGCGGCGAGGGAAAAGAAATATTTCACAATAAGACACCAGAAAACAAACATAAGAAATTTACTAATAAGGACTAGAGAAGAAGAATTCTCCATTTTCGATTTGTTTGAATTATAAAGGCATACTCTAAAAAGTAAGTATTCGTCTGGGATTTCAAATAACACACCATCTGTATTTTTAAACTTGTTCTTCACTAGCAGTCAACCTAGATAGTTCAGACCTATGTACAACGATCTATAGGAGTGAATATTAATAGTAACAACAAATAAATGAGAAAAAATTTTTAACAAATGCCAACGCATAGAGTGTTTGAGAAAACACAAAAAAATTATATGAATTGATGTAAAAATGTCACCTTACTTTCAACAACTTTTTTCAAAATTGAAATTAAATTTGATTATCTATGATGCATGGAGGCACAAAGCAGAAATAGGGAACAAAAAACTTTATTTCACAATTGTTTAAAAACTAATAAACCGGTAGCGCCTAGTTTTGGCATACATAAAATAGATATAAATTTCTATCAGTTCTTACAAGCCCAGTTCTACAGCTTCTAAAGTGACGAAGATTCGATTTAAAAAAAAAAAATGCTACATTTTACAATATTTTTTGTTTTTCCCTGTTATAATGATCCAATCGGATCGAGCCTGGGCTCATTTTATTGGTATTTTCATGCTTTACAATTGACCTGTTGACACCATTGAGATTAGTTTGTTAGTTTTGATTTTATAAACATGCTAAGAAAAAAAAGTAATTTTCTTGCTTCAATTGTTCATAATAAAGAAAAAAAACATAGTTGCGAGTGGAAAACATAGCAAAATAGCTACGAATCGTTGTTAATGTGATGGCACAGTCGGTATCCTGATAGTATTTTTTACACATTATCAGTTAATTTTTGCTCTATTGATTGGTCTATATGAATTGTCATATTGGGCCCTGTAAGTGGTTGATCTGCCTCAAAGACCACTCACATGGTGTTTCTTGAAGTCAGTTTTCATTTTTAAATAAAAATATTTTGAATTACCGTTCAATAAATTCATGCACAAATAATGCAAATAAAAATTTCTACACGTTCTTCTTACAAGTACAAATAATACGAGGCACGCTCATAAATACACTTGTAGAATTCGCAGAGTATTTTTAACGATTATGATAAACGAGATGCAATGAGACTTGGTGTTTAAAGGATGATTTACCGAATGCCTGCTACGCGGTAATGCAATTTTTATTAATGTTAATTGTCACAACGAGGCGGTGATAAAACTATGCCGCTGGGTGCCAACCTTACCAAATTCACTTACGCAGCATGCGTTTAAATATTGCGAATCTTAGCATTAACAGTGGGAAACATTTGACTGATTCCGATATGGTGGTGAGTTAAATCATTAAAATTCCGACAGATATGGGTAACGGAAAACATTCGGGAAATGCTGGAGAGCGTTTATGGAGAAAAATTATAGTTAATTTGTTTATAATTGCGAACAAATCTTTTGAAAGCATTTAAAAAGATTTATGCTACTGTAATTGGGTGCAAAATTTATAACTACTGTACTGAAACTGCTCAGCTTCGCTTTGGAAGGGTTACGAAGATTTTTGGCATTATTGGAGAGCAAGTCAAAGATAAGATTTGATTTTATACTAGATAGCAGAGTGTTAAGTAATAGAATACATTAGTAGTAGTAACACATTAAAGTAAAAAAGTTAGTTTGTATAAAATTAAAGCGAGAGAATTTTAAGTTCAACTGCCCCGGTGAAAGTAAGGGTTTAACACTGAGATAAGTTGTTTTTAATTTAAAAGTCCAACAAATAGTGTGTTCAATTCCATAGACAAATGAATTTCATATGAGATCGTCGTCATTAAGCATGAGATTGCTCCTCTACCCCGGAAATTCTGTTCAGGAGCCATTTCTCTATTAACCTTACTTATATTCGTCACTTAATTTAATTTTGGAGAGGTGATGCAAAATTTGGTATTATAAACTAATTTAAAATGTAGCGTATTTTAATCACCTTTAAATTTAACTGCTTTTGTTGCCACATTTTCGATTAATGTGTAAGTCTAATACCTAGTTATCTAGATAAACATGAGTTATTGTTCTGGGATTAGTTAGGTATAATAAAATGTTGGGGATTGTTGTAATATGTAACAAAATTTACTTCTTTACAGATGTATTAGTAAATAAAATTCCAAGAGTTGGTTTTGGTCCAGACAAGTATAACGAGAGAAGAAGAAGCTAAAGTAACTTCATACAAACTTGAATCTGCCATGAGTTGAATTTTGAAAATATCCTCTGAATATCTATAAAGAAACAAAATTACCCATGTGCTTTTCACCTTAGTGGTAAAATTATCACTGATGTTGAAATAAAATAACATGTTATTAACGTTTTCACTAAGTAGGTACATTAGACCAAAGATGCCATTGGCTAACAGAAATACAATATGGAGATGAAAATGAAAATCAACTGCTTTGAAAGACTAACTTGAATAGGAAGTGGAACAGATAAATGCAAGGCCAATTCGAGAAAAAACAAAGAAGCAGCAGAAAAAGCCAAAACCGGCAGTTTGTCGTCGTTTTCGACATTTTGTGTTCGCTGAAATAATTCTTCACCTTCAGCGTGATATTGTTATCGATTCGGCAGGTCATTGGACCTGAAGCTTGAAGATCATCGTGGAGGACGGAGCCTAAATTATTAATATAGTTAGGTACGTATACTTTGCTTACAATTTCAAAATACCTTTGAACTTCATCTGTTCAGCGTCCATATCAGCGACTAATGATATTTATTCTGGTAATATAGCCGCTAATTCAGCAGTTTTGAGAATGACAAAGGTAAAACAACCAAAATTACAAAATCTAGGTAGGTATATAAAGCTTAAATGATTGATATCGATGGGCGATCGAGAGAGTTACCTATGTAGAGTTTAATCAAATTCTTGTAAGGACTAAGGAGTACAAAGTAAGTTCTCAACCATTTTTGTTTTTGAAAAACTTATCACAACTATCGTAACTGCACTGATTGTGCTAATTATATTACGATAACAATTTGTGGTTACCTGCTCACAGAAAGTGTATCGGTACCTATCTACCTATCTATTAGTTGTTTTCCGAAAGAAGTAACTCAAAGAATGATACGACTTTCAATATATAAAAGAGGTAGTTTCAAACTTCATATGAGCACTATTGTGCTGAACTGGTTGAAATGAATCGGGATTATTTATTATTACGATTAGCTTACAAGCAAGATATTCATTTATGCTATTGTAAAAACAGACATCAGTTAAGGGCATTATGTTTTACTATTCATATGGAGGAACAATTTGTGAATTAAAAACAGATCAGTTGTAAAACAGCTTATCAATTTTTAGGGTTCCGTATATACAATATACACTCCGGATTTCTGCCTCTGTCACATCACAGCAATTTTCTCCTAAACTACTGTACAGAAGAGGTTGAAATTTGCTATCAATGTATAGTTTGGTGATGCGATCAGGAGTACATATCATAAATGAAGAATTTGTGATTTTAGGGGTACTTCTAAAATTTTGGAAAAAATAGGAAATATAGAACGTTGTCCGAATCTTACAGGAAAAATAAGGAAAAACCAATAATATTAATATTGGGGGGGAAATTATAGAATTAAATAAAAATTTAAAAATAAAAAAAAATCAAAAGCATCATGTAATATATCAAATGAAAGGTCTCATTCTAAGAAACACAAATATTTTTTTGATATTAAAAAAATATATATTTAAAAAGATATTAACAAAAATATACCAAAATTTACTCATTCCCCCTCCCCTTATCTACGAAACTATAAAACGTAAAGTTTTGAAAAAAATCAAAGGTATAGGCTCTGACCTGAAGTTTACTGGAAAAATAAGGAGAAACCTCTACTTTTAATTTTGGGGGGCAAATTACAGAATTAAATGGAAAATATCAAATTAAAATTGTTTCTAAGCCATCATGTTATATATCAAATGAAAGGGTTCATTACGACGAAAACAAATATATTTTTTTCATATTTTTAAAATAAATAAATTAAAAGATATTAACAAAAATATAAAAAAATTTGCTCATTCCGCCCCCCTTTTCGACGAGACCATAAGCTGGAAAATTTTGAAAAAATGGAGGTATGGCCCCTTACCTGTACTTTACTGGAAAAATAAGGAGAAACTATTAATATTTATTTTGGGGGGCAAATTATAAAATTAAATGGAAAATATAAAATTAAAATTGTTTCTAACCCATCATGTTTTATATCAATGAAAGTGCTCATTATGATGAAAACCAATATATTTTTTCATATTTTTAAAATAAATTAATGAAAAGATATTAACTAAAATATAAAAAAAATTACCCATCCCCCCCTATCTCCGAAACCATAAGCTGGAAAATTTTGAAAAAAAAACGGAGGTATAGCCCCTCACCGGAACTTTGCTGGAAAAATAAGGAAAAACCCTAATATTAATTTTGGGGGGCAAATTATAGAATTAAATGGAAAATATAAAATTAAAATTGTTTCTAACATATTATGTTATGTATCAAATGAAAGGGCTCATGATGAAGAAGACAAATATATTTTTTTCATATTTTTAAAATAAATTAATTAAAAAATGGAAGTATAGCCCCTCACTTGACCTTTACTGGAAAAATAAGGTGAAACCCCTAATATTCATTTTGGGGGGCAAATTATAGAACTAAATGGAAAATAAAAAAAGATAATTGTTTCTAACGGGTCATGTAATATATAAAATCACAGGGCTCATTATGACACATACAAATATATTTTTTAATTTTTTTTAAAATGAATATTTTAAAATATATTAAAAAAATATTTTAAAAAATTACCCATTCCCCCAGTTATTCCCCAAATTATAAGACCTAATTTTTTTGTTTATTGGATAAATATGAAAAAATCCCTAATTCTATTATTTGGCCCCCACATAATAGGATTAAACGGAAAATAAATTATTAGAAAACCCCCATAGTAATTTTAGGGATAAATTATACAATTAAATGGAAAATAAAGATTCAGTTTTCAAATGCATCATGTAATATATCAGATAAACGGCGCATTATGTGAATTACAAATATATCATATTTTTAAATCATTTGTTTAAAAGATATTAACAAAAATATTAAACATCAACTTAATTCCCGCTTTAGAAACTATACTGTTTAAATTTTGAAAAATATATTTTATTTGTATTTTTTAATAATTTGAATAACAGATTTAATAATTTATAATTTAAAACTTGACCTATTTTGCCCCTTATCTTCCAATCTACAGAGCCTCAAAACTGAGACAGTAGTTTATAAAAGACTTCCTTGAAAGTTTATTAGTAAAATAAAACTCTAATGTTAATTTTTGGGAGCCAATTTAGAAAATTAAATACATATGTATTCTGATAAAAATCAAGCGAATCCTGAAGCCGATAAAATAAAAAGCCTATGTGTGGAAAATATTCTTTATAAATTTAAAACGCTTCTTTTAAAAGCTATAAAGGTAAATATAAGAAAATGCACTCATTTCCTGCTTGTCTGAAACTGGAATATTAGAATCTTGAAGGTTGTACGGAACCCTAAGTATGCGAGTCCAACTCGCACTTGACCAAATTATTTCTATTCAACAAGATTCAGCGATACATCACAAACACAAAAAAGATCAGATTTCTGCAGAGAAAAACATTGATCGCATGAACCAACTAAATAGGTAAACTTCCAGGAAATAATGAGTGGTCATGAGCATATTGACCATCAACAAGGATTAGCAGGACCAAATAGCATCAAATCGGTCAATTTCTAAACACACGTAGGTATGCATATTGTCTGCCATTTGTCTGTAAGTTGTACCCTGCTATTCGTCATTCCATCGAAGGAGCACCCTTGACCTTCAGATGGCACCTCCATCCTAGTCCGCTTTCCATCCTTCATTTTCTTACATTGGCCTAACCACTTCTATCTCAGTGGCGCTATTGTTTTGACAACGTCTTGAACTTTATAGTCTTTGCTGGAATTCTTGAAGTGTTATATTTAGTATTCGGAGAATAATTCTGCCCAACGATAGGTCGGTGGGTCATATTTAATAGGACTAACTAACTAATAATTAATAATAAATGTTTTTTAAGGCTATATTTATTAGGCTGTTATACAAAATTATTTTAAAAAGTACATAGATATTTTTATTTTACACATTCTTAATTTTATCTTTTAAAGTACTGGATGACCAAGAATTTAAACATAGCAATGCTTTCATCACATCATCTTTCAATGTTGTACCTGTTTTTGACAATTTTTGGTCACGCAGTTTAACACAAATTGTATCTCTACAAAAAACCTGAAACATTTTTTTGCATCTATGTTTGTGACCAAATACTTGCGTATTTGACCAGGTCTATTATATATACTTCCACAGATAATTGTTCAGATCGTTACTACAAGAAATACAAGAAAAAACAAAAGACTTCTCCAGATGTACAAATAGAGAAAAAAAAATTCAAAACGTCAGTTTTTACAGACTATAAAAGTTGTCCGTTAAGTATTAAATTTATAATGGAATCAGTCTTATATAAGAAAAGTTTACTGAATATGTGTTGTAAATAAGAGGATATTCAGGTGGTGAATGTCGAGTTAAAGAAACCCTCTTAATAGTATATAAGTTTATTACTCTCTAGTTTAATATAGATGCATATACTCAACTAAGAATCTGCGACGATAAATATTTAGGATAAGAGACGTTACTATAAGAAGTGTTAAAGTAAAAAATGTGTAAAATCATAATTGTCTTTTTTAAATTCACAATAAAATATTTCAGAGATGGCCACCAGATTTTATATATTGTAAAACATATTGTTTTCTATATAGACCTCTTCTAATGTTTCGAATAAAACTACTGTAAGTAGTCTCGGTAACGCCCACAAAATTTTCCCAAAAATCGTTCTCGCTTTTCCGAGCCGAGATCATGAAAAACCTTACTCTCAGGTGAATCCCTAGGTGTTTTTTCATTGTCCAGTTTAACTTTTCAGGAACGATACAGGATAGTTGTCTTGTAAATTTCTGTTTTTTATTATTTCTTTCATGTTTTATATTGTGCCCTAAATAGACATAACTGTGCACTTCTTCCAGTTTCTGATTATAAAGTTTTATGTTCTATTTTAAGTATTAACCGCAGGTTTATATTATTTCTCATAGATTCTTTGTCATATAGATTTCAAATAATAGTTCTGGGTGAACTGTTTGGAAACATTTTGACAATTAAAGCATAATAATAAATTTAATAAACTAAGAAAACGTTACTGAGCATGCTCGACAGTGTAGTACCCACTACTATCCATTAGAAGGACTTGTAAGATCAAACCGTTGCATTTTATTTGTTCATTTGAATCGTCAGCCCACATAAAACTTTAATTGCATCTACTCTTCACGTCGTTATCTCGCATTCTTTGAAGACCCTATCAAGTCGCTTAAACTTAGATGTATCCTAAGATATCATTAACCGCTCATCAATACAACTCTCCACAGATTCACCTCTACATTGTTTTTATCCTTTTTCACTTTCGATGCTTAACAGGAAACAATTTACTTTCATAATTGATTGTTTCGCGTAATTAACCTTCTTTCATTATACTAACTGCGTAAGGCAGAACATTAAATTAGATTTTAAGTGTTAGCACTCGTTTTCAACCAGTAAAATTCCGTCACCTATTGAAGTTAATCAATCCACTTAACATGACGTCCCACGCTTCTAAGTTGCGTGCTTCCGCTTCATCGCACAAAACGAAAAACCAATCGGACAAGAATAAAAGATTATCATCGTTTCACCTGACAGCCTAGATTCGTCTCGGGAAGCACAGTACGGTACAGGTGGGCATTTATTTCTCCATCCACAGGAATTACCTGGAAAATTAATATCTAGTTGAAAAATGTAGAATGCACTATTTTCTGAGGGCGGTTTTAATTATTACAGTTCGAAATAATTATTTTAGAAAAATAGAGCGGCAGTCATTTGAGACTGAACGATGGAAGCCAAAGCTTCTTACGAAATATACTTCCCGTCTCTTGTTATCTCTTATCTCTGTTTCTATTTCCTTGTGTTATCATTAGTAATGGTTATAAATTTCAGAACACAAAAACGAAAATTATATTTCGAGATTTCCACTTTATTTTATAAACTACACGTGTTTCGGCATACAATGCCTTTATCAAGTTTCACAAAATACTAAAACTATTATTCTAACTACACCAATATATATACATATTACTTAACTAAACTAATTATACAGAGCCATTAAAAAATTTAAAAGTGGGGATGGATTAAGATCTAACTGGTTATTTAATAGTCTACCTGAATATTTATACCTGTTAATTTCTAGGGATTCTAATAGATTAATTTTACTGGGGTTATTTTCCAAATGTAATATATTTACAGTACCGTTAAAGTTGTGATTATCCTCTACTAAATGACGTGCATAATTAGATTTATTGTCTTGTGTGGAATAACTTCTTTTGTGCTCTCTAATACGAGTATTAAAATTTCTAAATGTCCTACCGATATATAGTTTGTCACAATTGCCGCAGTTGAGTTTGTATACCCCGGATTTACAATTACTATCTACTCTTGATTTATTATTCTTAATATATCTGGATAAATTATTTGAAGTTTTATAACTGATATTAATGTCTTGTTTTTCTAAAAATGATTTAACTTTATTACTTGTTTCGCCCAGGTATGTTAAAGTTTTGAAAAAATCATAAGATCTTTTATCAATAGGATAAATTAAATTTAGAGCCTTATGGAACATTTTCTTTTTTACTAAGTTATCGATGAGATGGGGATCAAAACCGTTGTTTACTGATATCTGTTTAATGATGTTTAATTCTTTTTCGAAATTTAACGGCGTCAAAGGTACATTGATTAATCTATGGATCATACTATAAAATGCAGACATTTTTTGTTGGTAAGGATGATAAGAACTAATATGAATGACTATGTCCGAATATGTAGGCTTGTGATAAATTGCAAATGTAAGTTTGTTATTTATTCTGGTAATTGTCAAGTCTAAATAATTAATTTCATTATTTGTTTCTATTTCAGTCGTAAATTCAATATTTGGGTGTATATTATTAATGTATTCTAAAAAGATGCTCAATTGTCTATTAGTTCCTGTAAAACATACCAAAATGACATCAACGTATCTATACCAATAAGTAAATTGTTTTGATAGTGGGTGTTGAAAATTTTTTTCCTCTATATCACTCATGAATATTTCTGCTAGTAGGGGACTTAATGGGTTTCCCATAGTTAAGCAATCATTACCTTTATATAAAATATTATTAAATTCAAAATAATTTTAGTCTAAGCAAACTTTCAAAACATTCAATATATCTTGTTTTATGATTGGATTGGTATGGCTATTTTCTAATAACTTCTCTATTAGTTTAACTGTATCGCTAGGCGGTATACTCGGAAACAAATTTTTTACGTCAAAAGAGATGAGTTTAGCATTCGATGGAACAACGATATTCTTAATATTGTCTATAAGTTCATATGAATTTTTAATCGCATGTTTAGCTTGGAATTTAGTATATTTTCTTAAAACATCAATAACTAAATTAGAAACTTTAACAGCTGGGGCGGTAATATACGAAACAACTGGTCTAATAGGATGGTTTTGTTTGTGTAATTTAATTAATGAATATAACTGTGGAGGACGGGGATTCTTTAATATTAGCTTAAATCTGTTATTTTGGTCTATGATGGAATTTGCTTGATTCAACAATGATTTTAATTCATTCTGGAATTTATGCGTGGGGTCTAGTTAAAACTTGATGATTACCCGTTTTTATGAATTCTTCTGTTCTAGAACCGCCCCAGCTGTTAAAGTTTCTAATTTACTTATTGATGTTTTAAGAAAATATACTAAATTCCAAGCTAAACATGCGATTAAAAATTCATATGAACTTATAGACAATATTAAGTATATCGTTGTTCCATCGAATGCTAAACTCATCTCTTTTGACGTAAAAAATTTGTTTCCGAGTATACCGCCTAGCGATACAGTTAAACTAATAGAGAAGTTGTTAGAAAATAGCCATAACAATCCAATCATAAAACAAGATATATTGAATGTTTTGAAAGTTTGCTTAGACCAAAATTATTTTGAATTTAATAATATTTTATATAAAGGTAATGATTGCTTAACTATGGGAAACCCATTAAGTCCCCTACTAGCAGAAATATTCATGAGTGATATAGAGGAAAAAATTTTTCAACACCCACTATCAAAACAATTTACTTATTGGTATAGATACGTTGATGACATTTTGGTATGTTTTACAGGAACTAATAGACAATTGAGCATCTTTTTAGAATACATTAATAATATACACCCAAATATTGAATTTACGACTGAAATAGAAACAAATAATGAAATTAATTATTTAGGCTTGACAATTACCAGAATAAATAACAAACTTACATTTGCAATTTATCACAAGCCTACATATTCGGACATAGTCATTCATAGTAGTTCTTATCATCCTTACCAACAAAAAATGTCTGCATTTTATAGTATGATCCATAGATTAATCAATGTACCTTTGACGCCGTTAAATTTCGAAAAAGAATTAAACATCATTAAACAGATATCAGTAAACAACGGTTTTGATCCCCATCTCATCGATAACTTAGTAAAAAAGAAAATGTTCCATAAGGCTCTAAATTTAATTTATCCTATTGATAAAAGATCTTATGATTTTTTCAAAACTTTAACTTACCTGGGCGAAACAAGTAATAAAGTTAAATCATTTTTAGAAAAACAAGACATTAATATCAGTTATAAAACTTCAAATAATTTATCCAGATATATTAAGAATAATAAATCAAAAGTAGATAGTAATTGTAAATCCGGGGTATACAAACTCAACTGCGGCAATTGTGACAAACTATATATCGGTAGGACATTTAGAAATTTTAATACTCGTATTAGAGAGCACAAAAGAAGTTATTCCACACAAGACAATAAATCTAATTATGCACGTCATTTAGTAGAGGATAATCACAACTTTAACGATACTGTAAATATATTACATTTGGAAAATAACCCCAGTAAAATTAATCTATTAGAATCCCTAGAAATTAACAGGTATAAATATTCGGGTAGACTATTAAATAACCAGTTAGATCTTAATCCATCCCCACTTTTTAATTTTTTAATGGCTCTGTATAATTAGTTTAGTTAAGTAATATGTATATATATATATATATATATATATATATATATATATATATATTGGTGTAGTTAGAATAATAGTTTTAGTATTTTGTGAAACTTGATAAAGGCATTGTATGCCGAAACACGTGTAGTTTATAAAATAAAGTGTAAATCTCGAAATATAATTTTCGTTTTTGTGTTCTCATTATGGATTTACATCAAGTATCAGCCGCAACAATTCAGTATTATAAATTTCAGGATAATTAAAATATTTGTCACTATTTTGTTAGGGCTCAAGTACTAATCCTAATGTGTAATTTAATTCTTAATTTAAATTTTTATAAGTGCCAAACAAAACTTGTTGAATTATTAACTAGCAAGTTGAAGCTCATATCCGATGAATTGTAAATGCGGCAAAAAAATAAAAACGTATGTTAAACTCCCCTGATGTATAGACTTGTCTCAACAAACGCCGTATGAATTGGGTACAGCTTTCATCAATAGATTAACTGTTCCGTTCTGGATATAGATTATAAATATTTCTTGCAAACTATCTAAACTGATAACGCTTGTCAGTTAAAATTTTCGAGGTGAATTCTGGATTTAAACTACATCGGTCTTCTAATTAATGAAAACTTTATTAATGAAAGTAATTAATTTGAAATTCACAATAGAACTCAATTATAAACTCTAATTTCAATAACTTGAACATTTTTAGTGACAAACTAAACTGAATTGAACTAATGTTGTAGTTGTACTGAACTAACGTCTTCGCTCTCGGAACACATTATTATATATATATTGATTTTTCCAGAATGTTCCGTGTCAGTCTTCTAGAAATAATAAAATTTTTCAAAAACAGTAAACTTCGATTTTCTGAACAGTGGCAATTAATACCTAATTATTGAAATCCTGATAATTCCGATTAGAAATATTTGTAACCCAGAAAGGTGCCTGACGACTTAGGTAGATCTCTTTCATTTTTCACTTTGGGCTGCGTTGGATGCGATACACATTATCATTAATACTTTTTATAATCTCGTAGGGTCCATCCAATTTCTTGGCTACAAACAACTGGGATTGTGTGCTCTCCCAGATTTTTCCAATCTTTCTTAATGTGAGGGGAAGATTACTGAGGCGACAATGATTTTAGGGTTATCTCTTGAATCTTTTTGTCAAAATCTTCTACAGCCTATCAAATAAACTAATAACCCGAACAGCGCTTGCTTCTATCTACGCTGAAAATAAAAACGAAGTTATTTTTCGTATTCTCTTCTAATGTAGAAAATACTTACTTATTCTAGATTTTAGCCACTTGAGGGAAGCGCAATTGATGAAAGCTCTGGACTAAAAATAAATATATTGTCTCACATTTAATGGATTGTCAAATATCTAAGAAAATTCATTAAAAGCTATAGAAAGGCGATAAAACAAAACGGATGAATATCGCAATTATGAACAGCGAAAGACTAAAGATAACCTAAAAATGAAACGAAAGAAGATAATAATGAGATGTTACAAAGTAGTACCGAAAGTAAAGCTAATCAGCAAACATTGTAGTATAAAACAGTGGTGTACATTAAAAGTTCTGCGACTAGCAGAAGGAAGACGACGATAAATTTGATGCCATCGCAACCCAAAGATTATCATCAGAAGTTAATGACTGAAGAAGGCCAAGAGATCTTTAATAACATGCTTTTGAAAGACGCTGAAATCCCAGTGTCTGAGGTTAGACATATTTTAGCAAACATGAAGAATTATTGAGCACAAGGTGGTTTTCCTATCAAACTTCTGAGAAACTGCATTTAACAATCACTGGAACAGCTCACCTGTGAATTTCATTGTCTTCTTAAAGACTTCGAATTTCTATATAAATAGAACGATCAGTATTCCCTAAATATATAGAAAGAAGATGACCATCTAATTGTAGAACGTAGCATGAGAAACTCTAGAAACATTGAAACACTGTGGCTAAAGAATCAACTGTTGACAGCAAACAGAGAAACAGAGAGTGCAGAAGCAGAGTTACATGTAAGTACTGTAAAGATCCTAAGGCATAGTTGTCTTTTAGTTCCTATTCTCTTCAAACTTGAAGTTATTTGCGCCGAATGAGTGTGAGTATGCAGAGTCATGCTGGCTGAGCAATCTGCTTCAGAAATAATAAAAACCTCTACTTTGGAATGAAGTGATCCCCAACTCCAGTTAACCCGTTAACATACTAGCTCGAAAGTAAGAAAGGTTCTCTCACAAGATTTTACTCTAAATAAGTTTACTTGAATTAGATTGTGCAAGTTATACAATATGATGCAAACCCAAAATAATTTAATTTATATTAATTTTGTGAATCACTTGACATACTTAAAATTAGATATACATCTTTCCATCAGAATTCACCTGCAACATGAGACAGACTGTCTTTCTTCCTAAATCTCGGTTTCGGAATTCTTTGTCATCCAACCTTCCGACATCAATACACATGACACAAATTTTTTACCTTCGCATTTCTTTCGTAATATTAAATTTCGTTTTTTAATTGACACTCTCTTAGAGAAGAATAAACATTAAATTACACTTATAGCTATTAGTTACATCTGCAAATAATATATATTACACCGAAAAAAAATAACGTAGGATCTGCTATGAATACCGTCTATTCAAAACAAAGTATGTCAAATAACCAAGAAGGCATTAACACATGTTCGAATCCGAAACGATTATAACGATGCCAAATTAAATATACATTAGAGAGACAAGACCAATTTACTTTAAACTTGTTGTGGCAGGACTAGCAAACCCACGATGTTTAGCTATAGCCCAGAATAGTCCAGTCCATTTGGACAAGAAACGTAAATTAAAACATATATCAATACTTTGTCCGAAATTCAAATAACATAGTATCTTCGAAAATCCTAGATGTCGGTCTTTACATCTCGCGTCTTGAAACATATAAATTAGTTTACGTTTATGTTAACTATTTCAAAAGTTGAACTGATAAGTTCCCAGAAGTTACAAAGGCTGGGGCATTTATCCTGAAAGTTAATTTATGGCTAAAACATGGATCGTTAAAAAAAAACAAAAAGTGTTTTTGTCACTTTCCGTTCTAATGTAAAAACAATATGGTTATACGTCTTTTCCATTCTAATTCATGGTAAAAACGAGGTTTAACTATTAAAAAAAACAACTTCCTGTCTAGATCAAATGTTGTAACATGGGCCATTTGATGGTCATCATTAATCTCTACAACTTCTATTTTGAGCTTTTTTAGAAATAATGGCATGCACTCGAAGATATACGGTTCCATCGAAAAACAGTCAGAAAATGCCATTTTCTGCCCAAACCGGAAGTCGTAAGTAACATGGGTTATTTTATAGTCTACTTGAAATCCTACGACTTTTACGTACAACTTTTTACAATTGAATGGAATCTATTGAAGATATCAATAGATTCCATTCAATATCAAGATAATTTTCCCACCCGGTATAGTATGCGCTAAAAGATTTTATAGAAATGAAGAAAAAAATTCTTACATGTTACAAAAATATATAGTGGTGATAAAAATTCTATAATAGCTAGAAATCCATTATCAATTGAAATTATTTAGTGATATATAAGGAAATTAAAAAAATGTATATAATTATTAGCAAAGTTTATTTAAATTTGAAAACCACAAAGTTATGGTCAAAAAATTAGGAACGGCAGCAAATTTTCTGTCATTTTTTGCCTAGAGGAAAACAAATTTTTTACAAAATTAAGTCAGAAAATAAATGCAAATGTCTGTGTAACTATTTAACAACTGTCAATAAACTTCAAAGGACTGCATTTCAGTTGTTGCAAATTCCAGTATTTTTAAATGTTGGGTATAAAATTGAAATTTTGTACACGACCTTTAATGTTTACATTTTTTACTTTCTGGGTAGGTACCTAACAACATTGAATGTGTTATTTATTTGCTATAGTTGTATTTTGTTATAATTATTTTCAGCTTTTTAGTTTTTTCAACTCGGGTAGTGTTTATTCTTTATTTTTTTATTTTGTTTGTATATAAGCTTAATAGGCAGGACCAGGTAACATCTAAATCCCCAATATTACACAATGATACATCTTCATTTAGGTAAATTGACTGGTAAAAGTTTACTAACAAAATGTACTAGTACGCATTGACTTAATAACCCCAAAATATGTTAATGCCTTATGGACCACGCTATGTAACCTTTTTCCAACTTTTTTGCCAACCTGCCAACCATATATAACTATAGATACTTCCACTCCACCCTATGTTCCAACCATCCTGTACATACGACTGCCTATGGACAACCATAAAATTTTTAGTTGCCTTCTGTAGATTATAGGACGGAGTAAAATCTATCCCATATTTACGGAGTCAAATCCGTCCTATATTTCAACCAATGTCTAGAACTCCTTGTGGGCTACTCTATAAATTATTAAATTTTTAACATTATCTATTATCACCCTGCATAACGCTAATTCCTCCCCACACAAAATAATTTTTTAGTCACACTGTATAAACATAATTCTACTCCATCATATATTTCAACAATCCTGTTATGATTTATTTATGACCACATCATCTAACAGTTTTTTAATCACCTTGCATAATTTTAATTCGACATTTTTTCCTACATTTTTAGACCACAAAACGTCTACTCTACCCGATATTCCAACCATCTTGTATATATGGCTGCCTATGGACCACCATAATGTTTAACTGCCTTCTGTAACTATCATTCTACTCCTTCCTATATTTCAATCATCATAACTTTACTTTGTGATTTTGTTTGCTATAACTAAACACCCTGTGTGTATTAGGAAAAGAGAATGTGACAGCAAAAGCACCGTCTTCGCAAAATGGAAAAATTTTCATTTAAATAGGTATTTGCTTATTCGCAATTAAAACTTCCAGTGCCTACAATTCCTGCACTATGACGTTGGAATGAAAGTATTTATGGGCAAGTGTCCGTTATGTCACCTCCATAAAATTTTTGATAAGAATATTGGAATTTTCGGCGATTTTCTGCAAAACTGCAAGTTGCACGTCGCAGAAAAGTATACGAGATCACCTAAGGATCTTCCTTAATAGATTAAAAGTTAAAAAACTGTACACATCCATACGGATTTATCGAAAAAGCGACTAAAATATTAGGGATATTGGTCGATTTCCATGCACGCATCTGATCATTCACAAATTTTATCACTTTACCAATAGAATTCATTCACCAAATTTGAAGTTTCACCAATCCGGAAATAAATTCTATTAAACAAGACCATATTCTTTCAAGACGGTTTACAACAGGAAAAGAAATTAAGTAACATACATACAAAAAAAGCGACGAATTGATAACCTCCTCCTTTTTGGGAATCGGTTAAAAAAAGATAAACAACAATTAGTATGCATGCAATTGGTAGAAGTCAGATCTGAATTTTCCACAAAAATATGGATATGTAAGAGTGACACACTGCGATGCTCTGCATAACTACACTCTAAGATTAGTGCACAATTCTATTATATACTTTGGTCTGAAATGTTCTTAGTTTGCAGTTTTTATCATAAAAAAAATTCGTCAAACGTCTTCATTGTAACATTTTATTTCAATTTGTTTACTATTTCAAATTCTATCACAAATACTTGTTATGGTTTAAATTGGACAACTGATCGCTAACTTTCTTCGAAAGCTGTTAATCGAAACCACTTCTCACAATTGATACTAAAGAATTCCACGACATGACTAAAACGCAAATTAACAACTTTGAAAATTCTCACGCTAAACCAAATATTTATTTAAAAAAGTTATTTTCAATTAGTAATAAATTAACACTTTTGGGGTTCCGCAATTGAATCATGAATTTCCGCAATATTTATACATAACACTTTTAGCACAACCTAACATGCAAGTTGAGAATATGCACGAGACACACATTTGAGAAAACTATAAAATAATCGTTAAAGTCAATTTGGTAATTGGAAATTTGAATAAAATATATAGATAGGATATTTTCACATACGATACGAATGCCACCATGTATAGGCAAACGAAATTCATAATAAACAAAGATATGTGTATAACGCCATCTTCACAAATACTTTTTATATATGAAAAAAAATCTACTATTATAAATTTAGTAGCCCTCTTTAGGGCAAACAGTGCTTAAGGGACAGTATTCAGCTCAAATAGAAAAAAATGCAGGAACCTACTCATAAGTGCTAAACAAATTCTAAAATATCTACTGTGAAAGGGTACCTACAAAAAATAGTACTTTACTGCTGAAACAGAGGTATAGATTGATGAGTATGCTGGTTAGGTTGACTGACTATGGGGAGGGATCAGGGTTGCCAATCTGTCTTATGTATGTTGTTATGTTCTATTTTCCATTTTCGTTAATCCTGACGCTTTTACATCTATATTTGACACTTTGGTACCGAAACATGTGGTTTTGCATGAACGCGCAAACATTTTTCAGGTTTCTCCACATTTAAACCAGCTGTCGGCAACATTTAATTAAATACGTCCGTTACTGAGAAACTACCTGTAATCATCAACCCAGATCTGTTCAACGTCGACCTCAGTAGTTTACCCTGTATATTTCAAACAGTAATAGTAAATTTCTGCAGTTGCGACTTTACCATATGTCCAAGATCACAATTCTTTCATCTAGTTTAAATCAAAAGCAAAAACGTTCAATTAAAACACATAGTGAGTGATAGTGACCCCAGATATAGAGGAGAAACGTCTCCAAACACAGATACGTATCACCCAAGATGCAAAAAAAATTATTTACAGGAATACTGGTTGATCATACTGAATACATCTACTTCTCTCAAAATAACTGAGACGAAGAATTTCTTTAGAGAGAGCTAGTTATCCAGACAATTTTTGAAATTGCCTACACTTTCAACGAGTTTTAAATTCCAAATATTTACCTGTTGCATAATAGAAGTGAGGAGAGAAATACCCATCTACAGTCAGAATAATCAAAAAACCTCTCAACAATCATTCAAAAGCTGCTTAAATAACTTGTAATCAGAGTTGTCTCTTCCTAGCCTTTGCTGCACCAATATAGGTTTTTACAAGATAGCAACTTTGCCTGTAACCTAGACAGGGTTCTCGTAAGGTGCTAGATGTTATTCGAGCCAGATGAAAGCTGGTTGTTAGTCCTAGACCACTCCTCCTTCTGTAGCACTTAAGTGATGAGACTAGTATTTTCAATAGCCAAATAATTCTCAATAAACCATTTCCTTATAAATTTCATTTCTCAAAAACTACCCTTAAGAATTGAAACATGTTGTAGCTCATTAGCAATCTTTCCAAAACTGGATACTATTTAAACAGTTTTGATACAAAATGACACCGATTTCAATAAAGCTTTGAACCTGATTCAAGCTTTTGGTAGTACCTATTAATTAGGCCACCATGTTCAGTAATATAACAACTTTATGAAACAGTGACATATATCATGAAATATTTGTGTTTTATGGACAGTCAATGTGTTAAATGAGCCTCTGAAATCACAGTCGAATGAGAGTTTCATTAATTAAAAATAAAATACGAAATCAATTCATAATTAAATTTGCTGATAAATACCTTTTGTACAAATGCGAATTTAATATAATTAACATTTTTGAAAGTAAAAACTTTGCTGTGCATTTATCAATAAAACAGTCACCGGAATTGTTTTTTATGTCATTTCCTACAGTTCTCGTAAAATTTCCCAAATAGAGAATGGTATTTAAGGTAAAAACGTCACCGAGATTTAAAAATTATTTCGGTAATTAAAAAGTGGGCCAGAAGATGAAGCAGTGCAATCTCTTTAATTAACACAGTTCGTTAAAATTCTTCATTAAAAATGATGTCAAAAGTTTCTTATCGTATTTTTGTAATGCGACAATTAATGATGCATGAAGGTAGGCAAGTGGTATTAATAAAATACATGATATTTCAAATTACTAAGGATGTTATGGTTCACGATCATATAACCAAGATTCGGTTGTATTTCTGTTTACAAGAATTCTGAAAAATCCTTGATATGTAATATCCATAAGGTTTACTTGTGCATGAACGTATGGAATTTAACTAGAAACTTATTGTACTAAATGATTTATTATTAAAAATAATATTGCCAACGTGTTTCATCCAAAACGCGCCCTATCATCATTGTTACAAACAAGGCAACAGACAAAAAAATTGATTAAATTCATTGAATCGGTAACAATAATATTTAGTTGCTCAAAGTAAAATTTTATGTTATTATCCTCCATTGTTCTGAAAAAACTGGCACGCACAAAATTTTAATTTTTAATTTTACAATGAAATAATTATAGAGTAATTACTTTTTGCATAATTAAATATATGTATTAAATAATGTTAAAGATGTTAGTGTATTTTATTTTGTGATAAGTTCGTAACTGCTGCTTTTTCATTTCAGCCAAAGTACAAGATTCTTCAGTTCCTTTTTGTTAAAATTGCGATTATTTCCAAAAATTGTGGCATAGGCGTCAAACCTTAATTACGTCAACTGTCAATAATAGATTTTTATAATCTTGGAATCTTTTATCTCATATTAATAAATCTTCATCTGCTAGCAAATAAATTAAACCTGATGCAAATTTTATTAGAAGATCACTTTTAGATTCTTATATTATTTGTGCATCATAATGAACTTACTACTTAGGAGACAGTTTTGCTTTCTGACAATGAATATCCACGTTATTTTTGATTTTGCTCATGCCATTTTTTTAGGTACGCTTAATATTAAAAATCACTTCTTTTTGATGTATTTTTATGACTAACAACACTTCGTTGACAAATTCTCATCTTTCACAATTGGCATTAGACATTAAAATATTGTGGTGCCGTGAAAGTTCAAGTTGTTGCCTTTTCGCGCCAAGATTAGTTGGTCTCCTCCCAAGCAAGTTGCAAGGGTCCTATACAGTTTATCAATAATAATATTTAGTAAGCTTGTTTGGTCATATCATATATTTAACGTGTGTTAATACATGCCGCCTTTAACCCCAAATACTCCAGAGGCTTCAGAAAAAAAGGTTCACAAACTTTGCAAACAATGCAAAAATGAGGTATCAATTATACTCGCGCCGCTGAAGATGTCTGGCACAGTTGCAGATGAAACGTTTGGAACATCGATCTGTCTACTGTTTGGATGAAAAGTAATCTGGCAACTCTGCTCTGCTTTCTTTATTGTAGACTAAGATCAAAAACAGCCATAAAAATACATAATTGTTGGATACTATCTTTACTTTGTTTAATTTAATTGTCCTTAAGACTATAAAATATAGGGTGCAATGAATAAGTGCAAAAGATCTTAAGATGTGCTTGTTTGAGTCACTTTATGACCAAAAGTTTCTATGATGTACAAGGTGTTGAAATATTCAGATTTTTTAGTTTTTTTCTTGTGACCACTAATTTTTTCCAGATATTTAGTTCAATTTTCGAGCATTAATGCCTCTATGAAGTCTTCATAATAAGATCACAGAAATCGTAATGGAAATCTACAGGGTGATACTTTTTCTATGGTCATTTGTCTTTTCTGACCCTACAACTTTTCCAGTACGCCCCTGGCAATTGACAAAAATTGTCAATGATTCTCTTGTGAATTTGCATTTTTTTATTTCGTATCTGTTAATGTTCTTATGTAGAAAAAAGATCAATTTCATGTGTACCGTAGAAACAAACAATCATTCTGTTATTTATTTTTCTAGAAGGCGGCTGTCATATTAATTCCTCTTATTGACAACTCAGACTTAATTGTTGCTAATTTACTCGCGTTAATTTTTACTGACATATAGTGATAGTTGTGCATGAGTTCTCGCAAATTTTCACTCACCAACATGGCGATTGGTTTATGCAAACGCAGAAATAGCTGTCATGCATTTCGTTTACGGTCTATCTAATGGTAATTCCTTAGAGGCATCGGCAAAATATGCTGCAATGTATCCTCAACGTGTAGCCCCTTATCACACTCTGTTTGGACGGCTTCATCAACAACTAAGAGCAGCACGTAGTTTCAAACTTAGAAAAGATTGTGGTAGCCACCGGGATATTAGAACACACAGAATTAGAAAAAGCTGTACTGAACTTAATTGACGAGCTTTACAGCTACTTGTTTATCATATGACGGTATATGCCATTATAAAGGAACACCTGTTATATCCATATCATGTAATTAATCACTCTTACCTCGTAATTTTCCTAACCGTCTAGATATGACTAGTTTTTAAAGAAAAGTCATTGTCAATAACCACCACAACCACATGTGGGTGGAAGAAAATCCTCATGCTATAGTTAAAACTCATCACCAGGAACGATTTTCTGTAAACGTGTGGATTGGAACAATTGAAGACCACCTAATTGGCCCACATTTCCTTCCACCTGCATTAATTGGAGGTTCATAAACTGAGTTTCTACACGAAAAGCTGCCAGTTCTACTTGATCCGATTCTTTTAGGTGTCAGACTGTGGTTTAAGCACGATGGAGCTCCTGCCCATTTTAATATGAGTGCACGTCAATATTTGAACGAAACATATCCAGATCGCTGGATAGGTCGAGGTGGACTTCCATTTTGGCCAGCTTGTTCACCTGTTTTAAATCCGATAGACTTTTCAACTTGTGGACGTTTAAAAATGTTGGTTTATAGTGGAACTCCTGTTCAAGAAATAGAAGACTTAAAAAACCGCACTATTGTTTCTTATTGAGTCATTTAAGATTCCCCTGGAATTCTCAATGGACTACGAAGATCTATGTGTGGCCATTTTGAGCACTTGATTTGAACTCTTCGTTTTCAAAGTTGGGTAAACTTTTTTTAATGATTTTGAAATAAAAATAGCATATGGCAAAACAGAAGGTTTGTTTGTTTTTACAGTACACAAGAAATTGATCATTTTCTTATACAAAAACGGTGGCATATACGAAAAAACGCAAGAAATAGAAAATATTGCAAATTCATAAGACTTTGCAATTTGCCAGGGGCGTACCGAGAAAAGGTTGTAGGGGCAGAAATAAAAACGTGACCTCAGAAAAGTACCACTCCGTAGATTTTCATGGCCGTTTCTGTGATCGTAGTACGGAGACATCATAGGGGCAATAATTCTCTAAAATTGAACAAAATATCTCTAATACTTTAGTATTCAGAAGAGAAAATAAACCGAAAAAATCGGAAGATTTCAACACTTTGTACATCGGTAACTAAACATTTGCCGACATATGTTCATAGGAATCTTTCGCACTCTGTTTCTGTCAAATACCAAATATCAAACGAACCGTAACGGTATGATATGAAATAATTTTTCTGTCTAATTATTTCATCTAAATAAAGCAATTACCCTTATCTCCAGCGTCTCACTGGCACATTCCTGATTTATTTACATAATATAATAATTTATTAATAATAATATAATCTGTTACACGCCTTCCCTCACCTAAAACAGTTAGGAGCTTATTTAACAGTAGCTAATGAACGCTAATTGGAGAGCGTTTACACCGCCGCGTATGTCTTGAAGAATTTCTAAAATTCTTGTCGATTTTTTTCGATAATTAAGCGTTTAGACCGGTCTGACGAAAGAAAAAAAAATTTAATTACTTGCCTCATAATAATTTTTAAATTTCTATTGTGAAATTCTGTTGTCACCGTGTCATATTATATAAACAACAATTATTTAAGTCCGTTGTTTAGGCAAACGATTTATTTGCTGGCAGTTTATTAGTACAGGCCTCAATAAATTTTGGCCATAATCGCATTAGAATTTTGTCTACCTAGGGAATATTTTTTTTTCATTTGAATAATTCATTCAGATTTTTTCGAAAGTTTTTGACTAATGAAATATGTACATTATTTTGATTATGCTAATTTAGTCATATTTGTGTCAGAGGTTATAACGTTAAAGTTTAATAATGAAGAAGGCTTGCTTTATTGTAATTGGCGTTTGATTTATCTACAAATTGAAAGCCGTTAATTCTAGTTTTTAGTATTGAGTTAACCAGTTTTATGTTATGTAAGTGTTTGTGATTATTGTCCTTGGCCTAATCGTAATGGCTTAATCACATGAGAAAATTGATTTGTTCGAGGATACCAACACTACAAGTTTCAAGGACTAGTCGTTTGAGAAATTCTTAAGCCATCGAACCGGACATGTCCAATAAAGACGAATTTTGGAAATAAGGCTGGATATTTGTAAAACCTTTGAAAAAAGAAACAAAGACGGCTTTCTAAATTATACCTCCCGCTTTTGAAATAATATCTAGACGTGGCAGCCAAGTAAAGCCAAGTCAAGCTATGAAAAAAGACTTTAATAATGGACTATTCCACGGCTGTATATCACCTAAAAACATTGAAGTTAAATAGTATGTTCTTTAATTTTGCTCTAGACCAGTGGATTAATGAAATTATTTTTTATTGATTACTTCAGCTGATGAAGATATAACCAATTAAGATTGTTCATTAAAGAAATATCTATTACGGCAGAAGCAAAAACGATGTTATGGTCTGTAATTTATAAAATAATCGGCATTAGTTATACAAATCCATAGGACAATCAGTTGGTCTAGCTCCAGCCTTAAAGCAACAATGCGGCTGGAGAAATCGATAAAAATTATTTCTTAATCTCAAAAGGTGTTGAATCTTTCTGAAGCGTTCCTTATTTTTTTGGGAATCAGTTTTACGATAACCATCTGCATTAACAAAAATTTTTTTTTTTCAAATAGTCCTCGATAAGGAAACAAATTCCTTGATTTTGGAGAATAAACCGTGAGGAATCCTACTTGTCTGCGCCAATTACGTGTTCAATAATATAAAGTAAGAGCCCTACTAATACATAAAAACGTAACTCAGTTATGTATTAGGCTTATTAGACTTATTGTTAATCTTAAATAACGTCCATTTAATTTAGTCTAATGAAATTTGGTATATTTACTATAACCCCTTAGGTTACCTGGAACTTCAAATATAAATACAGCTTAAACGGTTATTATGATATTAATGTTTAAAAATTGGCATTTTTATCATTGACTGACTGAATGATTGACTTATAGATCAAAAATTGAACCCACCTCCAGAACACCTAGAAGTTGAAATTTGACGACCAGCTAGTTAACTTTTTGTAGATATTGGTGAAAAATGTTGAAAGTATCAAAAATTTCAGAAAACAATAAAAATGTCAAGTGACGACAAAAATGTGTGAGAAAAACATCAAGAAATGACAAAAATATTAAAAAAAGTCAAAAACATTGAAAGTGTATTGACATAAAATAATTGTCGAAAAACGTCTCAAAGATATAGAAAGTCAAAAATGTAGAAATGTGTAGAACATTAGAAATGCTAAAAAGTGCTGAAAGTATCTAGAAATGTCAATAAAGCTTTGTTAGATTCATCAAAAAATGGCAACAATCTCAAAAAATCAAAAAAATGTTTAAAATTGACAAAATTATTAACGAATACCAACAAATATATAAAAGTGTCATAAATAACAAAATTTGTCAAGAACGTCAAAGATTTTAAAAATTGTTAGAATTGTCAAAAAATTAAAAAATATTTAAACACGTCAAAATTATTAGATATGTTAAATATTTAAAAATATCAAAAAGCCAGAAATTACCTATAAAAAAAATAAAAATTCCTAAATGTAAAAATTGTTAGAACTGTCAAAAAATAATACTTAAAAGTGTCAGAACTGTCGAAGATGTCAAAAAATACCTCAAAAGTCAAAAACGTCCAAAAATGTAATAATTGTCTAGCATCGTCAAGAATACTAAAAGCTATTAAAAATGTCGCTAATGTCAGGAAATGTTTGAAATATAGGGCGGAATATAATTATAGTTATAGAGATGTATTCAAAAATTATACTAATGCAAGGTTCCTACATGTGAAATATTTTATTTTAATGGGTTGGCCATGAGCAGTTGCATGTCTGGAATATAGAGCCAACTAAATTAGAGGTATAGAGGGGGATTCAGATGATGTTAGAAATAGTCAATAGGGTGGAGAGTATTTATACTTATACAGGGTGGTCTAAAAAAACATCAGGACGGTTGCAATAATGTGTGGAGTTAAATAAATAATAGATTGGGTTAGTGTGGGTGTGTGTGTGTATGTGTTTGAGAGAGATAGAAAGAGAGAGAGAGAAAGTTGGATATAAGAGGGCGTAATAAAGACACTTAACTGATCAATGTCATTGTGTGGTGTGTAAATTGTTTTTTTTAAATATATTTTAAAATATTTATTAAAAAAATAAAAAATATATTAGTATTCGTCATAATGAGCCCTTTGATTTAATATATTACTTGTACGTTTAAACAATTATAAATTTTTATTTTCCATTTAATTCTATAATTTGTCCCCAAAATTAATATTTGGGGTTTCTCCTTTTTTTCCAGTAAAGTTCAGGTGAGGCACTATACCTGTATTTTCTTTCAAAACTTTACAGCTTATGGTTTCGGAGATAAGGGGAGGGAATGGGTATTTTTTTATATTTTTGTGAATATCTTTTAATTAATTAATTTTAAAAATATGGAAAAAATATATTTGTTTTTGTCATAATGAGCCCTCTCATTTGATATATAACATGATGGGTTAGAAATAATTTTAATTTTATATTTTCCATCTAATTCTGTAATTTGCCCCCCAAAATTAAAAGTAGAGGTTTTTCCTTATTTTTTCAGTAAACTTCAGGCCAGACCCTATACCTTTTTTTTATACTTTACGTTTTATAGTTTCGGTGATAAGGGGGGGGGGAATGGGTAAATTTTGGTATATTGCCGTTAATATCTTTTTAGTTATTTTTTTAATATGAAAAAAATAAATTTGTATTAATCATAATCTGACCTTTCATTTGATATATTACATGACGACTTTGAAAAAATTAAAATTTTTAAAATTTCATTAAATTCTATAATTTGCCCCCCAAAATTAATATTATTGGTTTCTTCTTATTTGTCCTTTAAAGTTCGCGCAGCGATCTATATTTCCTATTTTAGGCTCAGTAGTTTCGGTGATTAGTTGGGGGGTACGGTCGATTTTATTATTTTTCCCCGCTAGACCCCTAAAATCCAAAATTTCTTAATTTACGATATGTACTTCTGATCGAGTCACCAAACTATAGGTATATTGATACCACATTTCAACCTCTTCCGTCCAGTAGTTTAGGAGAAAATTACTGTGATGTGACAGAGGCAGAAATCCTGAGTGATATTATAAGGGTATCCGTACATGGTATATACGGAACTCTAAAAAATTAAATAGGGGCATTTCGTTATATTTTCAAAATTTAAGCCCATGCAGTTTGCTAAATATTGAATGTCGGATACCTGAAAATTTGAAATAGAATATTTTTTGAAAGAAATGAAATAATTACAATTTTAAAGAAATGCTATAAATTTAAAACCTAATATTGAAATACAAAAACTTTATCAAAATAAAGATGCGCATTTCATTACATTTGCAAAAAGTTTAATTTTACAGCCCATGTAGCTTGCTAATATTAATACCAAAATATTCTCAGATTTTTTGTCGTTTGTCGGCTGCTTTCAGGGTAGTAATATTTATAGGGTCAATAATTTTTAAGCATTTTTTTAGCTGTAATTATGGTCTAAATGCCCTTTTGTGGAGTCATTAGTATTAAATTTCTAGACAAAATAAATATTCCGAATAATAATGCTGACTGGAAAGGAATTTCTCTATAGTGATATGCATTCAATATTTGAAAATTTAAATTCAGGAGATATTTTCAATTCCTAAAAATTTACAGATTGTTGATGCGCACCTTTTAACCCATAGAAATTAACCAATGATTTGTACAGATAACATGAAACAAAACACTATGTGAACTCCGGTGATCCGATTTAGGGACACAACAAAAATAAAACTAAAAATAATGAACAGATTCTGAATCGATTCAGAACGGCTTCTGCGAAAACCCCTAAATATCTTTCTAAATGTAAAAGTCAAGATATGTTGGAATATTTTGAAAATATTGCACTCGGTCTTCAAACTGTTTTTATTTTGAGTCAACTGAAGTCGATTTCTTTTTTAAATATAAATTATTACTGATCAATGAGAAGCTGTACCGCGTATTTTAAGAACGTTTTTATATTTCGTTTTTCATACATACATACAATTTTGTATAGTCTCATTATACTATTTACAGTAATTTCTAAAGTAATTACTTATCGCCTGTTGCCGTATCTTTAATTAACTAATGTAACATTAAATTATAATAAATTAAGAAAATTTCGTACGGCATTCACATTACTTAACTACAAATTCGGTTGTACTTTCATTCGAAATACTAAAACGTTTGTTATCGATAATACCATTGCGTTACGTGCGGCGTTCGAACACAAAAAAAAATCGTGCACAAAGACGGTAATTTGCTTTTAGAAAGTAGTGCATTTCGGTTATTATTGTGGTATTAATAAAGACAAATAAATCTTAACTAATGATAATGGGCTTAAATAATGAGATAATGACGTTAATTTCAACGACGTGTTGTGTAACGTACTGTGTATCTACAAGTGATTGATTCGAGGTGTAACGATTATAACAGTAATTATAACAGCCAACGAATTGATGGTTATTATTACTACAACTAATGTTACTATTGGGAAAATAGATAAGTGCCTGTGATAAAATTAGATTCGGTTCGAAATGGTGTAATTGTCTTCGGATAGATTCCCACGAAAATAAAATTTTCTCGTTCGTAAGGCGACAGTTTGTCAACAGAACCATTTAAGTTTACATTTCAATTATGAAACTTGCTTTTCGAGATTTTACATAATTTTGTGGGTACAATGTTGCTGTGTAGAGTCGTGAATCAATTCACGAAATAAATACAGTGTGGAACAGCCAAATGGAAAACTTAATTCTCATTTAGCTCTTGATATTGAGATAGTGGTGATCACAGTGCTATTGTCGTTTGAATTTCGTTAACTCTAGGTAATAATATCAGAATCATCATTTAACAGAAATGCAAAAAAATAACCATTCATGGAGACACAATTAGAAGCAACACATTAATTTTTCTAGTGTTAAAGGAAACTAAAATGCATCCCTATAAAATGATGCCGACTCAGGAGCTTATGGAAGACGATTTTGATAGGAGAACGTATTTCTGTGAACAAATGATGGTAAGGTTAGATAACAATGTGATCCAATTAGAAGATATTTTGTTATCTGATTAGACCACATTACACTTCAAGGTCATGTTAACCGTCAAAATTTCTGCTATTGTCTAATGAGAATTGCCAGTGGATGACAGAGAAACAGACGCAATATTCTGAAGAAGTTAATGTTTGGACAAGAATTGTTGAAAATGATATCGTAGGTCCCTACTCCAAAATAATGACGTGCCAACTTTGACAAACTTATATCTTGATCCTGTAAACCCACAAGTTCCTCCCAATACAATATCATTTCAGCAAGATGGAGTACCACCCCCCTACGAAATCTATATCCGGCAGTTCCGGAAACAAATTTTCCAAATCGGTGTATTGGGAGGCGCGAGTCGATAGAATAGCCATCACGATCTCCTGATTTGACACCATTGGACTACTTTTTCTGGAGATATGTCAAAATTAGTGTATACAAAAAACTAAACTCTACAACGTAGATGGCCTAAAAAGACTAATCACGATTGCGATTAGAACAGTCACGCCTGAGATGTTGAGTAACCTTAGAAGACATTTATATACTAGATTAGCATGGTACCAAGACATTCGCGGCGAGTATTTTGAATATTTAATACATTGACATTAATGGTTTTTTATGTTTATATTATTAAGAAATAATCAGTATTACTTATTAGGTTTTTAGTGTAGTGTAGCGAATTTGTGAAATAAAAAACTAAAAAAATCCAATTTCCGCCCACTTATCACCGAAACTACAAAAAGTAAAATTTTGAAAAAAATTTGAGTTATAGGGCCTCACCTGAATTTTACCGGGAAAATAAGGAGAAACCTGTACTATTAATTTTGGGGCCACATTACACAATTAAATGGAAAATATAAAATTAAAATTGTTTCTAATACATCATGTAATATCTCAAATGAAAGCTGTCATGATGGCGAAAACAAATACATTTTTTTTTCATATTTTTAAAATAAATTATATTAAAGATATTGTCTAAAGACAAAGTTTTGTGCTCTAACTTTTATTTTTGCAATCAAAGCACGTTTCAACAGTGAAGTTGTCATTATCATGGAGTAAACTAAAAGTTTTAGTTTACTCCAATTAACAACAATTAAGTTTCACTGGCACCTGTGAGAAAGAGATCTTAAGGACGATAGGTATGCGAAAAATGGCGACAATAAATCTACATTGTATGCTAGCGACTGAGATCCTAAGTCAAGATACAAAAAAATGTTTGGTTCATAGTAGTTTAGAAAATATACTACTCTATGGTGCAGAGACTAGGCCAATAAATAGAGCAAATCGCGGAGGTGATTGTTAGAGGGCAGGGCAAATTAGATATTTATATAGAAAAGACACTGGGAAATCGAGCATTCCAATGGCATGGACATATTAAAAGTATGACAGAAACAATTTGACTTGACAAAAACATAAAAACGTTATGGCTGAAAAGGGAATAGAGATAGGGGAAGTAGAGACTTGTGGAAACAAAAAATTGATGAACCAAGGAGGGTAAAAAGCGAAGACAGTATGAAGAAGATCAACATAGGATTAAATATTTAAACGAGAAATGTTTCTATAAATATTGTATGTATGAACAGTGATCCATTTCAACTCTAAACTTTTTTCTTGATTAATATTGATGACATTTTTTTTTCAAGTTACACGCATACGTATCTCTATTTTGTGCAGTGATCTGAACAATTACATCTGAAGGGAGAGACCTACTCGATTAAATAGAATTCGTAGTTAGTATCAAAAATTATTTTTTTCGGTTGATTTCAAGAAGCGAGTTCCTTCAACCCGGAATAGAGTAGAAAGAAATATTAAATAAATAAAAGAAAGGAAAATAAGACTAATATTTTGCTGAATAGTTTGAGAAACGGAACCATCTGTTTTTATTTATAGAAATACAGCACAGAATGTTTGGAAATTTTGGCATTGATCGGAATTCGATACTTCCTACTAGTTACTAAAAAATATATAAATATAGAATACTAATTCTTCAAAAATCCATAAATATACATACAATAGGTCTGAAAATTTTTAATGTAAAAACAGCACAGGTATGTGATATATCTAACTATGAACGTTTTTGTCAAGTGTAACATGATTTACCTTTCGCTATTTGACATTATTGATCGTCGAAAAACAATGTTTCAATTTATAGCATTTTACGTTAATACTGTAGTTCGGTAACATTGTACACTTGTCTATAGTCCATAGGAAATTTTTCAAATGAACTGACAACTATGGTAGTAAAGTTTGCACATGATAAAATATCAATACTAACTGCCCAGAGAAGTACTTTACTGGAATCCATGAAAATACGAGGGTGAATCAAATATAAACCGGACTTTTCTGTTTCTCGCCCTGTAGGTAATTCGAGTTGCGTGAAGTCCCGATATATGTTAGGTAGGGATCTTAAGAAGAGGGGAGTTCGTCGGTTTGGCGAGGCGTAGTCGATGCGCTGTTAGTAGCATCATGTCAGAGCAAGAGGTGCATACGTCTGTTGCGCAACGTGCTGTTATCAAATTTTTGGCGCGGGAGGGCGTTAGACCGTCTGAGATTTTGCGTCGACTTTCTGCACAGTTCGGCAATGAAACACTTTCAAGGACCCAAGTGTACGACTGGCACAAAAAGTTTTCAGATGGCCGAGAGACAGTGGAAAATGAGCCTCATGCACGCCGTCCCACGACAAGCATCAATGAGGCGAATATCTACGCAATTCCTGAGCTGATTGAAGGCGTACTGCTGATCGATTTTCTGCACGAACGCCGTACAATTAATGCTGAGTATTACTGCGAACTACTTCAACAAATGAAACTTGCCTATCGGCAAAAGAGGCGGGATATGTCTATCCGAAGTGTGATTCTGTTGCATGACAACGCTCGGCCACATACAGCTGCATTGACTCAAGGAAAATTGAACAAAATGCATTGGGAAACCCTTGAACACCCGTCTTACAGTCCTGATTTGTCGCCATATGACTACCACATATTTGGGCCACTTAAAGAAGAACTGAGGACAACGAAGGTGTAGAAACGTTTGTGCGCAATTGGTTATCGACACGACCAGTTTCATTCTTTGAGAAAGATATTAAAAAACTTCCGATTCGGTGGGAAAAATGTATACATAAGAGAGGAGACTATGTAGAAAAATAATATGTATTAAAATTTTTATTGATCGTACCAATAAAATTTTTAAAACAAAAGTCCGGTTCATATTTGATTCACCCTCGTATATTAAAATTTTAAAATTAAAATAATAATTTTTCGTATAAAAAGAAATTAATTATTTTGATTACAATCTAGTGGCCATTTTCACAGCTATGTCTTAAATTACACAAATCAGTTGACTTTTAAAGTCATATCCGTTCAAGCATTCAATACAAACATCTGCTCAGCATTTTTAATTTTTTATCTAAATCGTTAATAATGACGACCCCAAACAGGTTAGGTTTCGTAATCAGTTGGCCAAGGAAGAATGTCGTATGGGGTGAGGATCAGAATGTGCTGATTTTTGTTGGTTCAATATTTGCGTGAATTTGTGAATGTCTTTCTGTACGACTTTTTACCTGCTTCTCCAATTTGCAGGGAGAATGACAAACAGTACATTGACATGAATACAAACATATGGAACAGAGAAATCTCGTCATTTTGTAGATTTATAAGAGAACCCCATTCAATGAGGAAAAATTGAACCCTCTTGCCCAGTAAGCCTGCTGGCGTAATTCTTGAGCCCCCCCCACATTGCCCGTATTTGCCTATTTAAATTATGGCCAAACCATCTCACCTCAAGAAGTTGATTTTACCGATTTCTATCGTGGTAAAAATGTTTGCTGATATAATTTCAATACATCTGAAAGCCTGTAAACCCTAACCTGAACATATTGAAAAGCAATAAAACAGTACGTACTACAAATAATTTTTCCTTCCTAGTTTTTGTAATAACCTAAAAGGCGAGCCTCACAAGATTAACATAAAACTTTGATTAGTAACAAGTATTGCCTTGATTTTACCATTAAACACCACTTTTATGATACAGTTTATTTAACAACTTTGAAATTATTAATATTATTTTTTTAGTTCTAAGAATTTATACAGATATTGACGATAAAACCGATAATATCTGGCGTATGCTGATTCGAATTGAAATTATATCGACAATAAACTTGACTCGATTTTAATATAATTAGGTATACTTATCATTTACTTTCTCTTTCAATAATTTGCCTGTAAATGATTGTAGCATGCCTTAGAAAATTAATTAGAACATAACACTAAATTATAAATAAATTAACTTTTAATTTCTATTCTCCAATCGTTGATCATTAAATGAATGGATTGGATATAATTACACAAAATGTATTAGAAGCTAGAACGTTACAACAGTGCATATGTCAAACAAAAAGTTCAAATATTTTTTATATATTTGTATAGTTATTCAGAAGTTTGCGAAATTCTGACAGAGTCTAATATGCCAATAAAAGCGTCTTTGAAAAATTCTTAAATAATACATAAAACATTTTTCGTTGAACAATTCCAATACTGGTCACTGACAATTAAGGGCGTCGCCAGGGCCAGTGTCAGGCCCCCCTAGACGTCTCTTGTCGATGATAGGGGTTTCGTTATATTTAAATATTCTTTTGTAAATAGTATATAGTGTAATAAACGCACATTTCTATCACTGTTAAAATATGTACAGTGCATCCCATTTTGGTTGAGATTGCCAGGTTACTCGGTTGTTATTGAAGATAGAGTCTTCCGGTTTTCACATATGTGTTCCACTTTTTTGTGAAACTCAGGATGGCCATATCAGATTTTGCATAAGGGTTTCCATTTATAAGATACAGGGCGATTTTGATAATTTATACTTTTTGGACCCCTTCTATATCTACGAAGTTATTAGAAATAATCTTGTGCTAAGAACTACGTCTAATAAAAAATTTTGCATAGAATCCAGTGGAGTACTCAATTTTTTTTTCCGAGTATGGTTTTGAAGATACTACACAAGATTATATATTTTTAAATGGAACACCCTGTATTTTATTATTTCATTGAATTCGGTATTTTTTCCCTTTAAAATAATGTATAATACAATACACATGGTATTATTAGAAATAACCCTAACACTAAAAAGCTGGGTTTTTTGTTAGTAGGCCATGTATTTTCCATTTAAAAGGAGAATCAAACAAATAATTCCATTCGAGATTTTTTACAGGAGTTTATCAGCAAAGAAAAATAATGTCAACAATAATTTAATAACATGAAACACGAAATTTAGTACCTAAAAGCAACTAATAAATAGTTATACATCGTTCATTATGTATAACAAATAGAACAAGTATTACAAATCAAATATCTATCTTAAAATTAATTTTGGACATTATTTATTACCTTATTGATTTAACTGTTCAAATTGTTGTCCATTTTCCCTAACACATAATTGGCAAACCTTTCCCTCTCGCATGAATGTACAAACAATAATTCGTGAGTTTGCTGGTTGATAATTGATAATGGCTGGAAGAGAATTCGTTTTTCAAAATAACGAAAACTACGATATGATACAATGTTTAAATCAATGTTATGAGAATGTTGAAGAAGCTTTAGAACTATATTTACACAGGTATAAAGTATTTTACCATAAGATTTCATGAAAGTTTTTAAAACTTTCAGATATCCAGAGAGGCATCAATAGTCGAGCAACTATATTTAGACTAAAGAATAATTTACTAAGTTTTGGTGCATAGTAAACCTCGATCAAAGGTGTATAATAAAGAAAATCGAGAAATGAATGGTTCATGCCTATTCCCAGACTTCTTGTGCGAAATTAGAAAATTACACTGGAGTTTCTCAATCACAAAGAATTTAAAAAATATATAAATTTAAACCTTACAAAGTCAATATTGCCCAGCACTTATATCCTGGTGATGCAGCAAGACGGTTAAATTTTTGCAATTGGTTTTTAGACCAAACCCGAAGGGACAATGATTTTGTAACAAAAGTTATTTGGTCAGACGAATCTCATATAAGCAGTGCCGGTATATTTAACAGGCAGAATACAAAATACTGGTATGATGAGAACCCGCACTTAATTTTTGAGCGACAACAGAGGGTCGATTTGGTTTTAATGTAGCCTGTTTCATACTGGGGACAAAAATAAAGTATGAAGGAACCCTTACCGCCAATAGGTACTTGACAATCCTAGAAGACTTATTACCCGAAATATTGGAAGATGTTCCCCTCGCCTTTCGCAATTCTATACACTTTCAACAAGATGGCGCCCCTGCCCACAATTCTAGATTAATTCTTTTGAAAATAATTTTCAAGGATGTTGGATAGGAACACATGGACTAATTAGGTGGCCTCCAAGATCACCCGTACTTTTTTTGTGGGGTTATTTGAAAAATAAAATATATAAACGACACAACACACTTTCTATACAAAGGCGCTGTTGTAATAAATGCACATTTCTATCACGCTGTCAAAATATGTATGTGTTCGGGAAAAGCAACTATACAGCCATGATATCCTCTCTGTGTCATATATTTAGCTTTTAAATTAATATATTATTTGTTCAACTTTTTGACATTCGATAATGACAAAATAAGTATCTAAATTGGTGACGTAATATGCAATGTTTAAATTGGTATTTCTCCAATAGAAAATATTAAGAGACTAAAGAAATAGAACGTCCTTCATATGTAATGCCTTCTAGTCTGCTCAAATTCTCCAAAAACGTATTAATTCAATTTAAAACGAATTAAAATGTTGACATTCGGTGCACTCGATTTGGGATGATATTCAAAATATAATCTGAAGTTTAATCACGTATATAAACAAGTTGTTAAATAACATAATAATTCAGAAATCATGGGTCTTCTTTTTTGCAAATATTTGGAAGACTGAACGCAAAAATGTAAAAGAATTTTCAATTTTGCGCAGCTATGAGACCTTGCAATAATGTCGACTCTATTTTTAAATTATACCAAAAATTAATTTAAATTCCCAGTGTTCAGACACTTAAAGATAAACTTTTATAGAGAAAATATATTTTATGGATTTTTCAGGAAATGTATGTTGTTTTATCATTTTTAGCGCGTTTGTTTGTATTTCAGTTCTCAAATTTATGTCGCTTCCTCGGAAGGATATGTCCTAACCTAAGTTATTAGGTTAGTTTCAGTTACGTTTAGTTTTGGAATAATTCAGAGTACCACTTTACTATGTTATAATCATTAATTGATGTCGATTATACTTCAAAAATACATATTAAACATAACAACTAAATACACCTCGAGATGTAAGCTAATTTAATTTGTTTAGTGTGAAGTTCAGTGCTATAATGTAGAGAATTTTGCTGTGAATTAACGTGGGGTCGCTCGGCTATCCTGAATGAGTAATAAGGTGTACCATATTTGTAAAATAAGTAATTTCGCTACATCAGTCCCAAAGATAGGGAAAATCATGCAAGATGTAAGGAAGGAAGAGGGATGGACAATTAACACCTAGCTGAAAAAATCAGGTAGCACCTTCAGGACTTCCGGTTAAGATGGCGAGGTAACTGCATGCATCTATGTGTTAGTTTAAGGGGTAGGGTTTAGAAATCTATAAAAATTTAAATAATACTTATTAGCTCTGTGGTATATTCCACCCCAAAGAAGCTTTGAAAGTGAATAGACGCCCAGGAAGTGATATTAAGTATTAGATATAGTGATAGCCTGGAATCAAAGGTTGTGTCTTCTAGTAAAAATTTGTACCCGATATCTATAGAATTAATTATATTCACTGGAAGTCGGGTCGTTAAGGTCGAAAGGAGCAGGACCATTAGCCTTGAGCTAAATCGGCCTGAAAGGCTGCTTGGGAACAGGAAACAGAAACAGGTAGCACCTTGTAAGAGTCCAATGCAATACCAAAACATACAAAAATAAGAAGACAAAGCATAATACAAAAATTTTTATTCCTTCACAAGAGAAAGTCCCGCAGAACATGGGAGTGCAAGTGATAGAGACACACTGAAAGATGAATACGATGAAAGAATGGAAAATCTTAATTCGAATATGCCGCTATTAGAAATTTATACTAACACCCTGTTTACCAAAATATAGAAGAATCCAGATATGCTATCATCCAAGGTATAGACAATATAATTCAGAAGTTCATGAAAGAAGGTGATGACAATATTTAAAAGAAGAAGCTCCCGGAAACAACGCCTAAGCTCACGATGAATGCCGAAGATATGGCACTGGTGAAAACTAGAGAAACATATTGAGAAGTCAAACAGATAATATACAAATGAAAAATATCGCACACAAAAGATTTTCTAAAAATTTAACCAGTTATTACCTAAAGCTTTAAATTGACAGATTGCGTTATACCTACACATAATTAAGAAAGATGAGAAGAAGAAATGCGAATCCTCTACAAATGTTAAAGTAAAAGCTTTAATGGACAGATTGTAGCTTAAGCTTAAGAAACACAAAACTGAAAGAAGTAGTATTCGATACACTCAGACCAATCAATATGAATACCTACAAACATAATGCTTTGCAGATTCTTGGGATAATATAGTATAAGTGGAATGTCTTCGATGACACATTACATATAATATCCAAAAAAATGTATGAATTATGTTGAATGTTGCGGTATTAGTTCAATGCTGGTTCAATGCAAGAATATAATTGACGAAGGACCTTTAGTGTAACAATCAATAAACACGTGCCGTCGCGTAAATGCTAAATAAATAAAGTTAATCATTGACCTTTTACGTCGAAGCTCTGCAGATGGGGTTTTCTTGGTTCTTCTTTCTTCAGAGGCTAGCCCCTCAGCGGCAGGAACTGTTTTTAGAGCTTAGTCTTGACAACACGTTACACAAAAAATAGCGACGTAATGTTCATTGATTGAGCAAACAAAAAATGCGGGTTTAACAACAAATGATGCGCTTTTGTAAACAAAAAAAAAAAAACAGAAACAAAATGAAAGCGGTTTAGCGGTTGTTACGACCGGAACTAATAACTCGCGGAATCGTAACACAATAACAACAAAAAGCGGCCGTCTTAAGACGGTATTACAAGTGTCCGAATAGTTCGGCATACAATACAGGAAAAACGAATACCGTCTATATTTTACATGCAAAAAACACTTAAAATTAGCATTAGCGCGACGGAAGGTTTTGGAAAAGGTGCAGAAGTTTAAAATTCAATGAAGTAATTCAATCAAATTTAAAACAATACACTAAAAATTGCGGGAACGCACCAATAAGTGTCTATACACCAATTCAGAAAACAAGCAAGAAGATCTATCATGGAATATGCTATGAAGATCTATCTTGGAATATGCAAATAGCAACTTACAGAAACAGTTTATGGCTTGTTCCGAAATTAAAATATTTTGAATACTTGGAAAAAATTGGTATGCCCAGAGTACTTACCAGAAAACTATAGAACATCAACAGAAGTGAAGCCTCTGCTAGATATACCTACACCCAATGCTACACCGTGGAAGTAGAATATGAAGGTTATGGGATTCCAGTGCGATATGGACATCTATACACATAATGCTTTGCAGATTTTTGGGATACTATGGGAAAATTGTCTATAAACCAATTCCGAAAGAACTGCTTACCAACACCACTAGAAGGATCATATTTTCTAAAATTGAATGATGAACAAATGAAAGTCCAACTACATCGAGGCTTGGATGATAAGCATATAACTATAATCACTAAATCAATAATATATGACATAACAGACCCCGACGAGCAAGATAAATTTTTCGGGAGGCAAACAAGATTACAAAGCAAATGTATTCGAACCAGAATATCCGGTTAAGGCGAAGTACTGGAGACAAGTGGAGTACATGACAATGTTCGAAAGACAGTGACCGATTGAAATAGAGGCTGAAAGTAGGAAGGCAGTGGCAGGTATAGAGAATTTCGGTAACAAAGTAAAAAACCAAGAAACGGAAAATATATCTACATCGGTTCTCCTCCAACATTATTTTTAGTGAAGAAATACTGTCGAAAACATAGTTAAGTTCACTAAGATGGAGGGCATCTTGCCTTAAACTACTTGTAACAAAAGTAACAAAAGTAACAAACTTTTTTGCACAAAACTGTGGATTAATATTTTCTAAAAAAGGTTGTGAGGTCCATTCTATTAGTCTTGTCTCCGATCACTTTATTCACAAACTGTGTTATCTTAGGCTGTTGATATAATTTTCTAAAAAATGTTGCCAGTTACAGTGTCCCTGCGTCAGCATTGGTTCGATATACGATCATCTGCCACAATCAACTGGATCAATATTTTCTGGAGGTACTTTTGTTTTAGGAAATTCAAGGTTTGGATGTCCTTTCCTTCAGCTCGTTCTTGCACCTTTTGTTTAAAAGCTTTGAATATTTACAATAGTATTAGTAAGATATCCCTCAAATGAAATAGGTGGGTATCTACAAGATAAAAGGGACTGGGAACGGACATTGTTTAAAACCCAACTGGTAGAGTTTTTTGCTGGCATTAGCTTTGGCTCAAATTCTTTAATTTTGTTGCCTTTATTAGTTCATTCAGCTCTTTGCAAGGGTGCAAAAGGACAAAAAGTTACATTGAGTGTCAAAGTGCAACCGCAAAATTATTTGAAAATGCATGAGTGGTCAACTGAATGGATGAATTCAGGAGAGAAAGCTGTAATTGAAGATATTATTTTAGCAGACGGTTCTGACATAGAAGAAGACTGGAGAGATACAGTTTGATGAACAATTGCATGATATATGAGAAACTTTTTTTATTTAAGGATGATACTTTAGGTTGAGGAAGGTCTGGCTTATGGGGCTTCATGAAATAAATTAAACTTTTTTTGCATTTCGAAGATTACTGCTATTGCTTTTCCATTTACCAGTAACATACATAATGACACTTAGATGGGAGATGCTGTACTAAGTGATAGCAGAAAAGATGGGGTCTTCCCACGCGGTATTAGGTGTACCTTATTTCACCCAGTTTTTGCAGGGTTAAGTCGTTTGCCTCAATACCCTGTCTAGTTAGATATATGTTTTACGTACACCAGACATTAATATTGTCTTTTTTTCGTGCAACTTGCAGTCTGCATATAAATGACAACGTAAAGTTTGTGCAACTAATGACTCATAAATGCATTTTGTATGCAATTCGTGAACAGTCGCAATCATTTCATCGAATTAGTGACTGCGCGCTTAAAGAATCCGACACAACGTCGAGAAATAACAACTAATGCTTGCATGAAACGCGAAATTTGAATAGAATATCTTCTCAACATACTCAGGCGGTGCTATCTTAGCAATGCTTTAAATGTGCCAGTTAGCTACCACATTACTGGCTGATTGAGTGGTAATTGAAACGTGAAAACTGGTTTATTATCTAGAAAATAGGTGTTTTGCGCGATTGTGGCGATGGAAATGGCGTATTTGAAAAGGTAATTTTGTTAAACAGTGAATATATAAAAGAGCCGGCAACTTAAAAGGTCTTAGAGACATATGTGCATTCTTTGAATTTTCGAGAGATAGTGTCAAAGTATCCTCCACGTCTATAGGTAGAAGAGACAATTCTCTAAGTTAGGGGAAGCTAGGTTCAAGGTGATGAATAGTGACACCATAATAAGCTATTAAATCAGAAACATAATCATACATTCACAATAAAAATATCATTAGGATTTCCAATGAATAACGTAGTTTTATCAGTAAAATATCTGCTAATCCATAAATTTGTTATAAAACTATAAGTTTTTAGTTGAGGTAAAATTTAAGCTATGATATAAAGAACACGGTTAAAATAGCCAACTGTATAGATTGTAGAAAAGAGAATTTATTACAAAGAAACAACTTCAAATAGATGTCCAAAAATTTTTTTCTGACATATCGTGACATTTAAGTTAAAGGTTTGTGTAGAAAATATTTCTCCCTTCGTAAGTCTGTTATAGAAAGTTGCGTTTGGTCCTAAGAATGGTAGGACATCACATAAGGGAAATTACTGTTAAGAGAAGGAAAAACTAGTCTTTTCTTATTTCCAGAGATACTGCAAAGTCTGGTATATCGAACCTAAACACAAACTATAGATGTGTCGTATACCTGTTCCCTCGTAGAGACCATCTCCAAAAGAATAAGAGGGCTAGACTGCTATAGCAAACAGAAACCAGGCACAGCTACTGACACCTCTATTTTGTCACGATAAGTTGCTTCCGAAAGAAATTGATAATTAACAGTTCAAAAAATTTGCGAAATTTCTGGGCCTCTGATATGAAACCTGGAAGTATTCTCTGGATAGCTCAAGAATGGTAAAGCCTGTATAAGGAAGTGTACGGACCTAGACAAGTTAAACTATAGTAAGTTTTATTTGATAATAACCGCCAGTTCTATATATATTGAGTTTAGAGTGTTGAATTATTGTTGATTTGTTATCGTCTCTAAATGAATTTTTGGTTAATTGAAAAAACAGGACATTTCGAACTACAGTGCAGATTTCCCAATGAATGTGACTAACAGCATATCATTAAATTTGACAGGAGCTCTACTGAATCGACTTGACTTACTAGTCAATTTTAGTACAGAGTGAACTATAGATAGATAAAACAAGAATCTGACAAATTTTGGTGGCAAATATTAAACCCGATTTGAGCCTTGGTATGGATCCTGTCATATAGAATAGTTTCATGTTTGAGGAAGGAGCTACAGGGATTTGACTAAATCGACAAAATTTCGTTTTTTTTTCAAAATATCTAGTAAGCCATGAACTTATACAAAAATCCGAAAGTGGGCCAGGCCAGTAAAACTGAAAATCTTTCCCAATTTAACCATTGCTCTATCTCCGCTAGTTTCCGAGATCCCCATACTGATCAAAAAAAAATTCAACCTTTATACAATAAGCTACGAGCAGTATGTAGTTAATTGGCAGCTTTCTGTTTTAAGTCTTGGCGCGATAATGTGTAATGCAGGCTAACTCCAGAATCTCAATAATTATAGGTGTGATCGATTGTTTAACGTCGAATGACACATAGTAGACAGTTATTCTGAGCAGGCCATCTACCTTTAAATACTAATACTAATCGATCTATATTCGTATCTGGAAATCTAAAAAACTCAGACGATTTTCTTTGCACTCTATAATACCATACTACTAGATTCATTAATCAAAACCATAAGTATCTCTATGTTGTCTTAATTAAGGTATGCGTTCTAAATACAAATAATGCGGTTATGTTGTGCCATACCACACTCCTAAGATTTAATTACAAAGGGCATCAAATAACAAATTTCGATAAGCAACAATTTGTCATTCTAGCACACCATCATGTAAGGTGTGATAATTTCATACTCCTGTAAATGTTATATAATTTGACCACAAGTGTAGTACTTTGTTATTAATACACCGCTTAAAGGATCAGCCGTATCGAAACAGAAGCAAATTTCCTCATAGCCAAACCGTAGATTGTACGTTTGAAGCCGGACAAAAAATCAGGTGTTATCAATTTTTCACACGTTTGATTGTAGTCTAAGCTCTGTGAGAACTGTAACTGTATCTTGAGAGCGCTTATTAGTGCCACATATATATAGACTAACCGACTAACAATTTAAATGTAATTTGAGACCATATAATTAGGTTTTAATTGTAAATCGCTCGGGCATTAATGGTTAGTAATAATTGAAACACCTTTGAAAAAGCCTTTTGAGATATTTTTAATTTCATGATGTCTATGACTTACATTTAATGTGGATTTAAAGGCCTTTATTAGAGTTAATTGTTTCATAACAGTATATTTTCGACAAACCAATACAAGCTTGATACAGTATATTGAATTTTTTGTTTGTGTTTTTGTAATAATTATTCGAATAAGAAAAGCGATACATGATGATCAAAGATCAACTAAAATAAAATTCTTAATAATCTATCGCCTAAGAGTTAAAATGTCAATGACATTAAAATCTGAATTAAAGAAAGGGTTTTCCAATTTGATGTTAATTTTTAAATTTGCCGCCATTTATATTTTTTGTACAAGAATATCATAAGTTATTTGACAGTTGAGAAGTAGGAATATTCCGGTTATTAAAAATGGAGAGATATACGATTGAGCACCGCGTGTTTATTATTCAAAATTATTTTAAATTTGGTGAAAGTTGTTCAGAAGTTGGAAGAAAATTTCGTACAGAATATGGAAGAGAAAATTGTTAGTCAAAGGTTACCATTGGAAATTGTTCAAAAATTTGTGGAAACTGGTTCAGTAAAAGATGAAAAAAGCTAAACATATCATCGTAGTGTACGTTTAGAAGAAAATGTTGCAGCTGTTACTGCTAGTGTTGTTGATCAACCAAAAATATCAATTCGTCATCGTGCACAGCAATTGAACATTCCAAAAACCACTTTATTCAGAAATTGGCACAAATATCTTCATTTAAAGGCTTACAAGATTCAGATAACGCAAGAAATAAAGGCAACAGACTTTGGTTTACAACAGAAACTTGAAAATGGAAATTTTGCAACAAAATCATCCTCAGCGATGAAGGACATTTCGAACTGGGTGAATTTGTTAACAAGCAAAATTGTCCAACCTGTGGTGAACCAAATCCACGAGGAATAAGTGGAAAGACTGATGCATCTACAAAAAGTAACAGTTTGGTGTGGTTTTTGGGCTGGTGGAGTGATTGGTCCATACTTTTTTGAAGATGACAATGGAAATGCTGTTACTGTGAATGGTAATCGATATCGAACGATGATTGATTGATGTGCAGAATATGTGGTTTCAACAGGATGGTGCAACATGTCATTCAGCAGCAGAATCAATCTTTTGAAACAGAAATTTGGAAATCGAATAATTGCTCGAAGAGGAAACATTAATTGGCCCTCCAGATCTTACGATCTAACACCTCTATTTTTTTCCAATGGAGCTATTTGAAAGAACGATCCACAAACAATTGATGACCTAAAGGAGAATATTATTGACTGTTTTCAAGTAATTGAACCGCAGTTATTCCGGTGAAAGTGATCGAAAATTTCGGCAAAAGATTAGAAGCTTGTCGTACAGCAGCAAGTGGTCACTTATAAAATATTGTTTTCCATTACTAAACCGAAACAATTGTACTTTTATTTGAAATAAAAGATTTAATCATTCTCAAATAATTTGTGTTTTTAATAAAAATTTGAAAATTAACCTTAAATTGGAACTCCCTGAAATCTGTTATTTTTTATATAAACATGGTAGCACAAAAAAATTCAAATGTTGTCAAGTAGTTTATGGCCTAGGTCCCCATATTCAAAAATATTTGATTTTCGTATTGTAGTTTTTTATGTATTTGTGTTCATTTGTTTGTACATTTAGAAGTTCTGTTTTTCCAGTGTAAAATTTTTTCATTCCATGATTTCTATAAACACTGTTTGGAGTGAGTTTATTGGTTGGTTTTGTTTTCGATATAATAAGTTTTAGTATATTTCATAATTTTAAATGTTGTTTTGACATCAAATCTTATGCCTTCTCACTTCAGTCTCTCTAACATACTCTGTATATATGGTATAGTTGTTACTGCGATGTGGTTGTTCTGAATTCGAGTATTACTTGGAGGAGTTTGGTGTTGCATCTCAACGTTAGTTGAGTGTTGAAATGTTTCCAAACGTTGAAAATAGTTGCAGTAACAAGTGAAAATAAACAGTTCTAACAAGCATTCGATCAGCTGGCAGGAAAGCTTTAACTAGTCAGGCTGAAAACAAGCAATGCTTTTGCGTGTATGTAATGTATTTGTAATATAAAAAGTTCCTTACGTTTTTAGTAGTCAAAGTCTCCTTGTGAATTCTTGCCGTTTGCTCACCTGAAACAAACAAAAAGGGCATTAATTTTTAAGACAATATTCAAAAATAATTGAGAGTATATGAAATAATGTTGAAGAAACTATTCGTACGGTATGTATTAGAAGTAGCTAGCTAACATTAAATTCTCAGGTTAAAATTATAATGATTATACCTTCCTATTCCTCAACTCAACTCGCTACTGGATTTTTTTAACTAAAAAATTGTGATTAAACAATTTATTCGATGAAAAATCACTGTTTATCCACCATCTTGGGGCTCGGCATTAAAACTTTGCTCACATATGGAATTTTCGTTTTTTGTATAAAAGTAAACAAACACTTTTTTTCGCACATTGTTTATGGACGATCACATATTAACTGAGGGTTACATGTTTTTTACCTTCTTGTCTAGTAGATAGCGATGAATGAAACATTAACATGACACAATGGAGTGACAGCTATTAGACGATACAGGAACATGCTGAGGAAAATAAATTTTAGACGATGCAACAGGGCTATTTGGCAGGCATTAAAGCATTAAGAACACTAACATAAGGGTTACAGAAAAAACACGAAACAAATAAAATGAAACACAATTACTATATGGCAAGAGGAATATGAGTCACTAACACGAATAGGGCTCACTAGCACAAATATTGTAGGGGGTACGAATGTACATAGGGTGTTTCTAAAATAGGAGTTCCAAACTTGTGCTGTGAATATAACTCATTAAAATAAGCCAAAATTTTCTAGCAAATAACTTGAAAAATAATGTATAACAAAATACCTCTCATAACATTTTGTACGTTTTTAGGTTACCCGTTTTACATTAAAAGGTCCTAACATTCTGTACTACCAATCTAGTTTTTGAGTCGGTGCCAATGCAAATCATTGCGCTTGATTGTTGTCGACTATTACTAGGTTGGTGGGTTTTTTGCACCTTTTATATTCACATATTTTACCCTGGGTAGGTACCTAACAACATTGAATGTGTTATTTATTGCTAGAGTTGTATTTTGTTATAATTATTCTCTACAGACTTACAAAATCTTATTAAAGTTACGTAAAAAATATTGTCTTTGTCCAATTGATAAGATTTATAAATAGACAAAACTGTAGCCTCAACATTACACAATGAAAATTGTAAAAAACTATCGAAATAAGCCCAAAATAATTTATGCCTTATGGCTGATGTAACCTTTTTTCAACTTTTTTGACAACCCTGTATAACTATAGATAATTCCACAACCCTAGGGTGTACCAACCATCCTTATGCCCACGGACAAGATAAATTAGCTGCCATCTGTAAACTATAGGACGGAGTAGAATCCATCCCATATTTACGTAGTCAAATCCGTCCTATATTTCAATCATAGTATATGTAAGCTACCCAAATTATTTTTTTTAACATTTTATATTATCGCCCTGTGTAAAATTAATTCCTCTCCACACTTTATGGAACTTCTTATGGGCTATAAAAGAAATATTTTTTAAACACTGATTCAACTCTAGCATATAAACCATCCATGTGATTTGTTTGCACATCATATACCAGCCCTTTTAATTTCAGCATTTTTTACAGCTTCTTACCACCAAAGTGTGCATTTATTAGAAACGTATATTAGAGCAACTCCATCTATTACTTTTTGGCTTATTTTAATGAGTCTATATACGCACAAATAGCAGTTTAAAGTTTGACATGTGTTGTCACCCTGAATTTTCTATTATATGTGACAACCAAAGGCACCGTCTTCGCCATTTAAATAGGTATTTGCCTGGTATACAAACAAAACTTAGGGCCACGATGAGATGTACATAGATTGGAATTGCCTAAAATTACCAAGAGGCACGTTGGAGTTAGGAAATGTCCGTTATGTCAATTCGACTGAAATCTCGTTGATAAGAATTTGGAATTTTCGACCAGCAAAACTGCAAGTTGCACGTCACAGATAAGTATATGAGATCACCTAAGGATCCTAGAAAACAAAATACACATCCGTATAGGAGTTATGAAAAATCGACATTCGCAATATTATAAAACGTGTACCATTCTTTTGCCAAAATTATGAAGTTTACCAAGGATATAACTCATTAAACAAAACCATACTCATTCAAAACGGTGTAATCAGGTAACAACATACAAAAAAAAAGTGAAAAAAATACGCGACGAAGTTTGATCAGAACTCTCTGTCTTTTTTGGGTTTAAAACAGACAGCCTTTATATATACATATGTATACCCTCAATTGCTTGGAAAAAAACTCTGCCTCAAGCGCAATCGCAGTAAAAAGAAAAGAGACTCGCTGTTCGCCTCTCGTTCAGTACGGACCTCACTAGAAACTTTCAAGGAAAAAACGTTTCCCTAGCTCGGTAGTGCAACCCAGAAGTGCGTGTGCAGCTATTACTCACTTATTATAAACCCCCTCGTGAGTGCGCATTGCCCAACAGTATAAACTTTAGTTGTGCCTAAAAACCCAGGGTTAAGGCCGGCTACCCGCGCCGAATGCAGACAAATACATGGATAGCAGATTTCCCAAGGCTTTTACTAGATCTAACTCGTAGACAAGGTAAGAGTTTTCTTATGAAGGGCAATTGAGTCCTTTTTAATCATTGGGAAACAGAACAGGTTCATCTCAAAACTACTGGTCCCATCTTAATTAAATGTCAGTCTTAACACAGTTCAAAGAGCTATAGAAAGATGCACATGTTAGGCCTCTCTCAATTCAACAAACTAAAAAATAAAGCATTGAGATTCAAACTAGAGTAACTGATATAATTCAAGAAGGGACCAAGATGAAACGGGCGGAACATCTAGTCAGGATAGATATGTGGCCAGGATGGACAAAGACAGGTGATCACATAGAACAGTAGTGTAGGACGTCCATAAAAATGTTGGGCGGAGACATTAGGGAAGTGCCAAGTAATAGTAGATTAAATACATCGTGGAATAGGGTGATATGGAAAGAAATATGAGATCTATGTCTAGAAATTGATGATTACTGGTGAACAAAAAAGAGGAACATAGGAAAAAAATCTTATACTAAATAATTCATGGTATATAGAAGTAACCGTAGCGAATACTTGGACACCCACATTTTGATTTTGAGATGGGAACGGATACTTGGACACCCACATTCTGATTTTGAGATATGAATTGAGTACCTTTTGTCAGTTTTAAAAATAATTGATATGGTACACAGCACGACTTTGATACGTCACTTGTCTGCAGCAGCGGATTTTAATTCAGGAAATAAACTCAAACTCAAGGGAATTATAATTTTATTTAAGTCATTAAACTGCTAAATCAAGAAAGAATTTTTCTCCCCTGTCTGTAAACCTATTGCCGATTTTTTAATAAAAATATGTTGAAACCGTATTAATTTATCAATTAATATGAAGTTATTGACAAATGGACAACTTATTACTAATAGCTGAACTACCTATGTTAAACGTCCGTTATTTGATATACCTACTCTGGCAAAAATTATAATTAAATTTATAGTTAAGTGGGACTACAGGAATGATTTCATAATTCAAATATACCTCTAACAGAAGAACACAAGGCAAAAAATCAAAACTGTGTCTTAATTCTATTAAATTTCTGATCACTAAAATATAATGTCTAAGTACTTCTTGGGAAATAACACCACATTAAAGAAAATTGCTGTATATTACAAACGTTTCGGGGTCTAGGTCAGACCCCGTTGTCAATGGTTAAGAAACTATGGATAAAAAATGCACAATTCTAAGATGTAAATTAAAATATCTAACAATGTTTATTATTTGATGTCTGACGTAACTCATCATATAATCATAAAGTTCCTTTCAAATTGGAAGAATTTGAAAAGAAGATCTTCAGAATTTTATGTGGCGCTCCTAGGTGTGACTTTGTTATAAGATAGTGCATTCGCCAAAGAATTTTGTTGATTCAGTGATCACATTAAAATCATAAGGGAAAACCTAGGAAAAACCTTATGATCCCATCCCGATACTGGGTTGTTAACAAGGACATGACCATTAGCAATTTCTTCCTTAATCATCGGCAACCAGGAACGACTGAATTTTACGGAATTAGTAGCCATACAATCGTTTTCATTTAGAAAAATTAAAGGAGACTCTTTTAGTTTTCTTTTGGTGTTGTGTTCTTCTTTGTGTAATATAACTGAATTTTGAAACTATGTTTTATGACCAAGGTCCCAAGCATGTTCGCAAATTTTGGATTTTTCAAATTGTCGTTTTTTGTGTAATTTTTGTGTTCGGTTAGAATTCAGACGTTCCTGGTTGCCGATGATTAAGGAAGAAATTGCTAATGGTCATGTCCTTGTGAACAACCCAATATCGGGATAGTTCATAAGTTTTTTCCTAGGTTTTCCTTTATGATTTTAATGGGATCACTGAATCAACAAAGTTCTTTGGTCGCATTTTTGGCGATTGCACTATCTTATAACAAAGTCGCACCTAGGAGCGCCACATAAAATTCTGAAGATCTCCCTTTCAAATTCTTCCAATTTAAAAGGAAGTTTATGATTATATGATCTTTAGAAATTTATGTGCTACCCCGTATATTAAAAACAAAAATCTCTTATTTACGTCAGAAATCAAATAATACACATTGTCAAATATTTTAATTTACATCTTAGAATTGTGCCTTTTTTATCCATTGTTTCTTAACCATTGACAACGGAGTCTGACCTAGACCCCGAAACATTTGGAATATACAGCAATTTTCTTTAATGTGGTGTTATTTCCCAAGAAGTACTTATACATTGAAAAATATGCCACAAATATCGTTCAGAAAAAACTAAAATATAATTTATAATTTTCTAATATTATATTTGATCATATCGCATCTTAGATAGGCTTCTTAAAATACTTGAAATTTGAATTACTATTACATTATGTTAGATCATTCTAAACTGGCCAATACTTCACTTTTAAATGTTTCACTTAGCCTTCGAACAATTGGCGCCTTTTGAAAAATATACTTTCCTCTAATATACATAAATAACAAATGTTTACTATACTTGAAAGTCGGAAAATCGATCAATATTATAACCTCTGGTAAATACGAAAGAAGATTCAGTTTCTCGTCAACAACAAATGTGATTCAATACTACATGTTTATTGCTGCACACTATGACTTCCTTCAATAAATGTATGGACGACATATGAGTACAAGCATTTAGTATATCATAAGGAAAATATCAAGGTTTGTTATAGAACTCAAACTCATGAATAAACATTCAGCTTAATAAAATTACGACACATCTACTTTAAGATGAAAAAAATGTTATTTATACGTTTGCGGATTTTATTGCTGAAGATATTTATGCAATTGACCTCAAAATCCACAAAAACGGTAACCATCCGGTAATGGATACAACGATAAGAGTGTCGTTATCAAAATTTACAACCGCATCCAAAACTCACAGTGAAACTGACAGTTACAGATAAGATAAAAACTATACTGAGTAATTAAGAAAAACTATGGAGCATGTAAAGTGTTTGGGTTTAAATTTATTAGATTTAATCAAAGCATTTATGTGTCCAGGTGCACACAAAATCTTTAAAGGTTTTAGTTTAATCTTGAAAATAACTAGTCATATCGAATATAAAAAATTACATTCGTAAGCATTAATTCAACTTTTTTGACTAATAAATAATTTAAATAATTGAAGTAATTTAAGAAATTGAAAAACCCGAATGCTGTGTAAAAAATATCATTAGAAATTATCCAGTCCTGTTGGAAAGAACAGTTCCTGGATTTTTTTTCTGGTTCCGCTTAGAACTCCATTTTCAGTACTGAATAAATTATGAAAAGTTTACAACAGTAGTTTGCTACGGTCACTGTGCAAGAGTAAACACCATAGATTCTGAAATTAGGGGCAAAATTGATGCATATTGATTTCGTTTTAAATAAAAAAAAACAAAATTTAAATTTGGGGAGAAAAATAGGAAAAAGAGCGGCAGTCATTTGAGACTAAATGGTAGAAGCGAAAGCTTACGAATTATACTTCCCGTCTCTTGTTATCTCCTGTCTCTGTCTCTATTTCCTTGTGCAATCATTAGTAATGGTTATAAATTTCTGGAGAATTAAAATAATTGTCACCATTTTGTGATCACTCAATTTTTAATCCTAATATATAATTTAATTCTTAATTTAAATTTCTATAAGTGCCAAATAAAATTTGTTGAATTATTAACTTGAAATTGAAGCTCATATCCGATAAATTGTAAATGCGGAAAAAAATTTAACAAATGGTGAATGAAATTAATAGCGTACTTTCTGACTTCTGACATGTTAAGTCCGTTAATACATAGCAAAGAGAGAATTGGAGTTTTTATTAGAACAGCGAATTTTGTGCAGGTTTTCTATATTAATTGGATGTTACATTAGTTTATTTCCTATATATTATTGATATTCTATAAAAGAAAAAACTCATTATGTACATTACTTGGTCATTGTTTTTTACACAGTGAACTGAATTGTATGGGTATTTCAAATTTGTGGTGTCGGTGTCAAAACAAATGAAATTTCAAGTTATCCAAATCATTCCCTTGCTCATTTATTTTCATATGTGTAAATGTGGGCCCCCGTTAAGAAGCTTTCGCTTCAAATATTGGATAAGAATTGAAGTAGTATAAGTTAGTGTTGTGAGCTCTTAGATTTCGTAGACAACTATTCAGAGATTATGATGCAATTAGTGCTTCCTACATAATTATTAACTTCTGCAAGAAGTGAATGAGCATGATAATAATGAAAATTTTGCTTCACAGGAAATTTAAATGAAAAACTTACTTAGAATTGTAGCACAATGCCGTCACCCCAGATTTGATCGAAAGTAAGGACAACATAGAAAATTATACTAATAATGTCATTAATTGTGCTCTGGAAAAACACCAGCGAATAGGAAAAAAGCGATAACATGGGAAATGGAAATGGTAGCAAAGCAAAATTTTCTATATAACTGAATTTTGAATCAAAAGACAAATAATAGAAATACTATACAATGAAAAGCGCCAGAATAGTATGCATTACAAGGGGTAAATCGCTTATAGAAATAAGAAGTTTAGATTGATCAAGGAAGAAATGGTGAGAAAATTTATAAAAACCTCAAAGAAAAGAAGTAACAGGCCTAGGTTCTGTTTTACTACAAGGAAAGAAGAACAAAGAAAACAGAAAATTACAGTGAAGACACAAGAAAGAAAGAAAGAAAAAGAAAGACAGAAAGAAATTACGATTTTTGCCAATAAGTGAAAAGTCATCTGATACCATCTCAAGCAAATATCATTAAGACATTCCAAGAGCAGCAAGTGCTGGGCGGCCAGTTCTTCTTTTTTTGTTGGGGATTCCACTGAAGTGCAGTTTTCGCGAAGTCCTCATTTGACTTCCTCAGAGTATGACATATTTATCCCCACTTCTTTATTCGTTTCGGATTTCTATATGCACCACTGGTAGGTTGGTGAAACGGAGCAATTCTGTGTTACCAATGACCTCACGAGGAAATATATTTTTTGAATCCATTCCATATTGACTTCTCGAATGGCTCTCTGTTTGATCTGGTTAACGACGTCTGTATCCCTTTGCCCCGCTAATGACGCTTCCTAAGTATATGAATTCATTACATTCTCAATATCGACATTCCCCATATAACGAAACGGATATTATTTGTGGAATTAATGGACACTGATTTCGTCTTCATGATGTTAATTTTGAAACTTAGGTTAATGGCTGATGAAGTTAAAGCATTAAGTAAGATTTTCATATCCAGTAGGCGACTGCGTTATAAGTCAGCTATCTACGGCAGAGATATACCGGCCAATTTACACATTCAAAATTACAAAAATTCATAAGAAGCTGTAGCTTGGTAAAATTGCACAAAATACAATTAAAAAAGAAAACTTGGCAGCAAAATCAAAAGGTAAAAAATGAGTTTTTCTCGATTTTCAGCAAAACGGTGAGTTTTATCGCAAAATTGCTTAAAATAAAATTTGGAGATTATTAAAAATGAACTAATAACTTGTTTCCTAAAACCCACAGTTTTAGAGATATAACGCTTTAAAATGTTGAATAATTTGTAATCGTCATAATCTACACACGTTTCCACGTCACTTATGGGGTAGTATACTTAGCACGTTTTTTAACCTGGTTTTCTCAGTAGGCCTATTCCACGGCTCCGTTGTGATTAAGATTGTTTCGGAACTATTGCAAAGTAATATTTATTAATAAGGGTTCGTAAAAATAAAAGCCGTGATACTAAAAAAAATATTCATATGAATCATAGTTTTCGAATACTTTTGCTTCCTCTTCTGATTCTTCTCCTTCTTCTTCTCGTTCTTCGTCTTCTTCACTTTGGGTGCAAGTAAATTGCCTCAATAGCGATTCCTCGTTGGTTCATAGGAGTTCTCTACAGTTGGTGACTCAACATTAGAGCACGAGCCGAATCACTTAAACGTGATCTAGTACAAGGAAGACTTGCTGTAGATACTGTCGATGTAATGGCTTCTTGTTGTTTGCGTTTTCTTTTAATGGCTGCATCTATAGAACACTTTCGAATATAATTTGTACGACATTCTCTATGTATTGACACACATTTTTGTTTTTGAATAAATTACGAAAATCCGTTATCTCTTTCATTACTTACATTGACCAGTGTCTTCATACCACGAACAACAGTAACAGTTTCAACTTCAGTTAATAGATGAGCACAAATAAAATAATTTTTTGACATTTTTGTATAAAACTCAAAACAAAACGTAATGGGTTAAAAAGGTTAGAATAAGCACATGTTTTCACTACGGAGTGGCTCAAGACTAACGACTCTTTGTATGATCTGTAACTAAGGGTATGTATTTCATTTATTGGGCATTCTGACACAAAGCAAGTCCATGCGGACAATTGAACAAAATACAGATGTTGTCTCAAAGTTACACTGGCCTAAAAAATTATTGACCGGTTTTCATTAAACCTGACATTATCATTGTTTTATTTATATCTTACATAGGCAAGTTGCGATCACCAATAGAAAAGTAATTTTACTTATATGACAGTTTCAGTGATATACTTGGCCATACTTATGCAGATTATGATGATTACAAATTATTCAACTTTTCAAAGCGTTATATTTCTTAAACAGTGACTATTAAAAAATATGTTAAGACATTTTTGGTAGACAAGTTTATGATCTACAATTTTTGTCTGAAAAACTTTTGCGATAAAACTCACAATTTTGCTGAAAATCGCGAGAAACTAGTTTTTTGTTATAATTGTATTTTGAGCAATTTCAGCAACATTCCTTCTGTAGTATATTAAAGAGGAGAGGGAATTAAGTGCAGCCCTGCTTATTTCCTGGTGTATAAAAGCATTGCTGATTTGTAAATAGATTTATCATGTGAATATAACTGTTTAGTGTTAATTTACACTTAAATTTGAATCTTTGCAATTTGTTGAAAAATAAGTATACATCCTATTTTGTTTGCAAAAATCCTCAAACAAATATACGGGTGAAAGCAAAATGTTCCTCTTTTGAATTCGGTTATAAATAAAAGCTGTATACGAAAAAAACTGCTATCTATATGAAATATCAAATCAATTACATGTTGTTCTTCCCACGACAAATCAAACGATCTCATTGAAATGCCATTTCTACGGGTTATTGTTTTATTTACTATTGAAAGTGAAAAACTTTTCAACGTATGTGTATCTATTGTCATTTCCGCTTCAACAAATCACCCAATAAACAATATTAAACTCCCTTTTAGCTAGCTGCAAGAGTCAGTCTAAGTGTAAAATTCGTTAAGTGGTAAATCAAATCAGTAACAATGGTGAACAATGGTGGACGTAAGAGCTGAAAGTCGTAAAATCTCAGAAACGGCGCGCCGATGTGTGTTATGGCACTTGTATGTGCTCTTGTTTTACGATGTTGATTCTTCTGTTTGGCACTGTGTGCGGACGTTAAAGCTGTGTTTTGTTTAACCGTGGTAAGTAGTTGCCACAAGTGTTCTTAATCGAACTATTCACGTTTTTGTCACGAGACGGTATTCTTCACATTTACCATGTAACTTTTTTTATTTTCATCTTCATCTAGTATTATAGTATTATACACATTTCTATGCTGATGAATTTAATAGATTGGAATAAAAGAGTTTGCGGTCAAAAACCTTCAATAGTTGGTACAATAGATCGAAGAGGCAAGTAAGTCTTATATAAACTTTAGCTTAGCACGTAATGAAAAACCGTAAATAAATACAGTGTGGAACAGCCAAATGGAATAAATTCGATAACGAATAAAGGAAGGCGTGTTGGGAAAAACGCCTGGACACGTCGATTTGTATTTTCGAATGCCAATTTTTTCAACAATATATATATAATATATATATATATATATATGTATATAAATATATTTATATATATATATATATATATATATATATATATATGTATGTATATATATATATATATATATATATATATATATATATATATATATATATATGTTTTAGGTGGTTTCCGGGATTTCGTCCGCATAGTTGATAACTGATCCCTGCCGGGATCGATAGAAGCGAAAGCAGAAGGCTACGAGAATTATGCGAACCGACCTGAAGAGGGCAGATGTGACTCTGCCGAAACGTCGTCATTTTACCATCGATCCCGACAGGGATCAGTTATCAACTACGCGGATGAATTCCCGGAAACCCCCTAAAACATTTAGTGCCCGCTAAAACTTAAAAACATATATATATATATATATATATATATATATATATATATATATAGTAATTATGTGAAAGTGGCCAATACCAACATTTTTATTTTAAATGCAAGCCCCTATGTATTATTTATTATTGCATTCTCCAGAAAGTTCTAGCTATAATCCACAAATTTGCTAAATTACAATAAAAACCTAACAAGTAATACTGATTATTTGTTATTAATTTAAAAAAAAAAACAAAAAAAACATTAATTTCAATATGGAAATCGAGATTCGTCTCTTTAGGTCACCTAAGTGAGACGTTTAGTTTTGTATACAGTACTTTGACAAAGAGTAGTCCCAATGGCGTCAAATCAGCAGATCGTGTCGGCCAAACGAGTTTGGTTTACTCCTTGATGATGACATCTTAGAATTGTTGAAACGACATTGAGTGTTTAAAATAAAGGTTTGGTGTTAGGGTGCAAAACTGTGTTTTTACATTCAAATGTCGAGACCATATTTGTCTGTATCTTCTATTAAACTGTAAATAGAAAATCAAAAAGGCACCCTTGGCTGAATTTTCGCTATTTCAAACCATCTTATATTGAACGTACACTTTTTTCCCTCTAAAAGAAGATAGACTTGGAGCCATTAAGTTTGAGGTAATATTCTCTTCATCTAAATAGATACAGATAGGTGCAGTGACACTGGGTAAACTCAGAAATCTAATGTCACCTTCAATACGTTAGATTTGTACTTTCCATAGTATAATGTATGTGTTTTGGGTGTCTGTTTGCATAAATGGAATTTAAAATCAATCTTTATGAGGTACTTATCGTGTGCCATTTTTCCTTTCAATCTTAATGAATTCACATTATACCTGATAATCGCATAAATTTTATTATCGAGCAGAAATCGCAAAAATGTAACTTTATATAACGAAAACGGTGAGTGTCTTATAATAAATGCCACGGGAACAAATTGCAGGTTTAATTTATGACATTCGTAAAAAAGATGAAGAATAAAAAAGGCGTTGAAATACCAATTTTCGATCCATATCAAGAAATAGAAAGCTTGAGTTTTAATTTTGATTATAAGGATATACGTTGATAAGTAAAGTTGTCTTGTGTTTTTATGACTTGTGCGGACTTTGCTCCACATTTTGAAACAAGTTCTAAGAGCGAATAATGTGTTTATGCATATATTTGAGAAGTAGAAAAGTAAAGTCACAAGTTTTATAAAATCTTAGAATTTATAATTTCAAGGGTTTTCAACAACACCAAAATATAGATACTAGTCATAAAGGAACCTAATGTTTTGCTAAAAAAATATTATTTTATTATTATTTATTTATCATTTTATTTAGTGATATAAACAATTGTTCACATTATCCATTAATTTGGAACTAAAGACGCAGTGTTTCGGTTTACAGAACTATTTCAAAGATGGGAAGAACTAACACAGAATGTCTAGCTATATTTTCTAGACCATGAAAAAGCCTTTGATTTAGTGAAGCATATAGATTGATTAAGCTGTAACATAAAGAGTAAGTATTTTCAGCAGATGGAGGATACGACATAGTTAGTCTTTTCAGCACAGATATTTCAGAATTCACTAAAAAATATCCAAGTAAATATAATGGACTGTATATGAATAAATAATGACATGCACACGACACCCCTTGAGTATTAGCCTTTAAAACAGTTGCATCGGAAAGAGAACGATTAACCTTAAGGTATACACAACACAAGCAAATGAAACAGGTTGACAAACTTAGGTATGTAGGATTTTGATGATAAAATAATCGCAAATGAGAAAATGGGTGGATATGTGCAGGCAATAGTTATGTAAATATAACCGTAATAAACTGCTAGGAAAAAACATATAATAATACAATTTACCATAATTTTCATCTCTTGCACTCACCTTTTTAGAACTGTCCATGTGCCTTGACAGCTATTGTCAGTGCATCGCTGGCTGGCTGTCGCATATTCCCTACATTTAATGCAATGTTTACTATTATTTTAGACCAATTTCTCGGCATTATAGCGAAAAACTAAGTCGACAAACTGAAGTGGAATTTATGAACTTTCAAAATATCTTTAGTATATCCCAGTCGGACTAGTCTCGTTAATACGGTGGGATGTGCATAATAGCTCTCCAAATTATTTAAATTCGAATTGTTCAAAAACTACTTATTCAATAGTATCCATCGTGAGCCCATATAAACTTAATATGATAAACTATGGTTTTGATGATGACTAATATTCCAGTATTTGTTACCAGAAAGTTATAATTTTTTTAAAAAATCCAGTTTTGACAAGTTTGTCTGCAATAATTAACTATTAACTGACGTGATGGTATAAGCGAATTACTGTTGAACATCATGCCCGAAAATGAGCTAAATTTTGCTCTAAAAACTGGTGCACATGCGTGTCCGTTCTATGCAAAAACTAGGCGCCTTTGATCTGTGAGTAATACTTAAAATGCAGAGCATTGCTAAATGTGACACCCGGTAAAATTACATGGTAAGTTTAAGTAACCTCGGAAAGATTTTTGAGGCCATTTATTATTATGGCTGTACGTTAGAATTTTCTCCACACCCCCAAATTTTTTCCTGCAAAAGATAAGTATTTGAAATTATAATTGAGGAACAAAGTGTAGTAAAGCAATTGCCCGTATTATGTTTAAATCGCTGTGTGCTTAAGCTATCATATAGGTTGCCACAATAAAATATCCCTGCATTAAATTTTCTTCTTTCAACAAGATCTTGGTTTTATCACAGTTGATCCTAAGGCTGCCGGTCCTGTTTAATACATGGATAGCCAAATCTGATTTATCCGCATGTCTTCTGAAAATGTCATGTTGGTGTTCCTTTTATCCTTACTTCTAAAAGTCACCAGTATATGTATGGCCATAGTCACAAACAACACTGTAGAAATAATTTTTGTTAAGCTAAGTGCGCTAACCGACTTCTTTTGTTTAACGATAAAGCGGTTATATATTATTCGTTTTAACATTGCGTGAATGAGGTGAGAAATTGTTACACCAGCTGTGAGGTGGGTATGAGATACCCAAATATAGAATTCGCGATTTTTATAACTAAAATAATTCTAGAATACTACCTACTTATTAATGTAATATATGATTTAACATTAGGGAAATCTGGTGATATGATAGAGTAACCCAGTTCTAGTTATGAAAGCAATTATATTTCTATATAACACAATGTTGTTTTTTACGACCGAATCGACAATATTTTGAAACTATGACTTAATATCTAATTATTTGGGAAATTGAGATCAACTGTGCACATAATATGAAAAAATGAACCTGTCTTATATAATTTAGCTTCGACATAACATACAATCAATATCGGACCAGAAGACAATTCTGCAGAAAATAGATTCATTGTACATATAAAAATCTCTATGCTAGTGACATCTGTACGCCAAAAATCATTTAGGTTCTGTCCATTAGAGCGATTCAAACCTGCTAAATACAGATGACTCAAAAACAACTTTATCTCTTCCAAAGTAATGTATATAATGTGCTCTTGTTATTTCCAAGATGACACAAAATCCACATATTGGTTATCACATTATTTATATAGAAGAGTAGATTATTCAACATAGGGTCAATGAAAAGTGTCCAACAACCATATTCTGTTTGGGTAATTTAGCTGAACCTGTTACACTTGATTGATCTGGCATAATATTTTCCGATCATGTGCCGGTGTTGGAAGATGACGGACTTTTTGCCATTTAGTTCCATTCTTAGCAGTAAAATAAGATGCATGTACCTCATTAGTGGACACAATATCTTTCGACTTTAGAATGTGACCTCGCTACGCTTAGAGCAGTGATCAGCCACTTTCATAATTGGAAATTGTTCCAAAATTTGAGCAAGCCGTCTCTGATTTTGCTCATAAGACATTTTGGAGGTAACACAACCACAAACAAGGAAATTTGATTAATATACAAACAAAATTCTTACACCCAGTGTGAGGTCGGGTATAACGTAACCACTTTATGTTTGCGCACCTGTAGTTCACTCTACCGCCAGCGCAACACAGTTACTCTTACTTAAAATCACTCTTAGCACCACCCCCTCCAGCTACTGAGTCTGCCGAGTTCCAGGAATCTCATAGTGTTAATAAATATTTAGTGTTTTACATACCGGCGGGTATGAGATAGCCGACCTCATTCACCACGGGTTAAAAACCATCTTAACATGGTATTTATCGCGTAAACTCTTAAGTTTTTCAGATCCAGAGGATAACCGCAAGATCAAGTGATCACCAAACCAAATTATCAGTGTCAAAAAATTTGTATCAAAATACAGCGATTTATAACGACTACTTCAGATTTTGTAGACATCTCCGTCTCTTAGAATATCTGTGAGGGAGAATTTTTGTACAGGCAAGCAGTGAGTCGAGTAATATTTCAAAATTGCCTTAATGGTTTTGTTCCCTATTTACAATTTCAAATACTTATCTGATGCTGTAAAATTTTATGAGCAATATACCTAGTGTAAATGAAAAAATCTTCAGTGAAAGTCTCGGTTTTGAGGTTTCATTCACCAAATTGGATATGCCAAACCATTCATATATCCGTTCCAGTTTATTTTCACCTGAATTCCATAGTTTCTCACCATCTGAAGTACATGTTGGGGTCAATTGGAATCGCCATATTGAATTTTCGATACCTAAAAATCTGCGTATGAAAGCTGAACGAAATATATAAAGATTGTGAATGTAAAAATCTTGAAACAGTCTCCATTTACATCATTTTCATTTAGTTTTTGAGGCTGATAATATATTTTTTGGCCAGCTTTTTACTGTAAAACCGCCATATTCTGCCACAATTTTGAAAATTTTCAAAAGGCCACACTACCCGATAAAGCGGATTCAACAACCAACATCCTAAGCCCAAGATGGGTTAAATAATGGTAAGTTTTAAATCCTAATGATTATTTTAGTGTAATAAATGTAGGAGATAAATCTCCGAATTTTTTAAAATTAAATGAGCAAAAACGTGGAAAGTTGCAGAGATATTTACTATCCAAGATATTTTCTCAAAAATCAAAAGGTTGCCGATGCCGCTTAGAACAAAACACACAAATAAACATTGCAGCAATCTAAATGATTAGCATTTAGTAAGCAATAATTGCTTAATTGCTAAATGTTTTAAGTGGAGACATCAGGAAAAACACGATTTTAGTCGATGACTCCCAACAGCTATAATACCATCTCCATTATGTTTACGTTCAATTACAATAAATCTTTTGTAATTTATTACATATAATGTACGAAATTTACTACTGAATCACCTGAAATAGTGAACAATTAATTACTAACAGATTCGAACACCTACACTTTCTCCAAATCGCCTAATCCGTGTATTGATTTAGCGCTCCGGGTGTACGAATGATTTATGCGTCGACCAAAAAAATTAAAATACTCTTCGGAGGATCCAATTGATGGTTTCCAACACTATTACCATATTCTGGTAATTAGTGGAAATCGAAGAATAACTGTCAATGACGCATGATCGGTAAAAAAATTAGAGTCAATATAATTAATTAAAATATTTGAGGTGGTCGGCAAGTGCCTGTGAGTTCATTTCGTTTGGATTGGACTTCTTTAATTAACACATTCTGCTCAACTGGTTTTCGTAGATGATTTGATTCTAATTTTTATAACGAAGCAGTTTTTTATAAATAAATATGTAGAAATATGTAACCGTGTAAACTTTTTGCCTTTTAATAGACTAAGTTTATGCTGAATATAATTGTATGCATTTCAGAAAACCTTACAAACTTAGTTAAGGTTGTATAAAAAGCTGTGCTACACCTTATTGGACTTTGCAGTTACTGCTGTATGTCCAGATTTGTTGGTCAAAGGATTTTCTGATGGCGAATCTTTCCCAACATTTTTCCAATTTTAGTAGTTAGTTGTAAACTGAATTTTTAAGCAAATCATAAATTGCGATTTGTTCTTACTCCAAAAAGCGGTTCAGAATTGCCCAAAATCTATATATAAATAGGCAAAGACAAAACGATTCGGTACCATTTTCTCCTCTGTCTCTCAACTGATTCTCTTCATTTTTGTTTTGTTTAGTAGCTACTGACGACCTTCAGTGCAGAATGCTAATATTAATTTATAATATTGGTTCATTCATTAAATATAATATGATAAAAATTCATAATTTACATCCATACTCCACAAACAACTGACAGTGCCACCGCCGCCAGAACTTAAAACACTGAGTAATTATATATGAAGTTATTTTCTTAGAGCATGTACTTCTTTGAGTGGTGTGCAAGCGATGTTAGTGTTTAGTGGTTAAATAGTCAATGTAGTAGATCAGTATTGATTTTTCGGACGTGTTGCAGTAACTTTCATATTAAATATTCTGTGTTTAATATGAATTTAATTATTTGTTTAATATATTATTATCATAACCTCTTCGAAAGTGTTGAGTAAAAAATTGTCAGACAGCGGACAATAGAGAATGAATTAAATATTTAAGTTCTCCTAGGGTTGTTTGTCCTCTCTTCTCTTTAATATACCTGAACTTGAATGAAATCGCAAATGACGAAAAGTTAAGTTGCAAAGAACAATCTTCCAATTATTATCTGGAATATTTTGTCAGGAGCGGTTCCAGCCAAAAATTTGGGGGGTCATTCATTTGTCAAAAATATTTGGAATACCGATAATTGATTACATTTTTATTTTCTCTTTATTTCAATAGATTTGTCAATATGAGTGAACAATTTTGATCATTACATCTACTTCTCCGATTTCTCCACAACTCTGTTTCTTATAAAAATATACTTTTTACAATTTCATGAAATAGGGTCGAATTTCGACCAATGGGCGACCACTAGTTCTATGAATTACTTGTAAAATGTACTTTGTTCCTGTGGTCATACATACATTTATTGATATAGATTGCAAAATGATAAATCAAATTTTCATTTCATCAATAAATATAACACCATTGACAACGAAGTCCGAATAGACTTTGAAACGTTTGGTATTCCTGCAATATACGTCGTTTTATTTCTATTGTGGTGTTATAGCCCAAAAAACATAAAAGTAATCAAGAATATGCCACAAACAACGTTTAGAAGACAATTATAAAATATAGTCTTGAAACAATGAGTTCATTTGCTGCAGCTCACGACCTATTATATATTAATGCTATTTGAAAATCCGGTAGCAATGTTGAAGAACTACGATAGTACGATAGAGAATAGTGACCTTTGTTCAACAATTGGTTTAGTCAATGTTCATATCTGTACATGTTTTTAGAAATTTAAAATTAAATGTAAATTTCATGTGTGAAATTGAACTCTTCGTTTAGACAAATTCTGTTCGTAGTAGTGAATCTACCAGAGATACAAATGCTTCAAAAGGACAAAATACTGCCTGTATTTTTCACTTGTCTTTTAATAAAACTAAACATAATCTTAACCTGTACAAATTAATGGGTGATGCTTTATGGTACACACCGTGCGTGTCAGCTGGACTGCGGACGCGTAATTTTTCACGGTTGTCTAAGAAAATTTGTTAATAGCCAATTATGCTAATAGAAATTGTTATAAAACATTATATTACAGAATTCAGTTGACATAAAAAAATTATGATAAACCAAGTGGAATTATGAGGTACCATATTATAAATAAGTTGTCATAAGAGGTTTACACAGGTAATGTATTTATGTTCTAGCAACCATGGGAGTGTGCGACTGATATTATATGAGAAACATTTATAATCAGGTTGGAAATTAAACTGTCATGAATAACTTGTTAATTAATCGTTTATTATACTTTTCTAGGATTTCGTTATAAAATTAATTCATCAAAAATTGCTAATTGAAAATTAAATTAATGTCTATTATTATAACTGTTTTTTATTAACTCTATATTGTATCATTTGATGCAATAGTACTATCGGTTCTTACACTGCAAAAAAAGTACACTGACCAGTGTACTTAGTACGAATTAACTTTATGTAGAAATTGACGTTGAAATATCTGAATTGTCAAGAGATTTAAAGAGACTTTTGTAGTGAATTGCAAACTTGAACTAAAATGGTATTCGCACAAGGTTGTCCTATATTTTTTGTTAAGGAGGAATATCTGGGTAAATATTACAGCTATAAAAATTTTAAAAAGGCATTTTTTTAAATTTATTCACTCTAATTTTATTCTGATTGATTTTTTTTGTAAAATCCATAGTTTTCCATTTATTATTAAAAAAAGTTCAAAAACATGCATTTTTGGTCGAAATCTCAGGAACTTCAACCGTGAATAACTAAAAATCTATTGACTTTATTACAAAATGCATAGAATATTTTTTGCTTATAATTGACTCATTTATCGACATTAAGGGGTAATGCAATTTAAATTTCTACCCCGAGAAGGGGTGGCATTCACCCCCTGGTAAAAAGCACACCTTGACACAATTTAACTTTTGAACCTTGACAAATTTCACGTAATTCCATGTTGTCTCAAAGAATTGCTACTCAAAACCGGTTGGAGCTGGACTAATAACAATTGTTTATTTGCAGATAACAATTTTGTCCAGCATTTATTTAAGCAAACTGAACTGTAGACGATCGACGAATGGGCCAGCCCTTTGGCTGTCACACAAAACCCCTCATTTAAATAGCGCAAAGCAGCAGTAAGGATATTGTGGTTTTTATATACTGCTCTCTAAACTACATGCCCACTACCAGGCCCACTTCCGCATAATCAAGGCAAGATTTCGATCCTAGCTCAATCGGCAGTGCGAGTGGCAGCGGAAGTGGCATAATGTAAATCAGCCATAACAGAGTTTTCTATTTCTTCAATTATTTACTGGCCGAGGGAATACGGTGACAAAAATGTTAACACCAAAAACGTTAAATCAACAGTTCTCTTCAGAAAACGTGTGAAACAACTTGATTACACCAAAAAAATGAGGAGTTGATTTATAGTTTCTGAGGGGTTATTGCATTCGTTTGAGGTTTATAGACCTCATATCTCGGATTTTAAATATTGTTGTTGAGAAAGAGACGGTTTGTCAGAGAATCGTCCCCTTCTAACCACTTATGTAAAAAAAAAAAATCGAGGGAAGCTCTAAGCTCTAGAAATTACTTAACGTAAATGAAATTCTGTTCTAGCTGCAGTAGAGAAGGAAACTCAAGATTCTCAAAAAAAATTAAATTCATGGTTACTCTGGCTGATTCTGCTTTTTCTGGATTTGGACCGTGTCATTTTTTCCGAATTAATTTATTTGAACTAGCTGTCGCCCAGTGGTCGAAATTCGACCAATTGTGTCAATATCTCTGACAGGTTAAGTAACATGAAAATTTTATCGTGACATTCTATCCTAGGACTTTAAGGAGAACAGCAATTACACAGAACGGATCCAGATTCGGAAACTCTGTGTGATAGTTTCCTCGAAAATCCTAGAAGTCGGTCTTACATCTCGCTTCTACAAATAAGTAACGAAATTCAAGTTTTTTTCAGATATAATTCATAGAACTTTATTTGTGTTCAAATTCGTAATTCTTAATTTAATATGACAACAATTCAACTGCTAATGGGCTACCCTACATATTTATTTTTTCTAACACCCCTATAATTGCACTCAAATCTCTAACATTTATTAAAATCCTCATTATAATAATTCCATCTCATTATATATTTCCACCACCCTGTATATGCAACTGCTTATGGACCACGCATAATATTTTTTAACATTTTTCAACCACCGGGTAAACCATTCTGTATATGCCACTGCCTATTAATTATCTTCTGTAACTATAATTCTACTCCGACCTATATTTCAACCATTATATATATGGAACTCTTCGTGGTCTACTCTATAAATCAATTCCTATTCTAACATTTTTTATAATTCCTTTTACCCTATATTTCATCTTAAATATATATACAACTGCTTATGGGTTACGAAATGTTGCATTTCCATTTCCGCCACCCTGCATATGCATCTATGTATAACATTTTTTGCACCACCCTGTATAACTGTAATTTTACTGCACCTTCTATTCCAAGAGCCCTGTAAATTCAACCGCTAATGAGCTTCCCTATATAATTATTTTATTAGTTATAATTGCACTCTACTCTATATTTTAAACACCCTAAATATGCAACTGCTTATGTGCCACCCATTAAAAAAATTATTTCTAACATATCTGGAATCGCCCCGTATAATTATGATATTCAACGATTACTTTACCCACTAAACAATAACAACGCTTGCATGTCACCTCCAGAAGTACATGCTCTAAGTATATAATAGCATTGGTGTGTCTATATATAATTACTCAATGGTTTGAGTCTGGCGGCAGCGGCACGCGGCTCATTCATTTGCATTCTCTATTGTATGATCTGTGATTCATTTGTTTGACATTGACATTATTGACGTAAATAATGAATTTTTATTATATTTTATTTAATGAATGAACCAATATTATAAATTAAGATTAGCATTCTGCACTGAAGGTCGTCAGTAGCTACTAAACAAAACAAAAATGAAAAAAATCGGTTGAGAAACAGAGGAGAAAATGGTACCTAATCGTTTTGTCTTAGCCTATTTATATATAGATATCTTAACCAGCATATAAACAAAGTTTTCCGACGTTTCGCCCACACTTATAAGAGGCTTTTTCAAGGATGAGAAAACAAATGTTACTTACCTTGCGGCGACTCCATTCATTTCGCCTTTTTCTCATAAACACACTTTGACACTTCACTTTTTTAAACTTGTCACAATGACGCACACATTGTAAATGAACTAGTACTTTGGACCAAGCCAACAGAGAAATTCCAGGTAAAAGAAGGGAGGAGGCACTTAATAGGATTATTTTCAATTCAAATGTGGATGCAGGCTTGCCAGATGGGTGAAAGTTCAATCCTATTGTTTCGGTTGAAATTCTTGGGATTTTTGACAATTTCAACGGCCTCATGAAATTTACTGGTGAAATAGTACGGAAATTTTGCCACGATTGAGGAGCTGTCGAAGATAATTTGGTGGCCCGCTTCATGATGATGTTCAGCTACAGCAGAGTTTGATAGAAGGCCCGTTTTCAAACACCGTTTGTGTTCACATAGACGATAATCACCTCTGGATGAAAGAGAATTTTGTTTATCGTTTGGAGAGGGTAACATTTGTGAGATTTTGGGTAGTGGTTTGTCGACTCTGTTTGTCTCGTGCTTATGGAGAAGCTTTCCAATCATATCCGTGACATTGCTGATATATGGCCAATATGCTATTGATTTTATAGGTAATAAATAACTCTTTCTTAGCTAGAAAATCAGTACCATATTTGCCATATATAAGCAAGGTCGCAGATAGGATTGGGAAGCTTCTCCATAAGCACGAGATAAAAACAGTAAACAAACCACTATCCAAAATCTCTCCAAAGGATAAACAAGATCCTCTTTCATCCAAAGGTGTTTATTCCATTCCATGCTCGTGTGGGGCAGTATACATCGGTGAAACAGGTCGATCTATAAACACCCGGCTATGTGAGCACAAACGGTGTTTGAAAACGGGTCGTCTATCAAACTATGCTGTAGCTGAACATCATCACGAAACGGGCCACCAAATCCTCTTCGACAGCTCCTCAGTCGTGGCCAAATCTCGCTATTTTTTCACCAGAAAATTCCGTGAAGCCGTTGAAATCGCTATAAATCACAAGAATTTCAATCGAGACAAAGGTTTTGAACTTTCGCCCATCTGGCAACCCTGCATCCACATTTCAACAGAAATCCCATCAAAAAAATAAATCACTAATAAAAATTCATGGAAGCTATTCAAAAATACCATAAAACAATTCAAAATAATCCTACCCGATATTTCAGGGGCCTAATTATTATTTCTGTTAGCTAGATCCAAAGTATTAGTTAATTTACAACTCAACATTATTTTATTTAATATTTAACAATATCAATTCGAAAAAATTACGTGGTTCAAATCCGGACACAGCAGAATCAGCTACGACTCTGGCCGCGAAAACCTACGTTGTCATAGTTACTCTTATTCAAAATACCTGGTGGTTTACCTTCAATAAAAACAATTTATGGATATACCTGCCAACAACTATCAAAATCCGCAAAAAATATTGTGAATTGAAATCCCTCTAATGCAGCCTATTGAAATTTTTCTTCATCCGATAATCCCACAGTGCATTGTGACAAGGAATGCCTCAAGAAAACCTGCCATACATCTTTACATCATTACGTCTAAGAAGAGAATTTCTCATAAATAGGAAATGACATAACGACATATTTAATATCGTGTTTTATCATTAAGCCACAAAATAGAAATTCTCTGCGGTTTTATGTAGATTTTATAAATATCATCTCCCGTTTGATGTCGAAACCGAGCAGCAAGTTACTAGATACTTTCGATCATATTCGCTTTCTATAATATTACAGATAGGCAATAAAACAACTTTAAGGTATGTATTTTGATTTTCTTTTAAAATTGTACGGATAAGATTTTATTACCTCATTCCGTATGAGAGTTTATGAAAATTGGCGAGATGCGCTTTAAAAGTAATGACTTGTCGTATCTGAAGATAACGTAAAAAATTTATGTCGGTATTGGTCAAGTAAATCGCTCTCGATGCTGCGGGAGGCGGTAAAAGTCGATTAGTGGCCATTAAACTTAATAAAAAATAAATATTGTATTTTATACAGATTAAAAGAACGGTTTTTGAGTCAATTTTGATCAAAAATTCTTGATCGGAAATGCGCTCGTTCCAAAAATGACGGTTTGCTTAAATGCCTCATTGAAATACACTTTTAGACGTGGACCGACATATAGTTAGCAAACATAAGATGCATATAAACCATATATCTTCTTCTTCTTCTTCTTTTTGTTGTACGGTAATACCCTGTTTTCTTCACTCTTGTCATAGTGTACCCTGTTTCCGAAGCTGACCAATATTGTATGCATGTTTTTAGTGAGCTTCCTACGCTTCTGTTTCCTTGAGATTTATGACCTAATGATTTTTTTTATTAGTGTGGTACCATTTGCTGTTGTCACAAGGTCATTCGGTACCTTCATGTGAATTTCTGATTTTCTCCGGGTTGGTCTTTTCCTAGTTCGATTCTACTTGTTTTCATTGTTCTTGAGGTCACCATTTATATCTTTATTCTTCTATAATATGTCTCGCAGAAATCCTTTAAGCTCATTTGGCTTAATTGTACCTATATATGTCTTAAGTGTTTAAACATTCATTGCCTTAGTTTGCATACATCAGTTGATCATGCTAAATTATTGTGTCTGTGTGTAAACTTATGTTGCTATGTCTACTTTTGTAGGAGGACTATTGATAGTTGGACAAGGTCATTCTGGTACCTTCATCGGAATTTCTGAGTCACTCCAAGTTGGTCTTTTCTTCAATTTATATTGAACTATTTACAATGTATTTTAACTTAGTTCTTAAAGTATTCTACTTGTTTCGGCTCCAGCTCCTTTGTTTTTGATTTTATATATCATTGTTGGACTTGACCTCAAATAATGACATTCTTCAACGATATAATACTCTTATATAAAAAAACGGAGTTGCTTTTCTCTCTTATTTTCACTTTTTTGCCAGATTGTCACCATTTATATCATTTATGCTGAACTTCTATAATAAAATGTCTCGAAGAAAAACGGAATAGAATGTTATATCATATGCCATAAAAATTCAGTTCGTGCAGCTGAGGAATACGTTCATAGATATTTTAATCTTGTTCAACCTGCTCTATGTACATTTAAGAGGCTTTACGATAGTTTACGCATATATGGATCTAAACCACCAAAGGAACATAATCAAATTAACGAAGCAGCACAAATAAATTTTTTGGCAATGGTAAATCAAAATCCACCAGTTAAGGTACTCAAAGCGCACAAGTTCCACCAGTACAAACTATCAGTTTCTCAAACTTTTCATGCTGACTAACATCGACGTATTGTACATGGTTTAGAGACATGTGCCTTGACAATACACAGTTTCCATTAAAGGTGTTATGGTCAGATGAAACTAGATTTACTAAATGCGGTATGTTCAATAGACACAATGAGCATATCTGGGCTAAGGAAAATTCTTTCTATGTAGAACAAAGACGACCCCAGAGAAAATTTGGTTTTAATGTTTGGTGTCGTATCATAGGGACTACTATTCTGGGGCCTTTTATCTATGACGAGTCACTTACTGACTGACTTTTCAAGACATGTTGCATAATTTGAATTTGAGAACTCGATTAGAAATTGAGTAGTTCCAACATGATGGAGCACCTGATCATAACTGAATATTAGTAAGACAACACTTAGATAATATATATCCAAACTCTTGGTTAGGAAGACATGGCCCAAGCGAATGGCGACCCCGGTCTGCCGATTTGGCAGTTATAGACTTCTATTTATGGGGTGTGCTAAATAACAAAGTATATAAAAGAAAGTATGAGACAGTTGGTGACCTAAGAGAGAAGGTATTACAAACACTTGCAGAAATTGATAGGCGGTTTGTGAGGAAAGCGGTAATGTCAATCTTAAAAAGATGCAATTTTTGTCTAAATAACAATGGTTGACTTTTCCAACATAAATTCTAACCATTATTATGTACTTTAATTGTTTAATTAATAATTTAATGTTTTTAGTAAGTACCTATTTATTTAAGTTTTTTCGTTATATCTGATATACCTAATAAAAAAATTTTTCAATGTTTTTTGGAATAGTTATTAATAAATCAATCTATTTCATGGCTAACTACGTTAAAAGTGAAAATAAGAGAGAAACGCATCCATAACTCCGTTATTTTTATAAATAACTATATCGAGTATTATAAAATGTCCGATTTTTTTAGGTCACAGCCAACTATCGTTTCCATTCAAAAAAAGATATGTTTGTGTCATGTCTCGAAAACGAGAGCTGTCATGCAAACGAGGACATGACAATCATATTCGGGATACAATTCCCTTCTCTTCTGATATGTACACTTTGTTTATAAAATCAAAAACAAAGGAGCTAAAGGGATTTGACAAAATTGACAGAATTTCGTTTTTTCAAATTTAATTATTGCTCTATCTGGGCTTGTTTCAGAGATCCCCATACTGATTATGAAAGAATACTCACCCTGCATAACGAGCCATCGAGAAATGTGTTCTTGAAGCTTCGAAAAAAATTGGAGGAATTGCCGTTAACGCTAGCGGTCGGCCTCGAGTGGATAGACAAATAATATTTCGCCTTCCCAGAAATATCGAAGGAAAGTCGCTTCCACGAATGAGTTGATGGCCGATTGTACCAGCTATAGGATGAATTTTCATAACAACAGTTTGAGTGCATATATTTTAATTTGAGAAAGTACACATCGAATCAAACAAAAAACTCTTTTACCATTATGGTCTGTAGCATGGCATCCGGACAGAACATGAGTAGCTAAAGAAATAATGTCGGCTAAAAATATAACACATAATCTGTGATTAATACAATTTTTATTTAGTAATTAGAATATTTTGTCGAAAATGTGATTTACTACTGTAAATAAAATATTTCTGGCAAAGAACTCGATACAATGTTATGCAAAATGATCTATTTTAACTACTGAATTGTTCAGACACACTAGTTAACTTCAAATCTTTCAGTTAGATAAATGCAATGACTTACCCAATAAATAAACTCCAAACGAAAAATCCAATGCTTATTAAAATCTAGCATTTTAATCTACAAATGATTCACGAAAACTACACTTATAAACTAGCTTGCAGAATGTTAACAAAACGACACTACAAAAACTGCCACGTTATGTTTGTTGAAGTGAACATTGTTCACGACTAATCGCGATGTTGCCATATCGTTCAATCAGGTTTGCGGTTTAATTTAAATTAATATTTAAAAATCAAAAAAGAAGATATGCATTGTTAGAGTGAGAAGTAAAGCCACTTGATAATATTTAGTAGCTAAATTTAAGGTTCCAGAAGTGTTTTCAATGTAAGATTGTCTGTTGTGATTAGTAAGAAATTTGCACAATCTTCTTTTTTTTGGTCAAACTATAGATGGTTTAAAAATATATATAAGGATTTTTTATTTAGTTTCATTTAGGGACTCATACCATTTACACCCTGTATATAGAACAGATGTAGCTTTTCAGCATGTGAAATTCACTTTTAACATAAAATTGGCGGTAGGTACCTACGTGAGGTCTGGTTTAATTAACTCCATAAAAAGTGTACGATAACTATCAACACTTTTTATATAATAACTAAGGTGGTTTAAATTAAAAAAGACAATAATCGGGTGGTGCAAATTAATGACCTTCATCCATATGTATTTTATATTTTATTTTATGACTTCATAATACAGATTATTAACTATGTTCAGTCATTGATGATTAAAAAAAGGAGAAAGAATTATATTTACCTGCATACTTGTATCTGTTAACCAGGGACTTTAATAACTTGATTGTGCTTTGATTATCAAATTTCTATTTATCACTAAAGGTATGGTTATCTTCTATTAAACTGCGTGCTTAATTAGACTTATTGTCGTTTGTGGGATAACTTTTTTTGTTTTCCTTGAGATGGGTTGTACAATTGGTTTCGTTTTTGTATTTAGTAATTTTTTGTATCTGCTCGATTTTCTATTGTTTTATCATAAAGCTACACAGCTCAAAATCCAACAAATCTGGTCAACGGCACTCTTTATACTTTAAAATTTTCAGTACCGTTTTCATAACATTATAATATGCTTTGAGAGTTACGAAAACACCTAGGGAAGACCTATAATCTTCAACAGTTGAAATATTTTTCAAAAGATTGATTAAGAAAATTTGAAAACGTGGAAAGTGTAGACCGCCAAAAATGTTGCTGCTCTGAGTAGAACATTCCATGGGTATTTTATTATTTTAATCTAATTTTTGCTGTATTTTGGCAGTCGGGCATTCAGAGGTGTTTTTTAATGCAGCAAATTTATTAATTACCATTTATCAACAATATACACATATCTTGGTAAACTTATTGTATCCTGGTCCAACAAAATTTATGCGACATTAAGGAAATTGTTTTTCAGTCTAGTAATTTTAAATGCAAACGAGTTAATTTGTTTCTAATATTCTCTATTTCTAGGCTATAGAAATTGATATTGTGGAATGTTGGGTATTAGTTAATTGTACACACTCTAATGAAAACTGTATATTAATGTATGAAAAATATTTATTTCCATACGATTCAATGTGAGTTTGTGAAGATTGAATTCCCTAACAATTTAAAAATTTTGGGAAACATGGATCCAGTATATCCGAAATTCACAGTGTATTCTTAATTTATGTTTTGATAATTTATGTAGCAAACGTAAGTTATTTCATGTGATAGCAAGCTGGAAAATTACGGCGGTTTGGATCAAGGGCGTCGCCAGGCAAGGACAGGGGACAGCTGACCTTCCCCCTCTACAGTTTTCTTGCGGATCATTGGAGCATCGGAATATGTAAAATAAACGTTAGAATTACGGGCTTGCCTCCTCCCTCCAAAACCCAAAAGCATTTCTGGTGATGCCATTTATTTAGCTGTTAATTTGCGATAGGCATGAAGTTTCAATGTTACCTTCTTAGTTCTATCATTCTGTGTTCAGAGTAAAAATGTTATTTAAAATAAATTAGTCCAACTAAAAATGTGGTACATCACTTATTGTGTGTTTTAGATATTTGACATTGATATTTGTTGCCGTTGCTGTTGATTGTTGCTTAGGGAAATAAGAGTGAATGTTTGAATTTTATTCATAACACAGTTTCGAACTAGCGAAATAGGCCAGTATATTTTTTATAATCATGAAACCTATATTTCATCACATTACACCTAATTAAAATTTGTGGAGCATCGTGTATAGAATTTCGACCAATATTTGTCAATGCAAGAAACATCCTGTACAAACGCCTCGAGCAAAAAACGGCTAATACAAACCAAATCAGGCATAACCTCGGTCTTCAGCAACGATCTACATATTCATCAGTAGGAAAAGGAAAGAATCGATTGCTAGGCAGCAGTTCCGCTTGGTCAGTTGGTCAACTAAGGCGTGCGAGTACAACAACAACAACAAAGAAAGAAGTGGACAAGGACAAGGCGTTCGAGTCGTGACTCGATGAGAAGGCTGCGTGTCTTCTTTGGATGCCGATGAACGCTTTTCTCTTGCCCACTGTTCATTAAATAGCTTCAGGTAATTGTATATGCCCACAAAGACACCACTCGAACGATCCAATGACATGCGATTGTTTGGATTCACCTTCTGCTGTTTCGGTTCCGCCGCGGATATAATGATGATATGCTTCGGACTGTTCGGAGATGGGATTATTGGATGGTGAATGCAGTGGCGGGTTTGAAATCGTAGTGGACTGACACTAAAAGGAGAAGCAGTTATTATAATCACATTTTTGCTTAAGTAATAACCACTTTAGACAACGCGTTTACTATTAGTGTTATTGTTTCATTTAAATAATACTAAAATACGAGAAAAACTCGAAGAGATGTAACCACGTTTATGTATTACCTTCGATGAAAGTACGCTAATAACTTGTCATGAAGAATCACTGTTCGCCTGTAATCCAAAAACAGGTTTTACAAGTAAAATGCAGCAACTTTGCTTTGAAACAATTTTTCATTCGTCTATTGCACCAGGCAATAGAGTTGTTTAAGTGACATAACTCAATAGCAAAACGCATAAGCCATCACGTAAATAATAGTTTATAAGTCATAATTACATAATTTTAACAGCAAACTCTTAGCAGTAAATGATTTGAGCCCAAAAAACCCCCAAAAATATGAGGTATTTTGGTTTTTTGCTTGTAGACAGTATATATTCGTGGGTAAATGCCATCAATTGTTCCTGGTGAGACCGGTAATTTAGGTTTCTGGGGTTGCCCTTTTCCAGATGTAAAGATTAAAATCCGACTGCCCATTCCAGTCGTAAGGAAGAATGAATAATAAGTTAACCGGCAGCTCTACTGTTAGTGCCCTCACATGTTAGAGTAATTATATAAACATGGGACTGATAGAGCATACACCAAAGGCGTACCCAGCCTTCAAAATCCTCCCTGAAATAAAGCAAAACATTCACATTTACAGCTATAGCTAAGTGCTCATTACGAGGAAAAGTAATTTAGAATAGCTCCACAAAAAATAATCCATTGGGGTCAGATCGCCAGAATGGGATTACCATTCAATTTGGCCACCTCCACCGATACTTCAATGTGAAAAAACTAGATGGACCTAAGCGCGTATTGGTACAGCTTAAAGTGGTGTAGTGTCTTCATGACGAAACCATAATATCTTCTGCGAGGTTAACAGTATCAGTAAAAAGTATTAATTCAGGTATCCAAGCATTTTGTAATAAATACGAGTACACTGGTCTCAGTTAATGCCCTCAAAAAATATTGTCCAATTATTTTTTGATTGAGCCAAACTAGTAAATTAAAAATTTCTTGGGGGTAGTTACTAACCTAAGGGACTGAAATGACAGGTAAATTGTTTTATTCAAAACTTATATAAAAATTGACCTGTTTTTATTTAAATACATAATTACCCAGAAGATGAATTTATATATTACTGTAGAACCTCACTGCAGTGACAAATCCAGGAATGTCATTGGCGGGGGAGGTCTCGTTTTGAGGGGGGATTGACGTCACGGAAGGTTGTTTTTAGCATAATAAACACTATAAATAAAGAAATAAATAAATTTATTATCCTTGTAGACAACATAAATTGTATAGGACTTGTCACAGAGTAGAACAATATTACATATTGACAAAAATACAAAAATATTACATACTCACAAATTCACTAACGTTATATAGACACATGTCAATAAAATAGGATTTTAAATTACGTTTAAACTCATTTCAATTTTTGGTTTCTTTAATGTGAAGAGGCAGTTTATTATAAATTTTGGGGCCCATTATATTGGGCGATGTAGCTCCTATTTTGCAAATTCTACATGTATTTAAGCCATGATAAATTTTATGTGTAATAAAATTGTGTCGATTTTTAAACACATACAACATCAATTCATAAGATGGCAATGTCAGCAAATTAAATGGTTTAAAAAGAGGTTTACAACTATAATTCTGGGCAACGTCTGCAATAAATCTCAAAATTTTCTTTTGTTCTAAAAATACGTTACTCGAGCCAGTGGAAAGTCCCCAATAACACAGACCATATCTCAGCCTAGATTCGACCTGACCATAATAAATTGGTAGCAGTTGTTCTGCTGAGAGAGCAGATTTTAAATTTTTAAACATATATGAAAGAGAATTTAGTTTGTTCACCAAATGATTACAATGAATTTTGAAATACAAATATTCATCGAGGTCCCAGAAACTTTACACAATTAGTATTTGTAAAGTCGTATTCATTCAGTTTTATGGTAATATTATTTATAGATCTTTGAGAATTGTGAAATTGTAAAACTATTGTTTTCTCTAAATTGAATGTTAACTGATTCTTGAGGAACCATCCACTAAAGGAAAATACAAATTCATTGCATTTATGATCTAACTGCAAAGGAGAATGATCCTATAGAATAATCGAAGTGTCATCAGCGTATAATGTAAACGAAACCCTATCATAAATGGTATCAATCTCATTCATGTACAAAATAAAGAGATCAGGACCCAATATAGTGCACTGTGGTATACCTAAATTCACTTTTACCAGTTCAGAATTAACTCTTGTTACTTTATCTTTATTTTTGTGTAAAATGGATACATACTGATATCTTTAAGATAAGAAGCTAACCAGTTAAGAGGGGGCCCCTCCACACCAGACGCCGACAACTTGGTTATCGAATATCATGACTCACATAGTCGAACGCCCTGCTGAGATCACAAAATATTCCAACAGCACACTCGCTCGCCTCTACAAATTTCACAACTTTTGTATAAAGAGACTGAATTGCTTTTGAAGTGAACTTTCCGTTGCAGAAACCATGTTGTGATTGCGCTAAAATAGTGTGTTTATTTATGTGATACAGTAACCTATCTAAGAAGCAACATTCAAATAATTTTGAAAACGCTGATAAACATAACACTCTGATGAAGGAGGGTCTTCAGCCTCTCACCTCCCAACCCCCATCCTCGATGCCCCAGTGCCTAACTGTATAATGAACATAAGTGCCTATACTAAAAGCATGATTAACATACGATAGTAAAAGTGCCGAAAAAAGAAGTTCTGCCTAAAAACATTTGAACCATTCAAAAATTTATTAGTCAAGGAAAGCAGGAGAAATAATGCAGTTAGTTCAGAATTACCTATGACCATACGTACTTAATTATAATTCTTCGATAGATATCGAACGGTGGTAAAGTCGACAGAAAGAAAACCATTTATCTCATAAACTTGTCGATAATGTTATGAATAATCGAGCGCAGTTACTGGAACAACAGATAATTTATTGTGGTTATTAGAATAATACCGCTACAAGAGTAGCCGTGAAAAACTGGCCGAGTCCTGTTTTCGATACATGTTAACATATCAAATTTCTGTACCTGTTAGATACCTTCGTGCGAGTTTTCTATCTGGACTGATAAATATCGTGGATATAATAAAAATGTCTCGGTCTGTCCGTGTGACAACGTATAAATTAGATGTAAATTCCGATCAGTTAGATAAGTGCAGGTTATTAATATCGAGCACGTCACAATTTTTATGAATGACTTACATAGATTAGAAGACGATACTGTTTTTGTAATGCTGACTGATTGCCATCATACGTAATTTCGTAACCGATATTTCTTTCTGGGCTTTGCGTGTCTGAGGATGGTGCATAAGAAGAACATTAACTTGGTGCATAATAAATCTCTTAGAAAGCAATTACAGGGAAGAGTGAATGTTATAAAGGCAAACACGACGAGACTAGAAATTATTGTTACTGCTACCGATACCGACTTGATCATGAAGCTCACAACAGTCTCAAAATATAAGCAATGTAGGATACTTTAAAAAAATAATTGCGAAGCAAAAATGCATCTGAGAAATTGATAATTTTTGAACTCAAGGGTCTGGTGGATGAAATGTATAAGCTTCTTCAAGTGCCTTACGGTTATAGCTTGTACACGATTCATAAATTGCCTCTTTAGTTGATATCGATAAAATTTCTGTTGCATTTCTCACTCCATACTACTTTTTTATATCTCCAGGTTTTAGTTGTGCCTGGACCTTTCATTCCTGCAATTATGCCCATTACAATTGCGCTCAATTCGATAAAATTAAAATTAAGATACCAAACCAAACAACTGAATTGAAGAAATCAATAACAAAGAATATTATGGACAATACGGAGAAAAGGTTAATTCATTTAACGGAATAAATTAAAGACCTAAAAACCAAAATAGGAGAATTAGAAAAAGAAATAGAATTCATGAACAGAGGGGAAAAGAACAGTAATATTATAATGTTTGGCATAGAACGAACTGAAGTTACAACAAAAAGTAAATGAAAATTTTAAAGATGATCTGAATATTACAGTAGATGATAATGAAGTCAACAGAATTGTTCGCATAGGTTCTATAAACAAAGAGAACAAACAACCAAGGCTAGTGATATGTAGGTTAGTAAATAACTGGAGAAAGACCGAGATTGTAAAAAATAAAAATAAACCTAAAAGGAACTTAATATCATGGAAGATTACTCAAAAGAAGTGCTAGAAAAAAAAATGTTGCAAGCTGAATTAATAGAAGAGAGAAAAAAGGCAACGAGCATATCAGAAGTACGACAAACTAATAATTAGAGAGACTAAAAACAGTCAAGAAAAGAGGAAGAAAGAGTCATATACTCCATCTATATAGCAAATCTCAGTGAAAAACGAGGACAATCTTGTTGAAAGAAGCTGACAACAGAAAATATGAGATGATGACATTAGATAAATGACAGGGGCGATGTGGAACAGAGTGACTCAAGATAGAAAAGATCATCAGAAAATAAACAAACAACAAAAATTAAGTAAAGTATAAGAAAGAAATTACATATTAGGTTTTATATATTTTGTTTGTATACTTTTACGTTATACACTTTGTCTAAGTTGATCCAGACAATGGCTATTACATTACATATGCCCCAATTATAAAACTATAATTTGCTTTATAAGTTGAAGCAGTTTTCGTTCAGTTCCAGCTCGTGTTGGTAGTACTTCCTCCTTTGTTATTCGATCCATCCAGTAGAGTCTACGAACAGTCCACATTTCAAACGCTTCAAAGTGTTTCTCTGATTTTATTGAGGCATCTTCTAGTCTATTTTTAGGATTAATTGGGAAATAATTTGACCTGGGGTTTAGAAGAAAGTTCTAGAAATAACCTTCAATGAACAATTGGCTGTCTATGGGAATTTAGCGACTAAAGTTTTTGGAGACATAGAAGATTTATATAACAAGCTTGCAAAAATAGTAGGAATTAAACGTTGAGATCTAAGATTTCGTCATCTGTAAGTGGATGGATGAATATAGGGCATGTTGAAGCACACAATTTCTGCAACTGTCAGATATAAATATATATTATATCAGGCAATAATGTTAATACAAATAATGATTAACAGTGAAAAATCAAATTTCAAAAACAAAGACACTTGCATAAATGTAATCAACTTCTTTTGAACAGAAACGTTTCAAAAACAAAAACTTATGTGACTGACAAACGTTTTACTGTACCAAAAATTTTGATAACTCTGTCACATGAGAGATAAACGTACTGTCCTATAGAATTGACCTACCTTAGCAAAAGATCGAAAAACTCTGAGAACCCAAAAGTATTAAAAATAAAATTTTAAGGAAAGAATTATTTTCAATTTAAAATTTAGAAAACGAGAACTACAGAAACCTGCTGACCAACTAATTTTAATTAAAACAAATTACCATGACGAAGCTCAAAATATAAACAATTGTAATATTTCAAATTTACCAAAGAAAAAAATATGGCATATACAGTAAAATTACTGATATGAATTTACAGAACAAGGTATCTTTCACTGCGCTTCCGTTTTAAACTTTACTGGGCCCAGATTGTGCTGGTTATTCTCCTGCAAAAATAGGTCCACTTTGTATCAGGGCATTTCATTGTCTTTTTGTATCCCTGAGATACCATTGAATCAGTTCTGTCGTCCATCTTTTATTTTGTAGTTTTATCAACTCTTCAGCCCACTGATATTCCACGGATTTTTTTCCCATCTATTACCTTTCTTATCTCCGCTCTTATCTTTCGGCCTTTTGTTGGTATTCCCATCATTTTACTCTCCATAGGGCTTTGGGTTAATTGAAGTTTTCGGTTAATTCCGGTTTTTAGGATGCAGCTGTTTTTTGAAACGTATTTCTAGCACCTCCTAGTTTATTTTCTTCGTTTCTGTTGGTCGGCGTTTTCCTGATGAGTTTTAATCTTTAAGGAAATAGTCAGTTTTTATAAATTAACTAGGTAATTAATTTTTAAAATTTTGTTTTAAAAATTATTTCCCCTTATACAGGAAATTATATTTCTGATAAAAAAGAGTTGCACTAAATAACATATTTAATGATAAATTTGGAATACTAGAATATTTTTTAAATGAAGTAAACCTTTAGCTGTTGACCATCTGTTGACAACATATTGGTTATATGGTACCACAATCTTGAAGAGATACATTAATTACTATAAACAACACAGAACAAAGTATACATTAGAAATTGGACTAAATAACTAACTACCTTTACATGACATATTAATTAAAATTAGAATTTTCTGGGAAATAACACCACTAGTTACGATATTTCCAAAAGATTCGGAATCTAGGTCAGAAAAACTTCACCAAGCAACACCAACTCCCAAGATAATCAAATCATTACAATAACAATACCATACATATAGGGTCTCTCAGAAAGACAAAAGAGTGGGAATATTTAATCATTTAAAACAAGAAGTACACTAAAATCAAATTTATCAAAAACAAAACCAAAAACACAACTTAAAATTCATTTATAAAATCCCTTGTGAATGTAATAAAATATACATTTGAGAAACTTCTAGAGCTCTAAATGTTTGAATACCCAAAAACAAAAATCACATTAAAAAACGGCAGTTTGAAAAGTCTAAAATTTGTGAACATGCTTGGGTCATAAAATTCAATTTCAAAATTCAGTTATAAAACACAGAGAAAAACACAACACGAACCGAAAACTAAAAGAGTCTGCTGTGATTTTGTTAAATGACAACGATTGTACCGCTACTACCTATATGGAGTTCAATCTTCGTTGCCGATAATGATTAAAGAAGAAATTGCTAATGGTCATCTTTTTATGGACAACCCAATATCGGGATAGTACATACGGTTTTTTCTAGGTTTTCCCTTATGATTTTAATGGGATCACTGAATCTACAATATTTCTTGATAGAATTTTTGACGAATGCAAAAAGTTGCACCTAGGAGCGAAACATAAAATTCTGCAAATCACCCCTTTCAAATTCTTCAATTTTTAAGGGAACTTTATTATTATATGAACTCTAGAAGTTTCTGTGCTACCCTGTATATTATCAAATTAAGTTCTGTTATTTACATCATAATTCAAATAATATATATTGTCAAATATTTTGAATTTTACGTTTTACATTTTTTTCATAGTTTTTTGCCATTGACTATGGAGTCTGACCTAGACTCCGAAACGTTTGAAATTATACAGAAATTTCTTGACTTCTTCTTTCCCAGAAAATGAATGTAACAAATTAACTTAGCATTATATCACTTATATTTACTCTTTTTGATGTGACAAGTTTCGGCAAAAGGCAATGCCATTATCAATCAGAAACACCCCTTTGTGTAACAGGTATTTTTCCAAATCGATTACGTGCCGTGAATTATTTTTATTTTCAAAATATGCATATTCAGTTTGTTCAGTGTAAGTAAAAAATGCACTATAATTTATCAAATTTAGTATGATACTTAATTGCAACCCAGAAAAGCAAACCAGAAATAACGTGGGGCGGATCCTTGTAACATAATTTATGTAAAATATAAGATAACTAAATTAAACGTTTAATTATTTGGGACATCATCTAATAAATTTTATGGACATTAAGATTCTATCAAGGTGAAATCAAGTTGACCGACTGTTACAAATGATGCACTAATAGTTATTTTTGGAATCGTTCTTATATCTCCTAAAGGCAATTTTTTTCTTGAAACAACAATTATATTTACTTATTGGTTTGTAACGAATCGTAAAAGCACCTTGGCCACACCCAAGATGCAAAATTTACGATTATAAAAAATATCATCGTCGGTGGTATTTTCCAATCGATGAGCATCTATGTGAGATTCTCGCTGTTAAAAATCTCGAATACAATAGGTTCATGAAATACCAAAACTTTCAGAAACAGGCCAATTCGAAATGCTTTGTTAAATAATTTTATGGTTAAACAAAAATTTATAGGCTATTTGTGAAAATTTGTACCCATTTTTTCATTTGTGAAAATAAACAAGCCACAATTTGGAATAGAAATAAATGTTATCTCGCATTAAACGTTAAGAATTTCTTTCTTTCTTTTGTCTGCTAAGTGGGACTCTCACACCCAACTCCATTCTTAGAACATCTGACAAGAAGCACAAGTACAGAGTGAACTTTTTAAAATGTGTGAGCAGTGCTTAAACGGCTACAGCTGAGTGGAGTAAAGACATATGGTCTGCTGAGATCTTCCAACATCCAGCCAACTGTAGAAAACATTCGTCGGCGAACAGTCGGTTTCAATACAGGGTTAACCAGAAGTACGAGTAGAGCTATGGTAAAATGAAGCATGAATCTTGGCATGGGTAGTGGCAAATATTGAAGAGAACTTTCTCCTAGTAAGGAGTTCTTGAATGAATAATTTGTTTCGTCAAGACCGAGTAACCACAGAACAGCATCTGAAGAACAGAGCAATTATTCTTCGACAGGTAGACAAATACCCCGTAGCCTACGTAGAACCTGGGCACTGATGATACGACTACGTGTTTAACATTGATATTAAAATAGTGATGGAAGATGACCTGCTTATTTTAAACTAGTCGAGACCATCGTCATATGCGAAGAAATCTATAATATAACAGGGAGCGAATCTCACCCCAGCAGAGAGGGTATGGGGCTGTTTAAAAAACGGTCTTACATCTTGTCTTGGGTAGAGACAGAATTTCTTTATTTCCACTGACAAATTTTTAAGGACAAAGGTGGTACTAATGGTCATATTAAAATCATCAATTATTGAACATATACCGAAAATACTCAGCTCATACAGATATCGTCTAGACGACAGCTTTTAAGACATCACTAAGCAATTGCAGTTGACGACAAGGTAGATTCCATGCTGTAGAACTAAGTTATCGAGCCTTTATCAGTAATTGGGCTACCTCACTCGTATTAGTAAACAAAAAAATTGGAGCTAGGCTATTTTGTGTTGACTAAGAAAATTGAATGCTATTTCTAAGGTCACTTATTCATTATGCAGATTAGAGAATAAACCACGCTAGTGGCATCCAGTTGGTTCTGCACATTGGACCTGAAAACGAGAAGTTGAAAATTGTATTTTAAACAGCCTGTTATTTCCGTTAATTGTTGGCTTCTGCTGGTTGAAGGGCTAATGGGATTTATACGTAAGTGATCTCTCATGTTCGATGTTATAGAAAAAAATGGAGCCCTAGACATCTAAATGCAATCAAATGCTTTATGTTTCCTGGGTCACTGTTATATTACAAACTATAATAATGAAATCAGCTCATTGAATGACGCTTTATGTTCGAAGGCTATTCTAGCGTGGCACATACCAAGTTTGTCCCGGAGACAGGAATTAAAAGACCCTGACGAGAAAAGTGTAGGTATCGATGAAAACAATGATAATATCGGTGCAGACAAATGCGAAACGCATTGACTAGCAAACGCAGATATAGAGCAGATTTTGACAAAGATTTAAGAAAAAGTTTCCAGTGCTGACCGTGAAAAACTATTTAGCTAATCAGCCTGCCTTAAATCATTATGTGGATACTGGGAATTTGGGAAATACCTAGCGAGAAATCACAGCTGGTTTCTTTAACAACAACTACTTGCTTGTTCTATACTTGACAAGGCCTTAGCAAGGATATTGCTGTGTGAAACACCATAAAGATGTTAGACCCTTAAACCGTATATGAGACTGTCTTCTAAACGTTGTTTGTGGCATGTTCTTGATTATTTTTATGTTTCTTTGGGGAATAACACCACAATAGAAATAAAACTACGTATATTGCAGGAATACTGGTATTCCTGAAACATAAAAATAATCGTACATGAGACGTTTATACAGCCAAAAAGAGATCAGAGAGCCTCACAGTTGCTAAATGAAGCAATACAAAGCAACCACTGTAGCAACTAGTAAAGCATCTTTTAGGCAGAATTGGTGTGCTCCCAAAATTTTAGTTCGTCTAAGGTCAAAATATTCAGTGCAATGTGATGTGAAAATTTATGTTAAACATTGGACATTAAAAACATAACCCGCAATCAGATGGTATGGTGGAACGGTTGAACAAGATTCTTCAATTACATCTATACAAAGTCTTTTAAAGAAAACAACAACCGATCAGCTGAACATAATACCACGGGATTGGCGTCAATTTTTTGCATTAGTTATGTTGTAACTTGACATTTGCATTGCCTTGAAGGATATATTAGAGAAAGTACATAAAATTAAGACTGTAAAAGTAAAAGCAAGTAAATTCAACCAGAATTTGAGCAAGAAGACAGACTCTGGCCGTATATTCTTTAAAGGAGTAAGAACACGTCATAAAACTTTACATCTTCATGGAACGCTGCCTAAGAAATCCTTAAGAAGATCAAGATGTTTCGATAAAATTTAGGTTGTCAACGTGCATCAACTGACTCCATACCCAGATGAAAATGCATCTGATCGGGATGATCAGAATTGAAAAAGGATAGTTGTTTTCTGAATGATATTTGTGGCATATTTTTCACTGTCTAAGTACTTCTTGGGAAATAACACCACAGTTTTAAGAAAATTGCTGTATATTCTTAGAATTGTGCCTTTTTTATCCGTAGTTTCTTAACCATTGACAACGGGGTCTGATCTAGACCCCGAAACGTTTGGAATATACAGCAATTTTCTTTAAACTGTGGTGTTATTTCCCAAGAAGTACTTAGACATTGAAATAGGATAGTATTACAAAACGGCCTTACTTCGTTATTGTGACACTAAATGATGTAGAAAACCCCAAATTCTTCTTGACACGTTTTGTACAATATTACAGCCCGAAAATATCTGATTACTCAATTAGAGAATTAAGCTGAATTACATATGTAGTTCAAAGTCTGTGGATACCTATTTGGTTGAATTATAAAATAGTTGCTTTATGGTTCGCAAATTGCATGCGAGGTTGCAAGCATGATGTATAATTTGAACAATTTGTTCAATAATCATTATGTTTGTTCCAGTGGGAAGATTCAACACCCTTCTGTAGGTTATATTTATAGAAAACAGGGAGCCATGAAGCCCCCGCTTGAATCATAGCAAAAATGGTAAAGTAATAAATATAAATATAATGAAAAGTAGATAGTAGCCTATTGAATTAAGTTATAAAATACTAAAGAAATCCATAATTAATAAACTGAAGGAATTTAGTAGTATGTAGTAACATTTGCTAACTAGTTTTATTATTACAGTTCATCCCCCCTCCAGCTCTTGACCGCCCTAGATCCTAAGTGTTGTCAAACTGACAGTTCGAGAATAGTTGTAACTGTTCAAGTTAATGGTATGGAAAACACAAGAGTTCACCAGAAACTTCTAGAGCGACCGTATTTAAGAAAGTGTTTTGTCATATAAGAGTTACTTAGATTGTGAAAGTCAGATCGAGCAATTAATTGTAGAAGTTAGATGAGTTATATGTTGTATCTTGACTGTGATTCTAATCATTGATAACCAAAGTTTTCACTAGAAGGAAAACAAGAATTCGCACTAGTCGGTAACAATATGAAAAATTACCAAATAACTACATTTTTCGTATAATACATTAACATTTATTATTTTTTTAAATAAGTCTAGAACAGATCCTACAGCACCATTAAATTGTCTGATCATCTCTTTTTATAGCTTTCTTGAAATAGTAATTCATCTACTGCAAAATTCCTGGTAACATGTTAAGCAACACGACATATGCGTAATAATTTTAAAATTACTACGTTTCTGATTTCCTAACATTTTTTTAGATCTGTTGAACAGTACGTTCTGATTTATACCACCTGTATCAAGAATTTCCAATACTCACGCAGCTACACCAACAACTGTTCGGCCGACGATGAAGACATCGCGGTGTTGATAGACACATTAAGATGCACTGGGATTTATGGTACATTGAAATGTCAAAAAACCGGTTCAAAAAATCATACTCACTGAAATAAATTCATTTTATTATTTCTCCCATTTACCCTTAAAAGGCATCGACGTTTCTTGGGAAATATTGTCAACGATGTAAATCTATTTGCCATAAGCTTTACGTAACCGACAGTTAGTGTTGAAGAAGAAACTGAAAACATGGAAGTTGTTGCTGACTTAATAGGAATTACTCGAATCCCGATGTCTCGATTGTTGAATTATTATATGATTATTGAAATGTCTCTTGTCGTCATACGTATTATGTTACAGACAATTTTAATGTAACGTGTTTAGTTTTCAAATCTAGACGTTTGAAGCAACATTATTTAACTATATGAAGAAGAGCTTATGAAAAGCTTGTATTAGGGACATTTCAAATGGATCGGACAGCGAAAATAATTTCACATTTTGGATTTTGTTCATCTGAATTGTACTTCTACATGACCTGAATGAATATAAATCATTATTTTGCTATGATTAAGCCTATTTGCCAGTTTATAAGCTTTTGAATAATTGAATAATTTTGAGCAATGGATTTTTTAAAGCAGTTATTATCTGAAAAGACAGAAAATAAATGAAGTAGGGTTTTCTGAGAAAACTAAAATTTCTTTTTGGAAGTTATTACAAACATATTTTTTTTGACAAGGAAACAGAAACTAAACACTAAATTCCGATTTTGCTTAACTTCTTTTTTTTCTGAACTTGGATATCAAAATCTTCTTTATGGTTTATGGATTTATAAAGTTTAATCTATTATTAGAATGTACAATATGCAATTTTTAAAGCGGTTTTTCCTTTATCTAGATGCTGTTGTAATATTTTTTGTAAAGAATAAAATGTAGCTGTATAGTTTTTAAAATCATTTCATATCTAAAACACTCCAACAATTCAGCGCGCAATAGTATTTTGTTAACTGATTTTCAAAAGGGGAAAGTTATCAATTTTTTATGTATGCCCAGTAAATATTCACAAACGACTTGGGCAATTTTGATGATTTAAATGGCATTATATTAAGGGATACTACAGAAAGGTCCCATATAATTTTCTATAAGGTAAGATTAATCAATTTGAATATTTTAATTTGTATTTTACAAGGAGTTATTCCAGCTTTATTCCGTATAATTTTCTATAACATAAAATATACCGTTTTTTGAGAATCGGAAAAATATGTACAATAAACGTACTAGGTGTTTGTAATGGTTTACATTTTACGGGGCTTAGAGTCGAGTGAAATATTCTATTAGTGTATCAAAAAGACATATTGTTATGTGAGCGATCTTTTCTATACGGTATACGGTGTTAGGTTTGTGTGTGTATGTGTGCGTGCATCCAAATTCAAGCAGCAAGGCCGTAGCCAGGAATAATTAGCTTAATTGGTAATGGGCTCATTAGGACTGCAAAATGTATATTTTTGTTCATGTATTTCCAAGATATATAAAATTGTATAAATACAAAATTTATACTTGCAATTAATGGATTTCGGGGGGGTTTGAATCCCCAGAACCCCCCCCCCCCTCGTTGGCTGCGGGCTTGTGCGCTATCGAAACATAGGGCGAAGTAAAATTACAGTTATATAGATGGGTTCAAAAAATCTTACAAATTAATTTGATATAGGATGGTACAAAAGCAGTTGCACCTATAGAATAGCTGCAATATAAGGTGAAATAGATTTCAAGTTATACAGGGTGGTTAAAAAAATATTGTATTGGGTGGAAAATAAGTAGTTGCGTATACAAGGTGGTTAAAATAAGAGTGCAGTAAAACTATAGTAATACACAGTGGATCAAACGTTAAAAAATGTTAAAAAAGCATATGCAGTAAGGATATTTTAGTTATAGGGCGGAGGGCTCAAAAAATAAAAATGTCAGAAGCAATTGCATATACAGGATGGTTGAAATATAAGGTGGGGGGCAATTATAGTTATATAGGGTGGGAAAAAATATAAAGTGTGGAACATAAGTAGTTGCATATATAAGGCAAAGTAAAATTATAGGTATACAGGGTAATTTAGACAAGAAAACAAAGGAACAGTAAATAGAGAGGATTAATAGTTATACAGGGCGGTTGCAACATCCTATGGACTTGAATAATAGTGATACAGGGAGGGTAGAAAAATGATAGACAATTAATTTATATTGGGCGACCAATACACAACATATACAGGGTGATTTCAATATTAGAGTTACACTTATAGAAAGTGGTCCAATTAATAAAACAAGTAAAAAAGTTAAAAAATACGTAGAAAATATTTAATAAATACAAATTAGAGAGAGAGGGAGAAAGAGGGGTATAAGAATACGCTAAAATAATGAATAGAATTGTAACTTAAATCAGGTAAAAAAAGAATATATATCAGAAAATAGTGACTAATTGCATACGGTTACTAAACGTTTTATATTTTACGCCAGTTAAAGTCTAAAGTCGGTCTATTTTAAATATAAATTATTTTACATTTCTTAGTCAGCTGTTTACTTTTTAAAAAAATTGACCAGTAAACTTTGAAATTTTGCAGATCTGTTGCAAATTTCGAAAAATTTCACCATTTTTTTAATAAACGTAGATATCTTATATTTTTTAATAATAATCAGAATATAAACTGCAAACAACATTTTAAAAAATTTTGGTTCTGGCAATTGTTAAAATTCCTATGAAATGAAATTCATCCTTACAATTTAATAACGTGTAGTCTCTAAGTAATAAGTATATGTTTCGCCTTCTTCAAGGGTAGAAATAATTTATAGTCTTCTTTGTTCACTTGAGCAAGCCCTAATAATGCTAAAGGTTATGATTTTGTTTTACTTATTGTGATTTCAGTTATACAAACTCTGGTATAAAACGTTCGAAAAAGAGTCAAGAACTTGATCACACATGGCTATTAAACGTTCTCGGGGTACGAACATTTATTTAAGCAGAATGAATTGGATATTGGATAAGTTAACATATGTTAACCTATTTTATTGCAGCAGTTTATCTTTAACAAAGGCAATAATTCAAGTAACAGCTCATGCCAGAACCATCACAGTTGGTTTCCTACACCGGACAACGAAGACTCTCTTCTGGTCTCTCGACTACTCTGACCCTGCACATTGCAATTTGTTCATCAAACGGAACCAAACGCCCTCAGCAATAAATTAACTCGGGAAGTATAGTAATTATTAATTTTAATTTAGCTCCTAGTCATACACCACACATACTTCAACGAAGGTTAAACATACACTCGAGACTAAAGAAAAAGAATTCAAACGGCACGAAGTATTTGAAGAAGCTATTTATTTCAGTACTGAAAATCTCACGAAGTTCCTGTTCGAATGATAAACGGATGGGCGTGCCAGATTGTCCATAAACGATATGAATTATCTATTGACAAGACTAGAACGAACGCTGCTTTACCAGTGGGCAATGGTGGGCAAAGCAAAATATCGATACACCTGTATCGCAACATCGATACTAGTAAGTTCGCTCCAATGCATAGCTAAATTATAAGCTGCGATCGCAGAAAGGCCCCACAGCTCGCAACCGAATGCAGATTATAGATATCTCGTGTTTTTGGGGCACAGGTCATTGTAGATACTTGTAAATTTACCATAATTTTCAGCGACTTATAATTATTTTAGTTGATATACCCGCAAAATTGACTTATTTGTCGTAGAAAGTAATTGAAATATGCCATACATGGGGACACAACTGGTAACGTACCGAGAACCGCTTCGAGTCATTTAGACGGGTAATGTGTACCTTTTTGGAAAGGTAAAAGGGAAACCGCCGGTGGCTGGCTATCAAAAGTACCGATTCGAAATAAAGTGTAGGTTATATTCGCCGCTGACGTTGGTATATTATAATTCTAGTAGTTAAATTAATATTCAGAGTCTATAATTCGGTGAGATAAAATGAATTGAATGAATATTCAGCGCAGTATGTGATCAAACATATGGCTGATGAAAACAGGGTTCAAATACGTATTTGGCTCATTATAGAAAATTAAATTTGTAATAAATAATGCAGTCTCTTTAAAATAGAACAGAGACCACCACCAAACTTAATCAACAAATCAGATAATTATCAAAGTTTGTTGGTCTTTCTTGCCAACAAGATTATAATACAGCTGTGTATTAGTTTCCAAATATATATTTTTTAATAGTCTTCTAAATGTTATTTGTGGCATATTCTTGATTAATTTTTTATGTTTACTTGGGAATAATACAACGAAATAAAAAGCTATATATTGAAAGAAGAAACCAAACGTTTCAAAGTCGATTCTGACTATGTTCAACAGCTTTTAAGTTGGAAGAATTTGAAAGAGTTGTCTTTAGAATTATGAGTGGCGTTCCTACGACTTTGTTATAAAATAACGCATGCGCCAAAGATGCGATCAAAGAATTCTGCTATTTCAGTGATCCCATTAACGTCATAAGGGAAAACTTAGGAAAAACTTTATGAACTATCCCGATACTGGGTTGTTCTAAAGGAGATGACCATTAATAATTTATTCCTTAATTATGGTTAACCGGATACGATTGAATTCTACAGAAGTAGAAGCCATAATCATCTTCATTCAACAGAATTAAGACAGACTCTTTAATTTGTCGTTTTGTGTTATGTTGTTCTTTGTAAAGTATAGTTGAAATGTCAAATTGTATTTTATGGACTAGGTCCCAAGCATGTTCACAAATTTTCGATGTTTCAAACTGTCGTTTCTTTATGTAATTCGTTTGTTCATTTATTCGTACGTTTAATGGTCTCGATATTTCTCCAATATAAAATTTATTGCAATAGCAAGAAATCTTGTATATGCAGTTTTTTGAGATCTGAATTTTGTTGGTTGGTTTTGCTTTTGATATTAGTGATTTCAGTGTAATTATTGTTTGGAATGTTGTTTTAACATTAAATCTGTTGCCCACTATTTTCAGTCTTTCTGACAGACCCTGTATGTATGCTATAGTTGTAGCTATAATGTGGTTGTCCTGAGTAGTAGTGTTAATAAGAAAAATTCTGGGTTGATTCGGAAGGTTTGTTCTCTGTTCAAGCCTGTTTAACTCGTTGTTGATAAATTTTGAGGGGTAATTGTTTCCAGTGAGAACATTCTTTATAATTGATTGTTTTTCTTTTTTGAATTTATTATCTGCACAGCAGTTGATCTTTGCTCTATCATATAATGACTTATTAACTCTTTATCTGTTAGTATGAGTTGGTTTGCTATAAACTTCTGTTTCGAATGAAGATTCTGTTTTTGTTATTAATATGTCTAGGGGAAAGACAGTTTGTTATTTTGTTCAATTTCCAGGGTGAATTTGTTAATTGGTTCTTAGTTATTCATTTCATTTAATAATTTGTGATATATAAAAACAACAAATTTTTTCTTATGTCAACTTAAATGTCATAAATCAAACTTTCATTTTACAATTTACATTTTCAATACATATAAAGCCATTGATAACAAAGTCAGAATCGACTCTGAAACGTTTGGTTTTTTCTTTCAATGCACAGCTCTTTAATTCAATTGTAGTGTTATTCCCAAGAAAACATTGAAAAATGAATATACTTGTTTATTTAGAAGAGTTACGGGGCATTTTCTGTACATTTGTCGAATGTTATTTGACAATTTTTATTCAACAAGCCATCTTGGAAATTCACTTGTGTTCACTTATGTACAGGTTGCGAAGCCTTCGCCTTGAAAACAGGACAACAAAAGCGCTTGCAGATAATTACAACTGTCAAATACATATGTTTGTGCTGAGAATAGTTCTCGACGTTTCAACTCATGTATTGGAACAATTTTCAAGAGATATAAATGATCAATTAAAATAAAAATTAGTGCCTGCACTGTTGCCTCCATACGGGGAGTTTAACTGGGGCTGTACATTTCTCCAAGAATAGTGCAGGTGTCCTTTGGCAAGATCAGCGAGGACAGAAACCAAGGGTAGAGCAACAGGGCAAAAAAATAGGCTTGATCCCGATTTTAGTACGTATAGGGACTGCAAAAGCATAGCTTGTTGAATCTTTTGGTGTAAATCGATTTCAACAATGGGTTTTTGAAAATTTACCACATAAATAACTTTGCTGATCCTTTGATGTCGGCTCTTCCTATTATTGCGTGTCGGATTGTTTACGTGCTAGTAGACAATGTGAGCTGGGATTAGACCGACGTGAGATAGGTTAGTTTTACCCTATTGATAACTCGTCCTTGCCATAGTGATCCTTCTGAGTACTAGAGGAACATGTTGTATTGTTGTTTTAAGTCGAGGGAAGTTCCCTAAGAATGAACTTAATACTGTTATTGCTATTTTGTTCAATGTTCCGTTTAGTACGATAACAATATAAATACCTTACAGGCTAATAAAGAAACTACCAATATGTAAATTATATCCAAAAAGTATCAACCATTAATGTTATATATAATAAAGTTTTGTGAGTGGTTTTGGATGTTAAATATAAGTTTGTGAATCACCTATCTATGAAGATATCTGAGGACTTATTAACTTTATGAATTTGTAATTTCAACTGACAAAAACGATTATTTGGCATCGTTACTGAAATTGTGTGGATATGCGCCTTCCTTCCAGGTCACATACAGATGTTCTTGTCCGTTTACTATGTACTCCTAGTAATGATAGGCTTTGTAAAATTCACGAATGGAGAAAATTAACAAACGGTTTCTGCAATCAAACCGCGCTGAGGTTGAATACCACTTGCAACTACTACAGTCCATCATAAATTGTTTTGATAAAATAAATTAGTCCTTGAATTTTGCAGCTTATTTGTGGCAACTTCTAATTTCGTTTACTAGTTTTCTCGGGATTGTGTTATCAAAAAATTCGAACATTTCAAACTCTTACTCTGACTTCATTGTTGTTTTGGGAAATACAGGATAGCTCAAAAACTCCAAAGATCATATAAAACAGTCAAGCTGTTTTTAAATTGGAAAAATTTGAAAAAGTTGTCTTTAGAATATGTGACAATTTTTTTATATTATAGACGCATAATATAAACCATTGCAATTATTAGGATTGATGTACGAGAAAAATGGAGGTCATAAGAAATGTTGCTGCAAATACTAAACATGATAAAAGGAAAATCGTGACAGTTATGCTTTAATGAAGCAAAGGCTTCACATGTACGGATTCGGTAGTTTAATCAGCATATTATGCACTAGCTAAACAGAATGATATTCGAAGAATTCTTAAATCCTAAAAGCTTATGATAGAGAGGATTACGATAAGGAAAAAATATCGGCGTAAAAAATAGCTGTTAAAGGACAGATTCCAGATAAAGTGTAAATTATTTTCAGCGCTGACGTGTGAATATTATAATAGATAAATGAATATTCACAGGCTTTAACGTTGTGAGATGAAATGAATTAAGTGAATATTTCGCGCACTATGAGATAAAACATATGGATGATGAAAACAGCGTTCAAATACGTATTTGCCTCGTTACCAAAATAACCTTTATAATAAATAATACAATTTAGTGTAAAATAATAATAATCATAAATGAGCCTAAAATATAACAGGACTGACAAAAAAAAACGTAACGAAAGTATTTTAGTGTCTATTCATTGAACTTTTTAATAAAAATGAAAATTTGTTATATTTACAGAAGTACAGTTTGGGCATGACATTTATGGTGTCTTCGTCACTTAAAAAAACTGTGAACAGCTATTGATTGTTTATAAGGAAATAAAATTTTATATCTCTCAATACGAAAAAACGTATCTGACGAAAAATCTAAAGAAATCAGGATTCAGTCAAGGTTTTTTGTTGACTGTTCCATAATTATTTTTGACTTTAGTGTCACCTTCGTATAATTTTTTTGCTTTAACAGGACTGCCTCAACGCTAGCAAGTAGCACACAACTGCACTCCCAGTCTTAGCAAAAAATATACATGTTATGTTTATATTGGGATACTATTCCACCCAATTTTCCAGGATCAGTTGCAGTTGGAATCCTCATAAAGTTCCTGCGTATCATTTATATTTATATCGGGCTCGATAACAATGGAGCTTTAATCTGCACGTGTTGTTAAGTAACTAAGTCTCGTAACAAACCCCAGCTGAATCAAAGTGTGAAATACAAGAAAAAATATTGTCGATTTATTTGAATTAATTGACGTTCGTAACGTTTCATGTTTCAGTGAAACACTTTTTTAACCTACTTCCAAATAGGAGGAGTGTACGACCAGCGATTAATAACTAATAATAATTGTCGATAACATGAGATTTACGGTTTTCCAGAAAATCAGAAAAAAATAAATAAGGGACTAGATTTCAGTGATTTTCAATGAATCTTCACTATTTTCTCTAAAACCGCTCAAGAAATTTGAATATTGTAAATTGTATTCTTCAAAGATATGTTCCAGCTTGATTCTGTATATTTTTCTATAAGGTAAAAGTTACCATTTTTCTGAAAATCTAAAAAATATATGCAAAAAAACTGTAAACATAATGGTATATGTCAAATTTTCATCATAAATATCTAGTTTAAATATCAAGATATGCCATGAAAGTGTATCGTACAGGGTGTTTGCAATGGTTTTGATTTTGATTCGTTTGAAATAAGTTTCTTTTAGAGACGAAGTTAAGTTAGGGGGCTTATAGTCACGGGAACTGGCAGAAAATATTCCGTTAGTTTCTCGAAGCGAAATTTTTTTAAGCCGGCAATCTTTTTTATATGGTCTACTGTTGTAGGTTTCATCGTGCGTGCATGTGATATTAGGTGGTATATAAGCAGTTGTATACATATGATGGTTGGATTTGAGTTAGTTATACAAAATTGTTCAAAAATATTGTATTGGATGGCACATAAGTAGTTCTGTATACAAGGTTGTTGAAATAAGAGTGGAGCAAAACTGTAGTTATACAGAGCGGATATTTGCGTTTTAGGGCGGAGTATAATTTACAGTAATACAGAAGGAATACAGGAATAATTTAAGCAATAGAAAAATAGAAAGTCAATAGTGTGGAGACGATTTAGGTATACGTATATAGGTTGGTTTTAAAGATATTATCAAGATATTAGGACCGTTGTAATATTTTGCGTAGTTAAATTATAGTTGTACAGAGAGGTTCGTAAAATGATAGACAAATAAGTTATATAGGGGTGACCAATACACAGAAGAATATTATACAGTGTGGATGCAATATTGAGTGAATTAGAGTTACACTTATAGAAAGTGGCCAAAATAATAAAGCAAATTAAAAAATATTTGGAAAATATAGAAAAATAATACAAATTAGAGACGGATAAAGAGAAGAAATATTCAACAGAATTGTACCTTAAATCAGATAAAAAACAAGAAGGTCTGAAAATAGTGATTCATTGAAGTCTTTTTAAACATACATTATTAAATAAAAGTACACAAATATATTTTTAAACATTTTCTTTAAGAAATATTAACCGATGTTCAAGTTTTAGTAAAAAGTTGAAAGTAATTATTAAAACATACCACTAGGGAATAAAAAGAACATTCACTCTTGTTAGGTACCTACACTCAAAGTAAGAAAATGTGAATCATAGATGGTTCTCACTCTGTTAATTAATTATATACATAAGTACTATATTTCTCATGTCAGTGCCATGCAAACCTACAATCCAGCATTGCGTACTTTTATCTACTACTTCACTATAATACGTGATTGTTGCATGGAACCGACTTCAAAAATTTACTAGATAGCTAGTTAATTTTGTTGTTTAAATATTTTACCTTCTGTGGGGGTACCTAACAACAGTGAACCGATTTGAAACCCACAAGAAAACGAATTTCATTTTAAAGGCTTATAGGCGTTACGCGACATAATCTTCAGAGCAAACCGTTTGATACTATTAGTATCATGAAGGTGCATAAAAATAATTTGTTGGACATCTTTGGGGTTTCGACATCTTAGATTTAGTATGATACAACTGTCATCCAGACGTATGTGCAAAATTTCAACTCATCAGGACGTCAGTAAGCGATTTAAGACCTACTTGCAAGACAAGACAAACTAAACGGAAGCTTGTAATAATATTATTAATACTTTGAATGTGTAGTTTTAGCTATATTAAGATCACATTTCACAAAAATATTTCTACAATGATTTGATACAATTTGAATTGGTTGCTGCGTAAAAGTCAAAGACTTTACTTTATATGAGAATATTTTAGGCGCTGACTAACATATTTTATAATTCTATTCGGTAGATTAATATTCAAAATCCAAAAATTCCACTAGATAAAATGAATTAAGTGGATATTTATCTTCGTATGTGGTATGCCATGTGGCTCATGGGAACACAGGAGTTAATTTTTAATTTTGTTGTAAATATATGTATAAAGTTTATCGAAAATAGCATTTTTATATTAAATTTTTAAAATTTATTCATAACGGTGAACTATCAAAAAGCTTTTTTTTAATTTGTGACGTATTTGGGTGTATTGGGAATAGAAACATTCGATCATCAAATAGGTGCTTTCGAAAGGAGAAAGGAAAAAAATCTTTCGGCTTCTAGTACGAAATAGAATCCAGATTTACGTTATTCATTATAAAATATCCTGTTATTAACTTGGTTGAACCAAAATTTATATAATTTTCGATTAACCGGACTATTACTATTGGCAATAAAGCTGTAAATATTTTGCATCCGCATCTGTACATAGAACCCTTAATTCTTCTAATTGGCGCAACTGATTTCTATATGTCTTTTCATATCATTTAGCGAATCTCTATTAATATACAAGGTGTTTTCTGGAAGGTTCACTAAACATAGAGTGCGGATAGGTGGGATAATATGCTATATTATGCAGCCCTTATAGCATCTGGATTTTTTTTCTTAATTCCCAGATTTTTTTCTTATCAACTTTTGTAACTTAACATTTTTTACCGTAACTTCACCAAATAAACTCACACTTCAACACTTTACAGAAAAACTAAGCACATCGAGAATTTTCAGTTTTTTTTTCTGACTGCTACAGTCGTAGTCTCTAAAAGCGCGTTGACATTATGCCAATTCACTAGTGCTAGTAGACTAGCACCAATCGACTAGCTTACTAAAATCATAATGTAAACAGTGACTGGGGCTAATACCGTCCGTATTTATTAGCCCTAGTAAACTTGGAGAAATTGGAACTTTTGTTTACCAGTATTGTAATTAAAACTGCAAATTAGTGAAAAACTAACAAGTGGACGGAAAATGACACAATAAAATTTGTAGAATTGTACAGAGGTAGAATTTTGTACATGGATTTTAAAAGTAGTACAAGAAATTGTACTCTTTGATACTCGATACATATGTTTAAAACTACGGAAGGAGTTTCCTGTAGAAATATCTTAATTTGATTTGAAGTTTTATTTGTGAAATTTTCAATAGATTTTTGCACACACCCAATTTTAGAAGTTGTTCTTGTGGAAGAAGTTTTCTTTTCAAAGACTTTTTTTTATGTCTATTATTGTATTACCTTTGGAAACCCTCATTTCACATTATTACTGACTATTCGTCTATTCGTATGTAAACAGATTAACAACTGCTAGTCGACTAGTGCTAATTTACTCGCCCTAGTGAATTGGCACAATGTCAACGCAACTCAAGTTGCATGTCAGCCCGCATTGTTTCAAAAGCAACATTTATTCTTTATCTTAACTGCTCCTTGGTTTCTATTTTCTATTTTCTATTTGGATTTTCTATTCCATGCAAAATAATCAAGGGGAGTCAGGTCTGGGACCTTGAAGGCCAACGTAATAGAGCCAGCTCTCACAATCCAAGCGTTTGTGAATGAATTGTCCAGGCAATCTCTGACAGTTAATTAATAATGTGCTGGGCAGGCATTTTGGACTATTATTGGTCTGTCTTCCATTGGAACTTCATCTAATAAGTTTGTAAACGATGATGTTTATTAAATATTGTACAAACATTTCCAGAAAATTAAAACTTAATTAATTATTCACAAAAACATGAAAAACAAATTTATTTGAAAATTTGAACATGCACTCACAAAATAAATAATACAATCAACTCTTCCTCTTCTTCTTCTTCCTCTATTTCTGCTGACAGAAGCTCCGATGAACGAATAGGGCCTTGAACCCTTCCCTTAGGTCCCAGTGGGCTAGTGCTTTTTAGCTCTCATTATTATGAAGTCGTCATCAACAACAAACGATATTGTCGGATCACACTAACGTAATAGTATATTTCTACGGCACTCCTCATATTTAAATAATATTCTAATTAAAATTTCTTAATGAAAATAATATACAATAAACTAATATTAATTGTCAATAAACGCAAAGAAAGATGTGCACGACGATAAAAAATATTTATTACTTCATTAGTTCGTTTGGCAACAAATGTCCAATAAACATATTTTCATTCAAAAGAACTTATTATACAACTGAGCCTCATAGTCACTCAGCAAATAAACAGTTGTCGAGATCTTTTTATCGCGGTTAATTAATCGCCACCCCACTGACAAATGAAAACGTTAATTTGCGAACAAGCGTTGTGCAAAACACACACACAAAAGAAAATTGCTGCATGCAATAAGTCATCTCCGCATTGTATTGTGAAAATAAATCATATGCAACACAACGAAACTGAATTATTGCGATGCCATTGTTCCTGAAATGGTACGATTGTAATATTAATGAAGTTTAATAGTAACGATGAGTGTTCTGCTTAAGGGCACACTTGTACTAGTTCTCTGTTTATTGATCAGAAGGCACAACAACGTTAGAAACAATGATTGAAACCCTAAAATAGATAAAGAACATTAACAATATTTTATTATTTTGATTGTTCATTTGGGATTTTCACTTCTCACAATGGTTTCTGAAAAATACAGATGAGTTAAGTAATTCAAATCAAGGTGTAGTATCTAAGAACAGTTTGTGAAAACTGTCTAAAACACTAGTTGCAATCTTATAGAAAAAGACTCTCTAGCAGGATTAACTGTGAGAAAGTAGGTCTACGGCATTTTTGCCAACTAGTTTTGCTGCACAATGTGTTAGGATGCATTTTCACAAAACAGCTTAGCATTCCCAATTAAATGCACAAAAACTTCAAAGTGAATTAATTAATCAATTGACATTGCCAAAAATTCAAGCTACGTATATGGTGTAAATCTTTTCAAAAAACATTGTTCGACAATTAGTCATGATAAGGAATCGAAACGTCACATTAAACAGATAAATATAACACAAAATACATCTTAATATATTATAACAGGAAAACTGTTTCACAAATCCGTAGACCTACCATCTCACAGTTAATCCTGCAAGAGAGTGTTTTTTTCTATAAGAAGGACAACTAGTGTTTCGGGCAGTTTCCACAAACTGCTCCTTGATTTTCAATTACTTAACTTATCTGTATTTTTCAGAAACAATTGTGAGGAATGAAAATCCCAAATGAACATTCAAAATAACTATTTGTCTCCTCATTCATACAGAAACTACTTAATATTTTATTAGAACATTAGCAGGCCTGCTTCTGTTTCGCACGGTCTACACAATTTAATTTCTTTGAGAACAACAATGGCTGTTATTAAAGGCGCCGTAAAAACAGTAGCGATGCTCATTATACTTCCAAAACCAGACGTAGATGTTGCCGCGTCGAATCCACATGAGGGATTTGGTGAACAAAAACCACTTTGGACAGTGGAGGTTCCAAAATTAGGTGTAGTTCCAAATACACCTGATGAATTTCGAAACACATTTGCTGGTCCATTTACTGGTGCTTCTGAATTACTGGATTTGCAGTAGTAAAATTGAAAGTATAAGTAGAGGTGGTGGCGGTAGTAGGCGTAGAAGAACTGATACTTTTTACAGCTCCAAATGAGCAAGTGTGTGCTTTATTTGCTTGAGTGGTGGTAGTAGTAAAACTTATGGGTTTTATTGGTTTGATGTTTTCGATTCAGAATTATAACCACCAAACTTAAAGGGTGAGGCAGAACTACTGCTCGAAGGACTAGATGAGGAGGTTGACGTTGTGGTTCCAAATGTTATTCCAGTTAAAGTCGTAGCAACAACAACTACACTCGGCGGCGTTACTGTAGTTTAGAAGGAACTTTCTAAAAAGGTGCTCTTGCCAAAAGCAAATCCCGATTCAACTGTTTTCGGTACTGTAATGCTAGCAAGCGGCGTAGTAGTGACTGCAGCTATGGCCTTTTCCGGTTTCAAAGGTGCCATGTCGAATTTAAAACTTCCTGGGTTGGGAGAACTCACTATAGATGGCCTATTTGTCAATGACAGAATTGCAGAAGTTTGTTGTGAAGGAGAACCAAATGATAAATGCGGAATGAAGACTGCTTGATGTAACAGAAAAGTAAAATATTCGTGGTGAAGTCCGCTGAAGGCAATGAACTGGAAGAATTTAAACTAACAGGTGCCGAAGGAGGAGCTGGGGTGGATAGGGCAACATGCTTTTTTTGCGAGAATTAAAATCATCATTCATGTGAGAAATTATTGTGGGAACAACCGTTTCTAAAAATAGGTACATTAACCTGACGACCTAGTAATATTTGATTTTGATATTGTGGTTTTACCCGTTTTTCATTTCGGATTTTTGAAATTTTGGACGTTTTTCACATTGACTGTGACGTTGACATTTTTACTTATTTCTGTTAGTTTTGACATTTGTTACGTTCTTACATTTTAATTTTATTAAATTTTTCTCGTTTAACATTTTTAAAAATAAGTTTAAACATTTTGTCAAACTTTTATTTCTGATGTTTAGTGTATTTGATATTCTTAACATTTCAAGATTTATAATATTTTTCTCATTTTTGGGATTTGATTTTACTTTGTAAATCACATTTTGACCATTGCATGATTTTTCGTGCCCTAACAATTATTGTAACCCATCCCCCATTTAATAATAAAACTTTCACAAAATGTCCCATCAAATGTTTATATATTTTAAGAATTAATAATATAATTATCATACCTGTATCATTTGATATGCTGAAAGCATTAAATAACGAATTGATACTTTTTCAGTTTAATCCCCATATAAGGTCATTCTTGTCTCTATATATACAGATATATATCCACATATTTAGAACTATATCATTCAACGTATGACAGTCGTTTCGAACTAGAAGTTCTAGTCAGATACTCTTCCTTGAATGACAAGTTGTAAAGTGAAATACTTGGATGTAATACATTACAGTAAGACAACAATCAGTGTATTGAACCTAATAGATGTAGGTGACATCTACCGTCTAGTGATTAATTTAAGTATTTGAAGGCATACTATGCTATAACATATACCATACTCTTGACAGATGATTCGAGTGTTGTATATAAAAATACATAAGTAAATATATATACAGATATATATCCACATATTTAAAACTATATCATTCAAAATATGACAGCCGTTTCGAACCAGGAGTTCTCGTAAGATACGCTTTCTTGAATGACAAGTTCTAAAGTGAAATACTTGGATGTAATATACAACAGGAAGACAACAATCAATGTATTGAAGAGACGTCGGTGACATCTACCGTCTAGTGAGTACCATCTGTCAAGAGTATGGTATATGCCTTCATATACTTAAATTACTCAATAGACGGTAGTTGTCACCGACATCTATTAGGTTTAATACACTGATTGTAATCTTACTGTTTTGTATTACATCCAAGTATTTCACTTTAGAACTTGTCATTCAGGGAAGCGTATCTGACGAGAACGAGAACTCCTGATTCGAAACGGCTGTCATACGTTGAATGATATAGTTCTAAATATGTGGATATATATTTGTATATATATATATATATATATATATATATATATATATATATATATATATTTACTTATGTGTTTTTATATAAAACACTCGAACCATCTGTCAAAAGTATGGTATATGTTATAGCATAGTATGCCTTCATATACTTAAATTACTTACTAGACGGTAGATGTCACCGACATCTATTAGCTTCAATACACTGAATGGTGTCTTACTGTTGTGTATTACATCCAAGTATTTCACTTTAGAACTTGTCATTCAAGGAAGCGTATCTGACGAGAACTCCTGGTTCGAAACGGCTGTCATATGTTGAATGATATATTTCATAATATGTGGATATATCTCTGTATATGTATTTACTTATGTGTTTTTATTTAAAACACTTGAACCATCTGTCAAGAGTCTGGTATATGTTATAGCATAGTATGCCTTCATATACTTAAATTACTCACTAGACGGTAGATGTCACCGACATCTATTAGGTTCAATACACTGATTCTTTTCTCTCCTATCTATAACCTTGGTAACATAGACCTTTTTTGTGGATTCTTGTTTGTCATCATTGTTTCTACTATTTAAAAACTTGCTTTTTTGGGTTGTTATGAGTAGTCTAATTTTGTGCTAGTATTGTATATTAATTGGATGTTAAATTTGTTTATTTACTGTTTTTTATTTATTTTCTCTAAACAAAGAGACTCGATTTATATAAACTGGTCGCTGTTTTTTACACAGATAACTAAGTTGTATATGCATTTTAAGATCAAGCAAATGTGGTGTCGGAGGAAACGAATGTTTAATTATGGGCCTTCGCTAAGAATTATTCCCTTCAAAAATTATTTCAGCGAATTACCGTTATTAACAACTTTGACTTGATTTAGACTTTCTATTGCAGTATGAGTTACAAAGAAAATCTCCTTAACAACAATGTTGTACAATTATAATAAATACTCGGGGTATTCACAATGAATACATGGTCACAGGGTTTCATCATTTTAAAAGTCAACTTGACTATTCTCCAGTCTTTAACTGTGCGAAGTTCAGTTATGAGACTTTCGTTTCACATAATCGAATAAATCTCATCAATAATAATTATTTGGAGTTAAAAAGTCAACCCCAAAAAATCATTAAACAACTTTAGCAAACAAATTGATTATTCAATAACTTACCCGTTGTATATTATATCCGGTGAATTGGGAGCGACCACAAATTAATATCCGATGAACTGTAAGTTCAGAAAAAAAAATAACATAGATTGTACTAAAAAAATATCGCGAATGTGAAGAAACTGTTAATATTGCAATGTATGGGCTTCGAGCTGAAGCTAGTTCGCGGTATAAGTTCTTCTTTTATATCACCAGCGTAGAAAGTTATTTCGAGAATCGCGAATGAAATTCCTTTGGGTCGTAACATTAACGATATTCCATGTTGAGTCGATCTAAGTGAACCACTTCAATTTATTCCGGTAGACGACATCATTCAGTCTCTTTTCGTATTGCGGGTGTAAGTATGACTTAGAACTGAAAGAATTCACTGGTGGCCAACATCGTTCTAAGTAAGCATGTTATGTCGGAGCTGGTCGGCATAAATGTCTTGGGGAGGTTCTTATGCCAATTGGTAATAAATAAACACAGGCCTGGTACAGCAGAGCGATATGACAACATATGAATAATACAAGGTCCGGTTGAATCTTTCCACCATTCCGTCTGACGGTTTTCATGATCAACATCGTGCAGACCTTCTGGAATATTCGATTCAAAGTTAAATGTCAAACCTGCTGAATAGTTGTTCTACTAGCACTAGGGTATCGCTCCAGGCCATTTGCTTTATTGCGACTGTGCTCAGACTCGGGAAACGGACCGGCGACATCGATGGCAATTCTCTCAAATGGGACGCCCACATTGTTGCTGCAGTACCGGCGGCACATGTGGCACATTTGCGACACCAAGCTCTGACGTCTTCGAAGTAATTCACCCAGTAGTAGAACTTTGTCGTTATTCATGCCCATAATTCCATCATGTACTTCGGTCAGGATCTGGTACCTTTTTCTTCGGAACTACCAGTTGGGACTTGGTTTCTCGTCCATCAGCGCTTTCCCAAATAAACTCTCCCACTGAGCCCAATTTCAGCAGGAGTATCTAGCTAAATTTTGAGTGACAAGATTGGTTCGATGTCTGGATCAGCCAATGCAAGTCTCAACCCCATAAATCATTAGGGCATCGGCATTATTGTGCAACAACCTTGAAGTTAGCAAATCTGGCCAACAGCACCGGCATGATCTGTTCAATTGGCGACCATACAGGGTATGGTCTACAGCCCTTATTATTGCAAGAAGTTCTTTTCTGGTGACGCAATAATTTCTTTCTGGCTTCGAGAATCCACGGCTGTAGTACTCGATCACCCTCTCTTCACCATCTTGCATTAAGTTGTCTAAGATGAACTTGCCGGACTGTGTAGGAAAGGCTAGGATTGGGCTATAGTGCTGCCTTCAGTCGCCTGAATGATGTTTCGCAATCCTGATTCCGAAGGTCTCTTTATCAGTGGTCTGCCGATGTGGGATGGTGGCAAATCCCTCAACAAAACGCCGGTAGTATGCGACCAAGAAGCTTCGGAGTTCAAACTTAATATCGGATTCCGATGACAACTGACTTCTTTTTAACTTCGGATTGAGTCTCAAAAAAACTAACATTACATTAACTTGCGATACTATTTGCATTAATTGTTCAAATTGCAATTGCTTCCGTTTTTCCTTGTTTTTCTTCAAATATCTTAAAATCATTTTCTCGTTTTTCTTCAAATTTCGAGAACAATCCTTCCAATAAATTTTGTTGTTTTTCTTCCATCGTGGAAAAAATCCATCGTGGAAACAAGATCCATCGTGGAAACAAGATTGTTCACATCGTGGAAACAAGATTTTCTAATTCTATTTTACGATCGATATTAGTGTAATTCAATTAAGTTTATCATCAAAAGATTTCACTAACCTTTGTTGAAAATTTTAGTTGCAATTTTTTCGTCTATCTTTTCCATACTATTATATATTAGGATAACTGCACTTAATCCTTCATCTATTGCAATGTACTTCGTGTTAACTTTTTATATTTATTTGTATTATATATGGCGAATATTGAATTCTTGATCGTTCCTTCTCTATCGTATTTTTTTATCTTGAATGAAAGACACACTTTTAATATATAAACTCGTACCTGTTCCTTACACATTAAACTAATTTTTTGGGTATTTCAAAATCAAGGTAGTGCGGTGTCGGTCGGTCGGTCTGAGACGAAGTGTCGAAACAAATATAATTTCATTTTTTGCATTTCATTACCAAACTCATCTATTATCAGTTCTAAGTGTAAGCCTCCGTTAAGAAGCTTTTGCTTCACAAATACAGATCAAGACAAACAAACAAACTAGTTTCCATTCATTCAAGACACGTATTGACTGTGTTGACTATTCAAAGCTAGACCAGCGCAAATCAAAATGTGTGAGTTTCAAAGGCCGATTTGACCTTTACCTCGTAAAATCAATTACTCTCAACCCGCCAAACGAAAACGGTAACGGTAAAACGATTCCCCAGATCATTACCAAAGACACGCACAAATATTCCATTACGGACTACTCGAGAAAAAATTAATAACGCTTAACTTCCACTCATTATTTGTTAATCTTTCAACGATTTAATAATGATAAATGATCTCGTAATGGTGGGTCCAAGTATCCGTGTGCCTCTTTCATCAGCATTCCACATGAGAACTGCTAATTTTCCCTTGTGTTGTTTGGTATTCAGAAATCATGATTCTACAATGATACACATCGAGAATATTATGAAGTTATTACACTTACAATTTAGGGTGAAAATTATCATACATATTCACTACTTTTAGTAATGCTTGGAGTTTTGCATATATTTGGCTATAGAAATCCAAATCATGTTAAGTAAATTATTGAGCAGACTAGCGCCAATAATAAAGAAATGAGAGACTACCTGTGATTTTTTATGTATTGATATAATTTCGATGTTACATTTATTTTACTAGAAATATTATTTTCAAAAATTGCTTTTAACAACCATTAATACGATTATTTTATTTACAGGTTGAAGAAGGGAGGATATAAAGTTGTTTACATACGATATAGAAATAAGATACAAAATATATTAAACATTTCTTATACAGTTTTCCTAAATTATTACGAAAAGAGGAGACTTGAATAGTTTTAGGAAGAAAAAGTTACAATTTCGGGTGAAAATTATTCTACATTACTTATAATTTCTCGAGACTGTCCAAAACTTTTTTTTGGTCTACTACTTTATGGTAATGCAGATATCTACACCGGGTGTAAATAGATTTTAAAGAGTGCATAGATTACTAGGTACAACTCAAAAATTAATCATAATAAAAAAACTTAACAACAAAGTAAACAACAGCAATTGTTGAAAATGTCCTCCCCCAACCCTTATACAAGCTTCTGAGACGATTCCAAACAGAATATCCAAGTTTATACATTATGTAAGTAAATTATAGGAAATCTAAACTATTTAAATCTGTCAATCCGGCAACGTCGCGATAAATTCAGTGAAAAATGATCACTTTTAGCGCGACCAATCAAATAATCGCCAATATAAAGAAATGAGTCTCCATTATGAAAATTTATGATTGAAGTCCAAGCAACATGAACACCTGTGCTTCTTTGTGTATTGAATAATATTGTTTCGAGTGCCGTTACACTTATTTAGCTAAATCAAAGTTTATGAAATATGATTTTCAAAAATGTAGGCTTTTAACAACCATGTATTTTGATCTGACTATTTCAAATTTTTTTTTCGAAACCGGTTATACGACAAAACTACAAGAGAACATAAAGTTTGTTATAACAACAAAGCTTTTCTTTACAATTTGTGAAAGTGCAGTGGCTCACCAAAAAAAAGTTCTGAAGGACAACAGTGAAGTGTTCCCGAAGGGCAATCAAAAGGATCACAATGTGTAAACTCTTACTTGTAAATTGCTAAATTTAATTTGAATACTTGTGAAGTGCAGATTATAGAAAAAAACTTGAAAAAAATAACTTTAACACTCGATCTTGAAAACGAAAAATTTGCGGACCCAGTATGGGACTTTTCTTTAAAAATTCAAGGAATTTCCCCTTTTCGTTTGTACCTCCAATAGGAACACCCTGTATATACTTCTTTTATGTGTTAAATTATTCGAAAAATATATATTAATCATTAAATGAATATTATTTCTGATAGACAAATAAATACCCATGTACTTACATGATATGTCATCATGAGAGAGCTCAGGAGAAGAAACGAATTCATCACAGTATATATTGAAAATTCAACATTCTTGCTATTCCATCTGCTTTCTCCACAAATTAATAACATGTCATATCTTTCCCTAATTCTGTAAGCTGCCATTATTTGTGACAAACTAATACCCTCGCACTCGAACTGACAATCCACAAGCGATTTTATTTGTTTTTCCATTTTATTTTTTAATGTGAGTATCAAATCACGATATCTAAATTGAATATCACGCAAATCACTCACTTAGATATAAATTTTGACATAAAAACCGATACAGCAAGAAACAATCGTGGCAGCGGTCAGCTATAGTTAAAGTGAATATCTACTAAGCTAGGCGTGTTTATATGCCACGTTCCCACATCTGTTCGGTGAAACATTCGGCAAATTATAACAGAATATTTAGAGTTTAAATAATAATTTCCTTTGATAATACACTTAATAAAGGTGTATAGTCTATTGAGTATTTACATATTTAGCTTTTCAAGCATTCTGAACCCGGAATTGGTCAATTATTCACTGTAATAAAGGCTACCTAACTTCTATTTTTTATTATTTATTTTTTTTTTTTGGAAAACTTTAGGATATTTCTGAAAATGTTATAAAGCTTTTTGATATGTTTTGAGCCGAAGTATTGATCCCCAAAATCTTTGCACTCAAACCGTGTACACCATATTAGCGATGCATTTTGTATGGGAATAGATATAACGAAACTCAAATCTTTTGATTTCTGAAGAATATTTGTGCATCTTCTACTTTATTGTCACATTTTTGAGTTAACTGTATAATAATATCTAGATGTTTCAAAAATCGACTGGATATTATATACCCATTTTGAATCCGCCTAAAATTAAATTTTTGCCCATTTCAGTAATAAAGAAAATCTTTATGAAATATCACCAAAGGCTCAAAAGGATGTGGCCTCTAGTAATTTCATTCTCATAATTATTGACAACCAAGAAACTTAAAAAACAGTGTTTCTAAGAGTCCTGTGCAAGGTTGTTACTGACTTACGAATGATTCACTAAGATCAAATATTGTTTTATTTGCGACCACAACACGGCGGCGCCACACAATGTAAATTTAAAATTCTCGGTAATCTTTCAGCTACTTCAAATAACCGAAGTTATAATGTGGCTAGTCAGTGGTATTATTGTTTAAATTCTTTTGTGTATTCAATATTTTAATCATTACCTGGTTTTGGTTAGACATTTACAGTTTGAAATGTGCAATATGAATTATTTTTGTGATATAAACATTTCTGTTTGTAATTAAAGAATTGCGTTCCTGAGTTTAAAAACCGGAGAAACTCAAGATACTGGTTTCCTAATTAAACAAATATATTTAAACAGTACTTGGAAAATATAAATAACCCTAAGTTGATGTTAGATTATACTAAAATCACATTTTACAGAGCTGGAAGAGGAGCACAACCAACCCTGATCCAACTTTTTTCTATCAGATATATCTAAAACAACATAAAATTCATAGTTATTATCTGTTTGGTCAACAACTAGAAACAAATAATTTGTTATTATATATTCATTTGTTTAATTTATGTTTTTATAGTTGTAGAAAATGAAATAAGTATTGTTTTGTTTAATGCCATTCACAACGACATCAGATTAAGTCACATTTGAATTTTTTGAGTATACAACGTTTTTTTCAAATGTGGTGGAAAATGGGAACTAGAAGGTGTAACATCACATTTTTGTCGCAGACTATAACTAGCAGTATAATCCATAAACCCGTTAAAGAACAAGTAAACGAAGAAATATCTGAGGCTTGAATTATGCAAAACGTATTTTAAATAGCCTAAACTGGACGTTAGATGTGTCATTTATCTACAACATTTGTTTTCTTGTAACTAAAACAGGAGTATTGATTTAAAATATTAACACCAACGGATAGGATAAAATTATCTTCAAACTTAAACAGGTACCTTTCTTTTATTCTGTAGCATTTTTGTTATTGCGGTAGGCTTATTGGGTTTTTCGCATTGGAAAGATTCTCGCTTTGTATTTCGTATTGATTTGTTTTGATGTCTATTTATTTTAGGTTAAATTGTTGGTTAGATTTCTTTTGACGTTCGAGGCGAGTTGCTAAGGGCGGAATCACACGTTCTAAATGGGTTAATGACATTTATGGGAAGAAGATGTAGAAAATTAGATTCGAGCACTGTACATTTCGAGCATTGATGTTGTCGATTGTCAAAGAAGAATAAGCTTATAAGTAGGGAATTAGAAGATGTTGGTATTGGAATTTGGATAGGTTGGTAGGATTTTTAGACGTCAGTTATCGGAAAAGGTTGTTGCCCGTTGACCGTCCTAGTGAAATGATACATGTTCTGTAGTACCTGGTGAGGGAGGTTATGCTGTAAAGTGTGGTGATAGATGTCTACAAGTGTAATCTGAATTTATACTGGCATTTTTGTGCCATCCATTGATTGGGATTTAGTTGGATACACTTTAATCGTTGGTTCCGTTATTGGATTTGTGATATTTAAGTTAACTTACAGTTGCCGTGTACCCTGGTGTCAACGTTTACCAAGTAGGCCGTAATAAGGTGGTAGGTTTGCCATTACATCTGGCATTATCAACGTTTTGACATTACAAAGGTGCCAGAAATAAGGTTAAGAAAACAATCAGAAACAGAAGTAATTGTAACTACAAGTACTTGTGGTGCAAAACTACTATTTCATCTCATCGAATATTCAATGTATTTATGCTAATATAAAATATAATTAGTGATTATACTGGACTATATATTTTAATAAATTTTTAAAAATTCAATTGTTTAACATACCAACCTTGTTTATGAAGTTATTGCATAGACTATATATTCACCCTTATGATGCATCAATCTCATGTTAAACAACATGTATGTTAAGGCCATTTCATGTTATGTGCAACAAAAATAAAAGGAATTCGCCCCGTAATATCCAATGTCGTTTAATCTAAGAGATATACATAAGGGGAAAAAAAGTGGGTATGTCAATTTCCATTTAAATTTCTCCCACATTCTCTACTTCGGAGCAGTGTTGTGGTTGCAAACTAAAAACCTTTGTCCACTTCTGTACATGCGCGTTACTCCTCTAAAAAGTGAATACTTCGTGTTACTATGTTCTCCATAACGATGATTCCTATATTATACCTTCGCTAGGGGCTATGGTTTGGATAGCGCGTTGTGATTGGCTGATAATCCTTCGCTCTTTGCATTTGGTGTTTTTCAGCGCTTTCGACCAGACTCATTGCTTCTTTTCTGCTGAAATTATTAGGGGTAGGAATGACTAATTGATGCTAAAATGTAAATTGGGATATATAGTGGATTACTGTTATTGACAAATCGCAGAGAAGATGACAAAGACCATTACCATATCGCATTTAAAAATGAAAACCCATATTTTTAATCAGTGTATTGCCGTTATTACATTACAAAAAAATTAAGTATATTTTGTTTGTATGGGCAATTTCTATAGACGCCTTGCTATCAATGAGTAGTTATTCATATTATTATACCAGACTATACAGAGGCTAGTGAGTCTATGCTTAATTCTCACCACGCGAAGAGCTGCCATACACGTGTCTATATTGATGAATGATCTAAGATCAACTGACTTGTTGAAAATTTTACATTTGACATCTTTGAAATTTAGTTTTTTTATTACAGAAATTTGTTTCATTTTGCCAATAGCAGCGAAACAAAGGATTTACTTAGTCTTTGATATACTTGTGTCAAGTAGCAGTTCACTCTGTTCGATTCTTGAAAGTTTTCCAGAAACACGGTTGGAACAATTGCACTAAATCTCCAGTACTTTGAAGTAGTAAATTCAAATTGAAACAAAGAAGATTTCCTATTCATTCTTAATTTGGAGAAGCTACAATCCTGACAGCACTCACGCCAATTCAACAAAACGCAGACACATATCCAATTACAACGATCCACTCAAGATTTATACCCGTATTGTTTCGACATAAAAATTGTAACCTCACGATATAAATAATTCAATATGATAAGAGCAAATTGAATTCGTATTGGCATATACATACAACCTAGCGTACACACTGCAACGGTACTTGCGTCGTAGATAACGAAATAACAAACGAGCAGCTTTCAAATATTAACAGATCAAGTAAGCCGAGCAATGACATAATGAACAAAAGAAGCCGAACCACTCCATCATCAATTGCATTACACGGGCAAACGGCAGTAGATCAGCGGGATTCATTAAAAACTACTATTCTTCGTTAAACGCGCATATATACGCCCAGGAAACAGTATGTTATACGCGAGACAAGATCTCTAATTTTTTTAAATGTATTCCAGGATCTAAATGAACTATGTAGGTTTATGGACATGGTCGAGATTTATGCCGGCGACCTCGGGCTAGCGCTGTCCACTGCATCTACCGCAAACTTGAAATATTTAGACATAATTCCCGAAGCGCATAATGGCTACACCTAATAGTCCACCTACTTGACCATTAAACGTGCCAGATAACACCGGTGTATATTTTTCATGTACCACCTATATGGCATACCGGAATATCGAAGCAGAAGTTTATCTCGAAAAGGTAAGTGTAATCTCATTCGGAATACCGACTTCACCTGTTGCGCTCGCATGGTTAAAACAACATGGCGAAGAGTTATTCGGGTTGAATTGTTTTGAAAGAATTAGAATAAGAAACGTTCTTGTTTGAATACGAGGGCGATTCCAAAATTTTTACTCCCGGTAGATTTACTCTATTTGATAGTTTTTAACATGTCACTTTGCTTGTAGAACTTTTGGATACATTTTTTGTCAATATGTTAATTTTCACTATTGTTTCTTTAGTAGATATATTCGATTTTCAAATTTTAACTACCTTAGAGAATATTTAATATTCTTGATCATTTTTTGTATAAAATATTTGTTAAATTTTTTGATGAAACTCTGCTCTGTGTTTATTTTGCATATTTTTAGGGTTCCCTATATACATTATACGGATACCCTTATAATATCACTCCGGATTTCGCCCTCTGGCACATCACAGCAATTTTCTCCTAAACTACTGCACGGAAGAGGTAGAAATTTGGTATCAGTGTATAGTTTGGTGATCCGATCAGGAGTACATATCATAAAAGCAGAAATTTTGATTTTAGGGGTACTTCTGGGAGGAGAAGCTAAAAAAATCGAACGTTCCCCCCTCCGAAACTACTAAGCCTAAAGTTTAAAAAAAAATAGGAGAAATAGAACGTTACCCGAACTTTACAGGAAAAATAAGGAGAAACTATTAATTTTAATTTTGGGGCCAAATTATAGAATAAAAATGAAAATTTAAAAATAAAAAAAATTTCAAACGCATCATGTAATACATCAAATTAAAGGTCCCAAAATATATTTGTGTGAGGAACACAAATATATTTTTTTTTCATATTAAAAACAATATTTAAAAAGATATTAACGATAATATACCAAAAATTACTCATTCCCCCCCTTATCAACGAAACTATAAAACCTAAAGTTTTGAAAAATTAGAGGTATAGGGTCTGACCTATAGTTACTGGAAAAATAAGGAGAAACCTCTACTTTTAATTTTAGGGAGCAAATTACAGAATTAAATGAAAAATATAAGATGAAAATTGTTTCTAACGCATCACGTTATATATCAAATGAAAGGGCTCAAGTATAACGAAAACAAATATTTTTTTTTCATATTTTTAAACAAATTAATTAAAAGATATTAACATAAATATTTAAAAATATACCCATTCCCTCCCTCTTATCACCGAAACTGTAAGACGCAAAAATTTAAAAAATAGGGGTGTTAACCCCTCACACGAACTTTACTGAAAAATAAGGACAAACTCCCTAATATTTATTTTGGGGAGCAAATGACAGAATTATATAAAAAATAAAAAATTTAAACTTGTTTCTGACGGATCATGTAATATATCAAATCACAGGGCGCATTATGAGGAATACAAATATATTTTTAAATTTTTTTTAAATGTATATTTTATAATATATTTTAAAAAAATATTAAACAAAATTACTAATTCCCCCTTTATTCCCCAAACTATAAGACCTAATTTTTTTTGTTGATAAGAAAATACGAAGAAATCCATAATATTAATACTGGGGGCCAAATTATAGAATTAAACGGAAAATAAAAAAATATTTTTTAACGCATCATGCAATACATCAAATGAAAGGGCTCATTATGAGAAATACAAATATATATTTTTCATATTTTTGAAATTAATTGTTTACAAGATATTTACATAAAGATATAAAAAATTCTCATTTCTCGCTTTAATTTCCAAAACTATACTACCTAAAATGTTAAGAATTAATTAGGGGTACTGGGGTTCACTTGAATTTTAGGGACAAATTATACAATTAAATGGAAAATAAAGAAGCAATCCAAGGAATGGCTCGTAAATTATAGACAAAAGTGGCAACGAGAAAAACCTGGAAATTATCTAGAGTGTTGTACGACCCCTAGAGATAGAGATTTATAAAGTTCATTTTGAAAGGCGACAAATTAATTGCAAACAATACATTAAATAATGTAGTTTGGACAACGGAATAGAAGATTCCAAACTGCGTATCGATATCAACGTAACAAAATGTGTCATTTTGATTTATATTTCGACTAAATATAATTGATAAAAGGCCTCCATTGCTAGGTGAACTAGATTCAATATTTCATTAAAGGTGCCATTCTCGTTTATGTTATATAGCACAACAAATTCAATGATTTATAACACCTACCCATGTCATCTTAACTTACCCATCTTTTTAGGAAAACTTATCAAAGACCCACTAATAAGCAAGAAACAAATATCATAGAACTACTATTACCTCGATTCATTATTTAATATAGATTTATCTTTACACAGGTCAACATTTTATAATGACCTTATCAAGTTAGAGTATTTTCAAATCGAGAGATACCTAAAAATCTGAAAAAAAATAGTAATTTGACTGCGCTTTTTCCCAGAGCTTATTTGAAGGTCGTTTCAAATTTCATCATTAATATATCAGATAAAAGGCTCATTTGAATTACCATTTGTTTATATTAACAAACAATTAAACATCGACTTAACTCCCATTTTAGAAACTACAATATTTAAATTTTGATTTTATTTGAATTTTAAAGGAATAACAGATTATAAAAGGCTTTCCTGAAAGTTTATATCAGTAAAATAAAACTCTAATGTTAATTTTTGGGGGCCAAATTAGAAATTTAAATACATTTGTATTCTTATAAAAATCAAGCGAATCCGGAAGCAGATAAAATAAAAAGTCTATGCGTGGAAAATGAAAGTGTATATTTTTTATAAATTAAAAGTGCTTCTTTTAAAAGTTATTGGAGTCACTATATATGCAAATGCACTCATTTCCTGCTTGTCTGAAACTGAAATATTAGAATCTTGAAGGTGGAACGGAACCCTTAGTATGCTAGACTCCATCTCGCACTTGACCAAATTATTTTATTATACCCAAATCTATGGATTTGTAAGAGAATTTTTAAAGTGAGCATTAGTGAAAGTGTTAATTCTGGACTATAACCATCAAAAGATTCTTAAGGTGTGTCTACATCTGACGTTTCTACCCGGACACAAACGTGCGATTCGCTGTGCGAATCATGGCATTGGGTGGTTGCCTTTTCTTGATTAATTGAAAAACTGTGTGATTCATGATATAATAATATAAAGTTAGTAGCTATAAACCACTTAAATATATATCACATAAATTTATTTCTAAATTTGTGAAAGAAGCTATTAGAGATAAATATATTATACAACCATCAAGTAATTTATTGTGTTGTAAACATGCATTGCAGATTTATAGCTGACACAACACATTTATGTTCGGATATTTATGTCAGATGTAAACCTATCTTAAGGATTTTTGATATTGATATCCGGAAAATTTGTGCTTAATTTTAAACACTTTTTCCCTACATAGTGTCACTGTTCTATAAGGCTTCGTTTAGGAAAGGCAGAAAGAGGTAATTTTAATTTTTTAATAAAATTATAAGTTCTTCTACGTTGTAGCTGGGTGTTCTTTAAGGTGTGTTAATCACAGCTACTAAAACCTAGTTTGTGAGAAAAGGAAGAAATCTAAGTCGTCAAGAAGGAGAAGTAAATGAGAACTATGACCTGGTCTAGAACCTTTGCAAGCATACACTTCTGGAGGTAGCTTGCAATGCACAAATATCATGCCCAGACCAAAAAGAGAGAGCAATAGAGAGAGGGAGAGGCTATTTCACTCGATTCCGCGCTGCTTCAAATGAAAAATGTCTTACATGTAGTTAGCTGATTCCACCCACATGGTGAAATGGTCTGCTACCCTTTATTTTTAGGCTTGGACACGGTATTTGTGCATTGCATGCTATCTTTAGAAGTATATGCTCTAAGGCATCAGCCTACATGAGAAGTGAGCTTCAAGGTATATGTTATAATTGCTTATTGGATCAGATTTCGGCTGACTTAACCAAGATAAGATTTTGTCTAGTGCAATTTAGGTAATTGCAGTCGACAAAATGCTATTGTAGGTTTATATATAACAAAATTGGTTAAAAACTTTTTTTTGTCCGGGTTTTACGAGAGCCCTGACACTGGGTTTTTCATAGTTTTCGAATAATTATTTAGGACAGATAGCCTAAATGAGATAGATCATTTTCAATTTTCTTGAGAAAATAGTATAGATCATTAGATAGTATAGAAAGTACTTCTCTTTGTAAGATTTAATACAATAAACAAACATAAAATTAGGTAGTGTGTAATATTCCCATACTCATATAATAAAATACATAGAATGGTAAATCTGGTGTTCTTGACATTTTTGGTTGTCTTATAACTAATCAATTTACTGAATTTGTGACCAATATTAAGATGCAATCGGCAAAATTGATAACTAATGTTAACCTTGATTTATATTTGTTATCTGTTCAAGTCTGAGTTCAAACATATATATGGGCAAATATCGTCTTACTGAAGTTTCTCAGAACGTAAAATAATTATCTTGTTCGTAATCTCTCCAATTTGTATCTCGTAATTTTTATTTGGGTCTTTTTCCTAATACATCTAGATGGAGTTGTTTAACTCGCCATTAAATATATAATCATATTAATTATATGTTTGAAGTACCCTACGTTAGTAATAATTAGGAATTTTGAAATTTTCCAAGAACCGTATTTGATGACGGTTCCTAACAAAAAACGATTTTTTGTCTAGCGTTCAAAAGCGTGCAATGTCTGAAATAACTAACATTAAAACATTATTCAAACCTAAATATAGAAGCTAAGTATACGACGTCCAAACTTCTAAACCGGGCATTTGTTATTAGTGTGGTGAATTAATTACATTATTTAAACATTTTCTGTGGTTATCAATCTTCAACTAATATGAGTACTTCAACAAAAACATATCAATGGTGATTAGCAAAGGTACTAATAAGATGTAAGATAAAAGTTGACTGCACAAGCACAGAGCAAACGTACAGAGCAATTCAATATCTTGGGGTTTACAATTTCCAACCTAAGGAGAAATCGAAAAGAAATTCAAAGCTCAGATCCAAAAAGAACAAAGCAGTAAACTGGATGATTAAATAAAACAATATGAAGCAAAAAAACAAATTAAAACTGAAATGCTAAAGTCAGAATTTATGATGCAGCATCAAGACGAATATTGATGTACCAATCAGAAATAAAATGTGAAACATTTCGGAGATAACGGAGATAAAGAATGTTGCAAAGAACGGAGATACGAATCCTAAAAAAAACCACCGGAATATACATAGCAAATCAAATAAAAATAACATGTAATGTGGAGAAAACAAACGAATGTGCACTTAAAAAGACGAAAATCGAACAACCATATAAACAGATTGACAAGACAGCAACTGATGGAATATGAAGCTAAGATAAAGTCACTTAAATTTAGAACAGGTAGAACTGCCTAAGAAAAACAGATGAAGAACACTGTTCACCACTGTAAACTTAATTTGAAACTCATATAAAATTTAAAGTAGTAACAATACTGCTGATTATTTTAATCTGGCAACGTTGGTATAAGATTCACAAAACTTTATTGGCGAAATTTTATCTCATGTCTCCTACCAGCCTATTTCCTCGTATTATATTAATCAATTTCAACTAAACTTTCGATATGCAGCGAGAGCATAACCATATTGTTAAGCCGTCGTGAGAAATTCTGAAAAATTTGCATAAATTTACAATTTTGGGAAAAAAATACAAATCCGTTGAACATTACCACGTTTTCAATGTGAGACCGGAACTAAACGTACTAAGGCTATTGTATTCTAAACAACCGGCATCATATCTTGTTTCTTGACGATGAATCAGTGGACTTCCCAAATTATGTTTGAAGATAAACATAAATAATATTCGTAAAATGGGCGTTCATAACAGTATTTTCGATGTTATATTAGAATTTTTTATGCAAATAATAATATATTTTGTTACTGTGTAACGGAATCAATTTGACTTGATAGAAACAAACTTTTCTTCTTTACATGAGTTAAGCTGTGGTAGAAACAAAATATTTAAATAAATTTTCTAAAACAATAGTATAAGAACAATTTTTATATGAACTTTGTCTCTCAAATAGGTAATTAGATAATATAAATAACTGAATTTAATGAGAATGTATAAACTAACATTTTTGATGAATCTTTTATTGTATAGATTTTCGCAGAATTTTGTGAAATAGTTATGAATAAATACCAACGGAATCCGACGTTCCCAAAACTATTTTTTCTGCGACGAGACAACGTTTAACCTACATGAAATCGTTACCAAGCGAAAACCAAGCAGAGGGAAGATCACACTCAGTATCCTATAAAAGTGAATACGCAAGATTCATTTTTGAGGTCAGGGAAGATCACGTAAACTAAGAGGATACAAAATGGGAAATAAAGAGATCAGTATGCAGACCGGTATCACGATCTGCAGAGGCTACTGTACCAATCAGCAAAAAGTTCAATATGATAATCTGGAGACACCGATAATAAGCTTGTGGTGGATAACAAAATAATACACCAGGAAATGAAATTTAAATATCTGGGAATCGAAATATCTGGACACGGGGAAGTTTAGCAGCATACCTAAATGACACCTGGCGCGAATATATACAAGGCCGCAATCAGACCTATACTAATATTTTAATAGTCACTAGAGAAAGAAGTGACCAGCATGCGGGATTAACATCAATGACTGGGTATTGGACATGGAATACATTGACCGATGACGGAAGAAGTTATTTTGAAGACCTTGGAGTTTTACAGGCAAATGTTTTAAAGCTGGTTCTGCCACTGAAATTCGGAGAAACATGGTTTCAACAAGATGGTGGTACACCACATAATGCAGCTACAGTACGAGCTTATCTCGGTGTCGGTGGATAAGTAGACGTGGCGAAACTGAATGGTATGGCTGCAATGGATTATTTTATGTAGGGCTATGTGAAATGAAAATTCTGCAAGACTAAACCAACTAGTATTGATGATTTACAACGTCGAATAAGCCAGGAAATAAATTAAATCCGCGCAGACGTCATGCAAAACAATGTAGAATAATTTCAACACTGTGTATTTTTTCTCAAGAAATGAACTGTACCCAGTTTGAGTATATGTAGTGGCTAGGTTTCCAAGCTATGCTGACCTCCAAAGAAATCTGCATGTATTCAATAAAAACAAAGAAGTTCTACAACAAATTAATAAGGCTAATAAAATTGCGATACCAAATGGGGTACCAACCATCTAAACATTAATATGAAGTAGAAAATATAGAATATTTCTAAGACGAAATAAATGAATTAGAAACCGCAGCAATCGAAGACCTTCCAACAATTAATGACAAGAGACTATGTGACCCACAGAAGACCGCAAAAATCTGTGAAGTACTAAATATTGGAAAGAACAACTAACAAAGAAGAAAAAAAAGTATTGGGTGTCGCAGATGAAGGCAGAGTGACAATTTTGATCCGGACTTGACTGTATCGGAAAAAGCAGACATGCAGTCTAAATCTAAAAAGGAAGAAGAAGACGATCATATCAAGGAAAAATCATATGTGAATTGAAAAAATTGCGCACTTATGAAAACTTGGTGGAAACTGGAACTTTCTCTATTTGATTACGATTAGTAAGGTTTTATATTAAATACACAACAAAATTTTATTGAGTATTTATAAAAATGATTTTTCAAAACGAATGCGACTATGTACAAAAGCATCTTTACTAATCGTTTTTTGTATACATGTGAAATTTTTCTCGGACCAATTTAGATACTAAAAGTGGCCTGTAGTAGCACTTTGAAGAACTGGTGTCTTCTAGAGACATTTTTGAACTGTTTTACTGTTCTGTATTAAAATAGTTTTGGGACTAATTTGATGTAATTTCACGGAATTATTTTGCAATACGTACAAACGTCCTTTCTTTCATATCTTTATGTTATGTAAAGTTATATAAATATTAATTTTTGCTGGTTTAGATGCCGTTATAAACAACAGTAAATGTATTGTAAGATTGATGATGTGACAGCTATTCAAAAGAATTAGAAACATAAATACATTATTAGTTTTATCAACATACATAATTTAAAATATTCCTAACCTCGGAATCTATAGAATGAATAACGTGTTTTATTAAAATTAACATTATAATTTTAGTTAATTTGTGGTATCATTTTATACCAGACTTTGTGAACAGGAAATATTACTTGTCAATAATGATTTTCTTATATAAAAGAAAGGTGCTATTCCAATTCATTGACGTTTATGAATGTTTTCGAATTTCTTAACTTACAGAAAAATATAGAGAACATAATATTAACTAAATCTAAATTGCTAGAAATGTTTTTAAAAATAAAATGAATTTATGTAATTGTACAAAGTCAAAAAATCACTTTTTTTTCGATTTGTATCTTCACTAACAGAAAACAGTTGAATCATTGTCATCGGTAAAAATTTAAATTTACCACAGTAATTTAACTTAAATTATTAAAGTCTCCTCTCGTGTGTTTTCGAAATTAAGAAAAATTCCAAAAATATTACTCTAAGTTTCTTTGTTCAGATTTTCCTGTAACTAGAAAATATACGAAACCACCTCAAATTAATTCTTAAAAGTATTCAGTTAAAATTATCTTAATTGAAAAATTATATTGGTTATATACAAATAGCATCCCGTCAAATCTAAAACAATATTTTCCTGAAGAAAGTTAAGAGATAAGCTAATTACGAATTAAATATACAGAGTAGCACAAATGTAAACCCTTGAATATCTCATCAAGAATGAATTTTTTGGAAAAATGATAAATATATTTTTCCTATTCAATTGTGGCCTTGGATTTGAACGTGACTATGATTTTCAAAGTCATAGCAAAGTTAATGTTTGTCTATAAATGTGAGCACCTTTTTTAATGCAGCTATTGGTATAGCAGAACATTTTAAGTCCGAATACGATCTGTGCCATGACTGCCAAAGACCTTAGAGGTCATAGGAAGTCTAATGAAGTAAAAGTGCGACAATAGAGATGAAATTAGTTTTAATCTGAGAATTTGTTTTCCAACATAGTGGATCTATGCTGGCGGACACGTTTTTCCAAACATCAACCAATATATGCCAAATTTGGTGTAGGGAGATTTTGAGATAACAAATTGCGAGTCTGAAATCAGGTTATGGGAACTCGTCCTCCAAGATGGCGGATTCGTAACAATAATTATAAGAAGAAGACTGGAAGTTGCTCATTTATTCGTGTTGTACCGCATTTACCATTTAGAGGGGTTTCTCAGCTGCTTAAAATACTTCCATTTACCACTTTTCTGTTGACCCAGTGATCGGTCTTCCAAATTCGGGTCGATTGTTATAATTTCCATGCCAAATTAGGCGTAAATAGATTTTTTAAAAAAAACTCGGCGGTCTTCTTGAATGAACCATCTTGGAGTAAAAATTCTTGTTCGTATTTGGCGATCCAAAAAAAAAACGAATACTAAATTTGGCGTAAACTTGTTGATTTTTTAAGAATTGTCCTATACCTTGAATCTGCCATCTTGAAGTGCGGATTCTCAGAAACTAATTTGAGGCTTGCCATTAGTGACCGCGGAAACCCCCACGTACTAAATTTGAGCCAGGCATGATGAAGATCGTTTTCGGACATAAAGTATTCAGCTCTATCCATATCCCCAATAATAAATGGGGCTTCTCATTTGAAAAACATGCATTTGACCCTGCTGTGTCCTTCTAGATCATGGTCAAGGTCAAATCCTAGGTCACCATTAAATAGCCAAGAAAAAATCTTAACAAAATTGTAACATTTTTCCAAGTACTGCATTCCTGGATGAGATATTCAGAATATAACTAGAAATTAAGAGGTTCCATACTTTTATGCCATCCAGTATACAACCCATCGCACCAGAAAGATGTGATCAAAATAAATAGAGAACTTAACTACAACCTCCTTTATCCATCACTTTAAACGCTCTAAGAATTGCATCGCAAACTAATGTAAATCCATACCCGATTTGTAGTCGATTAAGAAGGCAATTAGAAACGAAAACAGTAATTGCCGTTCATAAATTCTCTAATTGTAGGAAGTTTTTTTAATGACCGCAGTTATTACGAGAAACCTTCTCCATGAGTATCATAACGGAACAGAAAATGAGAAGGAATGCCGTCAAGTCATACCAATTATGCTGCGCTATATGAAAATCATCCTCTGCAGCCGATAAACCCTGCAGAGATTCCAATTCTTTGTTGCGTCTGCGATACTTAACCTATCGGTAGGAATGACAATAATAGCTTTGCATATTCACGGCAACAATGATTGTGTGAAGTTATCATTGACAATCATCTTCACGTGGAGGTAATTGAAAATTAGCAAAACCATCTTTGGATATCTTTGACATTTCTACAAGAATACATTCTTGCAATGGTTGTTGTTTCACGAGTTGTTGTTTGGCTTTAAGATACTTTGCAAGTAATGGATAAGTGAATAGTCATTGGAAGAAGTCACTTTGAGACAGCTATACAGTTTAAAAAGTAATTTATGGAATATTTATTTACTACATTTTATCCATATAATATGAGGAACAAAATTTACAAAGGTTACAAAGAAAATTGTTAATAATTAAACTGTAAAATTATATTTGAGGGATCCATCAGGAAATGTTTCAATAACAGATGAAAGAAAATCTAGCAGTATTCCAAAAGACCTTTTATGTTTAAGTTATTCCTTAAGACAAGCCTTCATTTTTACAAAAAAGGTTAGTTATGTGGTAGGTACCAGTTGTTTCTATCTTCTATACTCAATTTGTAACTAAAAGTGGTGGAGTAGCATTTCATTGAACTAATTGGAAAAGACAATATTAATGGTATACTTCATACAATTACACAACAGTGTCACATACAAAAGGTAGAAGATAATTATCAATAAAATGAACAGGATTTGCATCAACAATATGATAACATTCAATTTGAAAGAAGCTTTGTTATTTCGCATGATCTTTAGAATTTTTTGTGCTTCCCTGTATATATCTAATTAGCTGTAAATTATGTTACATGAGTATAATTGTCAAACATTTAATGTCAAATTCTAAATTACTTAACTTGTCATTATGAACCTTTTAATTTTTAATTTTCTTGTTTTGAAACGTTTGAACAATTGAGATATAGAGATTTGCCCGCAATAATAGTGTGGTTCTCAAAAAATCAGAGAAATTCAAACCATAGATGGTACAATTATCTTTAATTAGGTAAAATATTTTAATCTAAAAAATACAAACAAATGCTTGTTTAACATTCAACCTGAATGAATTTCTAAGGGTGCGCTATCGATTTTCACTTGTCTCAATGAATATGTTAGCTTTTTTGTTGTACCTAAGTCGCATAAAGTAATTACCTTGATTGCGGCATAGGTTTATTTTTGGGTTTTCGTATCTTATTACCTTGTTTTGAATTATTCCTTTACCTATACTTACTGTTTTCTTGTATTAATATAAAAACGTTCCACAACTATTCCGTATAACACATTTTAAATCCTTGCTTTTCTTAGATTTTTAATATTATTGAGATCGATTGTTATCATTTATTTGGATTTTATTGGCATTTAATTAAATTTATTGTGTTTACTATACTGAAATAGTTACCTACATTAATTCCACAGTATTTTTATTGAAATTTTCTAATTTCTAATTTTCTTTTTTCTTTGCATCTTTTTTTACACACTCCATGAGAGTCTTAGTTATTTGATTTTTTAACGGCTTCTTTGTTTTTATTGCAACTTAATATTCGTAGTGATGTAGTTTAGTATGTCAAATGTGGTACTATGAATTATTTGCTGTCTACTTTCCAAGTTAAGAAAATAGAACGCACTAAAACTTTCATAATATTTTCAAAAAATAAATTACTTTTTTGTAACAAAATGTTGACCATCCGCAATTGGAAGATTTTGTGAAGCAAAGTTATTACCTAGTACGGTATACATGACATTTGAATATATGATAACTTTGCAATTGCTTCATTTTTCTCCTTAATGGACCAGGGCTGAAGCCTTTGCAAATTGTAAAAGTGAAAAAATAATAACAAGATGAAACCCATTACAAAAGGAAGATAATAAAGCAGAAATCAAAGGGTAAAAACGGTTTATCTCGATTTTCGGCAAAACTACGGAAAAAAGTTAAATAGCGGGTAATAGGTAATAAAAAGATCTACAACTTTTGTGGTTGCACTTTTTTCACATAACCTCAAAATTTATATAAAAATTTCAAAAAAAAACAATTTTTTTCTATTTTACTTTTATCTTTTACAAAAAAAATCAGGAAATCTGGTAAAAATTTATTTATGTTCCAAATTAACTATAATTTTCTTGATTTAAAATATTTATTTTTTGACCTTATTTTGACTAAATATCAACAAAGCACCCTAATTTTCAATCGAAAATCCTCATATCAAAATATTTGCTTTTTTTAAAAAGTCGGTGAGCTTTTTGTTTGTTGAAATCTCTACTTTCTGATGTTATAAAATATATATCAATACCTTACGACGGTTAGTGTTCTCAGAAAATGCAAAAAATGAAAAAAACGCTAATCCGAATTTTTTTTAATCGTTATGTACAATTTTGAACTGTTTGTTAAAATTTTTACTTTAATTACTTGAAAATCGTAAAATTCCATATTACACTGATTAACAAAATAATAACAATTTGAAGACGCCGCTGGAGCCGTTCCATGAATTTGCTGTTACCCGTAATTGCTAGGTTAGAATGTCACGATGAAATTTTCAGGTTAACTTCTCCTGTCTGAGATATTGAATAATCTCTTCGTGGTGTCATTCTTTTGTAGGCAAGACTATATATATATATATATATATATATATATATATATATATATATAATATATGTTGTTTCTGGTTAGGGAACCTTCATCAGTTGCGCTTCCCAACAATTGAATGTCCTCTCATTCATTTGTGGAAAGCGCAACTGATGAAGGTTCCTTAATCAGAAACAATATATATTATATATTGTCTTGCCTACAAAAGAATGACACCTCGAAGAGAGTATTCAATATCTCTGACAAGTGAAGTTAATCTGAAAATTTCATCTTGACATTCTAACGTAGGAATTACGGGTAACAGTAATTATATGGAACGTCTCCAGATTCGGAACCTCTATGAGCTAGTTTTCCCTAAAATCCTAGATGTCGGTCTTTACATCTCGCGTCTTCAAATTTGACGATATGTATCAAATACATAACGAAGTGTTCGAAAGGACATTCAATTGTGCGTAGCGCAACTGATGAAGGTTTCCTAACCACAAACAATATATATTATATATATTTATTTATTATAGGTTATTGACAAATGATTGTCGAACTTTTTCTTCCAGGTTCAAATTTTATATTGTTTGAGTACCGATTCTCTTAAATCCCGGTTGGACGTTTCAAGAGAGCCGCTTCCCCGTTAAAGCTTACGCCTCACCGATCGTTTTAATTCTAAAAATATCAAAGAAACATCAGTTACTGCAGACCTCATAACACATTTTTCAAATGATTTATGAATCGGATGGTGAATTTTACACAAGTTGAACACACCTCACAGAGAGAATTAACTAAAATCGATGTATAACAACAATTTTTTTTATTCCTAATAAATTACCCTATCATAATTTCATGGTGGTATAACTTCGAACCATTGGCATTTAATTTAAATTTACCGTAAGTAATTTTTAAGATAAACCATTCCATATTTTTTAATTGACGTTGAGTCGGAATCATACCTCGAAATTCGATGAGTCATCAAATAATAACTTTTTCGATACAGTATAGTTAACAGGTAGACCATGAAGTGCATAGGCTGAAATACCATTCGGATAATTTGGTATTAGATTCGAATCAAGGCTCACGAATGCTTACTGAATGTGCTGATAAAATAGGCGAGATAATTTTCCCAATTAGTGTTACATCTTGAAACGTAATGAAAACAGACAGACGCACAGTAGGGCAACTTGTTTTCGTAACTCGCAAAAAATCCAAATTAAAATGCAGTTTTGATAAATGGCTCTTCAAGGTACACAGTTGTGACCGGTGGCTTCGAACCAGTCTATTTTTCTATATTTCTACCGAATTGGGCTCGTCTGTCCTACAGAAATACTAGATTGTTACATTTTCTTCACACTTTCTGAGAATACCAAGAAGTTTTTTCTAATTATTTACCGATTTGGTAATTTTTAGGCCCGATCAAGTTCATTTGCCTATACGCAGATGTCCAGATTTTTATATACAAACTTGAAAACAAACAACTTGGCGGGTTCTATGGAAAAAAAGGGCGGCAGTCATGTGAGGCTGAACGATGGAATCAAAAGTTTCTTGGAAAATGTACTTCCCGTCTCTGTTAATCTTCCTGTTAATGTTTCTCTCTCTTTGTGCCATTCCTAGTAATGGACATAAATTTCAGTAAAGTTAAAATAATTGTAACTATTTTGTTACAATTCAATTATTAATCCTAATATGTAATTTTCTTCTTTATTTAAACATAACTGTAAAGGAACACTTGACATGTAAGTTAATTAGGGTTCCGAATATACATTATACGAATACCCTTATATAAATAACTCTTTCACATCACAGCAATTTTCTCCTAAACTACTGGACGGAAAAGGTTGAAATTTCGGATCAGTGTATATTTTGGTGACCCGATAAGGAGTTCATATCGTAAATGACAAAATTTTGATTGTTGGGGGTACTTCTGGGGGGAAAACTAAAATAATCGACAGTTCCCCCCCTTATTTCCGAAACTACTGAACCTAAAATTTTGAAAATAAAAGGGAATAAGGAACGTTGCCTGAAGTTTACGGGAAAAATAAGGAGAAACCATTAGTTTTAATTTTGAGGTGCAAATTATATAATTAAATGAAAAATTAAAAATAAAATGTAATTAGAGATGTTAACAAAAATATATACAAATTTACCTGTCCCCCCCTTTATCGCCGAAACTATAAAACTTATAATTTATAATTAGAGAGATAGGCTCACCAAAAGTTTCCGGGAAATATGGAAAAATCTCTAATATTAATTTTATGGGGCAAATTACAGAATTAAATGAAATTTATAAAATTAAAATTATTTCTAACGCATAGTGTGATATATCAATTCAAAGGGTTCATTATTACGAATATTGGCATCATTTTTTTAATTTTTAAAATACATTATTAAAAAGATATTAACAAAAATATTTTAAAAATTACGCATTCTCCTTATTGTCTCCAAACTGTAAGACATAAAAATTTCAAAAAATAGAACCACCCCTGAACTTTACTGGAAAAATAAGAAGAAACTCGTAATATTAAATTTGGGGGCAAATTACAGAATTAGATGGAAAGTATAAAATTAAAATTATTTCCAACGCATCATGCAATATATCAAATCAAAGGGCTCATTATAATGAATACAAATGTTTTTTTTTATATTTTTAAAATAAATATTTTAAAAGATATTAACAAAAATATAAAAAAATACCCATTCCTCCCTTTATTTCCGAAACTATTTGACCTAAAAATAGGCGTATATGGCCTCACTTCAAGAAAAAATACGGAAAAAATATTAATTTTGAGGAGCAAATTATAGAATTAAACGGAAAATAAAAAATACTTTTTAAACATATCAGGCAATACATCAAATAAAAGGGCTTATTATGAAGAATACAAATATATTTTTTTCATACTTTTAAAATAAATTGTGTACAAGATATTAACAAAAATATAAAAAAGTCATCATTTCATCCTTTATTTCCGAAACCATACTATCTAAAATTTTGAGTATGATTAGGGGTATAGGGCCCAACTTGAACTTTATAAGAAAAATTAGTAGAAAACACCAATATTAATTTTTGGGGGAAATTATGGAATTAAATGGAAAATAATATATATTTTTTCAATTGAGTCTTTTAATATATCAAATAAATATCTCAAGACTATTCTTCAAAGTAGCTGCTTTTATATAGTTTAATTTAATACAACTATCTGTTTTAGAACAAACTTTAATATTGCAAAGTACCTGAGCGACTAAGAGTCCTTCTGGAATTTGAAAGTTAAGTAAATATGAACGTATCTTTCCTGAGATTAAAAACCCTTTCACACTTACCCTAGACAACATAATTGAATTTTTATGAAATATTTATTATAATTATACTAATGAGTTTGTAAAATCTCAAGGTACTCAAACATGATTTCGTAAATAATAAATTTGACACACAAACAAAGACAAACTTTCAAGCTCACCTTTTTGTTTCAAACTCAAAGTATTTTTTGACAGTAACTTATACCACAAAACAATACGTTTATGCTCTTAAAATCATATGAACTATATACTCTAAGGTCTGCATTGCACGCTACCATAAGAAGGATCTGCTCTAAAGTCCGATGTTAAGGAATTCAACAATAGGGTATTTACTCTAAACTCTAATATTTTTCGTAAGTATTAATGCAAAATGTTTACTTTATAATATAAACTTGGACAGCACACACATGAAATGGCCACTTGGTATATGGCAACCACAGCTGGTTAATATTGTCATTTTTATGTTGCCCTGACTTCTGAGGGACGCCAAGTCAATTTAAAATTTCCCAAACACAGAATTAAAATATTTACACAACGAAAAGCAAATTTGGTACTGTATTGTAGATTAATTGGATATTATATTTGTCTTATTTACTATAATTTATTGCATACAGAATACAGTCCCTGTTTCTTATACAGAAAACTAAGTTGCACGGGTATTTCAAGACCAAAAAGTCTTGGAACAAAATATGTATGTACTACATTAGGTACTAAATAAATTAAATAATTATAACTTTTAATTCACACGTAGAACGGATGTTCGCCTGTCTATACCTGGTTGAAATAAAATATTTCCAGCGTATGAAAAGTTCACAGAAGCTGTAGATTTTTTAAATTCTCCACTCAAACTATTAGACTTATTCTTCTCAACGTTTTCATTTTCTCTAAGAAAATTTTGTCTAAATTATAATTTTGTCATTCAACTCGAACATATTTTTGTATCTACAATAAACTATATAGCACATTCTGGTGTCTTCTTCTCCCATACAATAATCAATACAACACTATGCGCTGTCATTAGATTCTGTTAAAATAATCACCTAAGCACTATTAATCTGAGTGTATTCTGACAGCTATAACAGTCGCAGTACAGTCGTTACATTGTTCGAACTTGTAAATAAGTTTATCTTATGACAAAACACATCAATCGACTGCAAATAAAGATGTCGAATTACGAGAAGTTGAAAAATTGGCTTAATAATGTCTTTAAAGTAACGTTCAATCTTGTACAGTTGGAATGTTTGAATGGAGTTCCATCTATTTGAAATGTATGCAGGTATATTCACATTCAGCATAACCAGTAATTCACTAACAGTTAGAAGCAGTAAGTCGACAAATTAGTGATCTGCCAATATTGCGCCTCTTTGTAATTGTTTTTTGTTTCTTCATGATTTTGCCAGCATAATCATTAATTAATAAGTCTGTGTAAAGATACACCTTTTTGCGCAATTTGTGATTTTAATGGACACAAATTAAGTTCGTTTAGACTTCTATTCATCATGGGATTTACAGTTGAACATAGTTTTTGTTTTAGATTGTTTATGTTTTTTTTTCAATAGGATTTTGGAGTAGTTGTCTACCCTTGACCCCAAATTATTTTTGGAATATTTCAAACAATAACAACATTTTGTTAGTATAAGTAGACAGCCACCAGAGAATGTCTGTAACTAACATCATTCACATTTGCGAACCTTACAATAATTGTTCATATTTTCTAAAATTGATATACAAAACATGGAACATTAACTTTTATTCGAGGAGCTCGACAACTAATGTCAAACAAGTCAAAAATGTCAAAAGGCTCACAGACCCAAATAGAGGTTGGAACGTGAATTAGACTGAATAATCGAAATATATAATATCAACGAAGGAAGACGATATAAAGGGTGAGTTTCTTTTAAGATCAGTATGGGGATCTCGGAAACTAGCGGAGATAGAGCAATGGTTAAATTGGGAAAGATTTACAGTTTTACTGGCCCAATTTAAGGACACTTTCGGATTTTTGTAAAAAGTCATGGCTTACTAGATATTTTGAAAAAACGAAATTTTGTCGATTTAGTCAAATCCCTCTAGCTCCTTTGTTTTTAATTTTATATAAAAAAGTGTAAATATCAAAATTGAAGGGAATTGTATCCCGAATATGATTGTCTTGTCCTCGTTTGCGTGACAGCTCTCGTTTTTGAGATATGAGACAAACTTATATTTTTTTGAATGGAAACCATAGTTGGCTATGACCTCAAAAAATCGAACATTTTTAGAGCTTTTCAACGATATAATACTTGATATAGTTATTCATACAAATAACGGAGTTATGGATTCTTTTCTCTCTTATTTTCATTTTTAACGTAGGTAGTCATAAAAAAGATTGTTTTCACTTTGACGTTTCCTCATTTGAGAGTAATTTCATTAGTAATGCTGAACTGACAGTCGATATTGACAAGTTTTCGTGATAAAATGGAATATTCTAACGAAGAAAAACTGAATATGGTGGAATGTTATATCATAGTCCATAAAAATTCAGTTCGTGCAGTTGAGGAATACTTTCATTGATATTTTAATCGTAGTCAACCTGCTCTATGAACATTTAAGAGGCTTTACTATAGTTTACGCAGATATGGATCATTTAACAAATCACCAAAGGAACGTAATCAAATTTACGAAGCAGCACAAATAAATGTTTTGGCAATGGTAAATCAAAATCCATCTAAATCAACTCGTGAGATTACGGCAGAGGCTGGCACATCCCAACGAACTGTAGTTAAGGTACTGAAAGCGCACAAATTCCAACCGTACAAAATTTCAGTTTCTCAAACTTTGCATGCTGGTGACGAACATCGATGTATTTTGTTTTGTACATGGTTTAGAGACATGTGCCTTGACAATCCACAATTTCCATTAAAGGTGTTATGGTCAGATGAAACTAGATATACTAAGTGCGGAATGTTCAATAGACACAATGAGCATATTTGGGCTAAAGAAAACACTTTCCATGTAGAACAAAGACGACCCCAGATAAAATTTGGTTTTAATGTTTGGTGTGGTATTATAAGGTCTACTATTCTGGGGCCTTTTATTTGTGACGAATCACTTACTGGGGAGCGCTACTTGCATTTCTTGCAATACACTTTTCAAGACATAATTGAATAATTGCATAATGGAATTTGAGAACTCGTTTAGAAATTGAGTGGTTCCAACATGATGGAGCACATGCTCATATCTCGTTATTAGTAAAACACTTAGATAATATCTATCCAAACTCTTTAATATGAAAAAATGACCCACGCAGTTATAGACTTCTATTTATGAGGTGCGCTAAAAAACAAAGTATGCAAAAGAAAGTATGAGACGGAGGTGACCTAAGGGAGGCGGTACTACAAGCGATTGTAGAAATTGATAGGCGGTCTGTGAGGAAAGCGGTAATGTCAATCTTAAAAAGATGCATTTTTTGTCTAAATAACAATGGTGGACTTTTCGAACATAAATTGTAACCATGATTATGTACTTTAATTTCTTAAGTTTTTAGTACGTACCTACTTATTTAGTTTTTTTCGTTATATCTGAAATACTTAATTAAAAAAGCGTTCAATGTTTTTTGGAATAGTTATTAATAAATAAATCTATTTCATGGCTAACTACTTTAAAAGTGAAAATAGGAGAGGAAAGCATCCATAACTCCATTATTTTTATGAATAACTATATCGAGTATTATATCTTTGAAAAGCTCTAAAAATGTCCGATTTTTTGAGGTCATAACCAACTATGGTTTCCATTCAAAAAAAGATAAGTTTGTATCGTATCTCGTAAACGAGAGCTGTCACGCAAACGAGGACATGACAGTCACATTCGGGATACAATTTCCTTCAATATTGATATTTACACTTTTTTATAAAATCAAAAATAAAGGATCTAGAGGTATTTGACTAAATCGACAGAATTTCTTTTTTCAAATTATCTAGTATGTCATAACTTTTTACAAAAATCCGAAAGTGACATTAAATTGGACCAGTAAAACTGCAAATCTTTCCCAATTTAACCATTGCTCTATCTCCGCTAGTTTCCGAGATCCCCCTACTGATCATCAAAAAAACTCACCCTGTATAATGGGAATAAAGAACTCAAAATTCTGTGCTACGCAGATAAAGTAGCACTGATAGGTCAAAGATTTAGCACAACTGCAAAATAGTTCTACGTGAATATTTTAACAAAAAAAGGTAATTAGGAAAGATTCTATCAGTTATAAGATAGAAATTTAGTTTGAAAATCGAAAATCGACATGCCAAGGTACTAACATTTTAGATATATTTCTGTAAGTTATTCATGATCCATGATACTTGTGTTTTAATATACAATGTCGACGGTAAAATACTATCAAATTTATCATATTTATAATTTTTTGATCAAAAATCATGCTGAATAATAACTAAAGTACTAGACATAAAAAATCACCGTTAGCTATGAATCACCCATATAGGTTATTTGCAGAATCAGTACCTAAATGTTAAGCGAAGATTACATTATTGAACATAATTCAACAACCTTGTAGCAAGTGCTTCATAATTTTCGTTTAAATATTTGTTTCATATTCCATTATCTACATTTAATTTTGAACACATTTAGTTATATTGATACGAGTCTGATAAATAATGAATGGTGGTAAACCTCTAGATAGAAAAAAATCCTGAACAGATTAAACTAAGAAACAAATTGAACAAGCTGAAATCCTGTTCAATTAAACATCAACAAACGATACGACTGTTACTAAAATCGGAGGGTTAAAAAAAACTTCGCACGTCTGTCAAATCACACGACACTTTATTGATAGAAAATCTCTGCAACGACATATGAGGACAATAACTGTTTCGACTTAACATTAACACGGCAATCAAGAAGTTTCAAACGAGACCCGAAAGACGTAAACTTTTAACCTCACCTGCCGGATTTTCAAATAACATTTTTCATTTTTCTATGACCGTTCCAAAAACGTTTTGACGTGCCATATTTTATGAGCCAGCCGAAAAATTCTGCATGATCAATAATTCATAAACATCGTCCGACCGTACATGGTGAGTACTGACAAGCATGCTAAGAACTATTAAATAAATTAGTTTGTTAGGGAATGTTTTGCTCTACAGTTACGTGATAAATCGTTTCTTGAACACCGGGTCGGTTTTTCGATAATTAATTGGCGAATATAAACGGCCTGATGTTGATTAAACAATGGATCATGTATTTTTTTTTCACTGACTACAGAATGAATTTAAGTTTCTTTTTTACTCACACCATATAATGAATTTAAATTTTCTGGTCTGAATTTCTAATCAGGGTTTAAATAATGTGACTAATAAACAGGTTTGTTTTTGTTATTTCACACAATGGGACATTTGTTTTAACAAATGAGATCTTTGACAGGTACATCAAATGGCATTCATTTAATAATATTATAAATTGGTTACTTTATTTGGAAACTATTAATTTATTTAAATTGAAATTTTAATGAAAGATGTAATAAAAACTAAAAACTGCAGGTGAAATGGGAGCATAAAATAGATTATTTTAGCAAAAATTGTTTCAAGCAGGTAATTAAAGGAAAACGTAAAACATAAATAAATGTAAACCGGAATTAAAAAGCAGGTTATAAATAAACTCAATAAAAAGCAAAGAGTTTGTGGATATTAAAGAATGCAAGGCTGATACTAATATCTGTAGATTAAACAAAGCTCGAAACAATTTTTTGTAAAAAAATCTCAAAAAAATCGTTGACAGCTACAAATATATGAAGTAAAGCTTTACTGCTTTACTTACATTGTCTGTACAAGGACAAATAATCGACACACAATGTGAGTGCACAATTTAGTAGAAAAAAATAACTATACAGTGTGAAACAGCTGGATACTCTAGACTCTGGACATGATTCGTGTACAATATTCTACACCTATTTTTAACGGTTTTGAAAATATTAAGTGCTTTCAGAAATATTATAAAAATTAACAATAAAAAATAAAAATATTTTATTTCACAAATTCGTTATATTACACTAAAAAACTAATAAGTAATACTGATTATTTCTTAATAAAATAAAAAAAAACACCATAAATGTTGCTAATCTGGTATAGAAATGTTTTCTAACATCTCAGGCGTGACTGATCTAATCGCTTTGTATACACAGTACTTTTGATATATCCTCATACAAAGTAGTCCAATCACAAATCAGGAGATCGGGGTGGCCATGCTATCAATCCGCGCCTCCTAATCCACCTATTTGGAAAATTTTGGTTCAGGTACTGGCGGACCTTGATTTTGTAATGCGGCGGTGCTCCATCTTGCTGAAACCATATTTTATTGACAGGAAAATGTGGATTTACTGGAACAGGATATAATTTTGTCAAAGTTGGCACGACATTATTTTGGAGCAGTTTTAAATATTTATCTTTATTCAAGTTGCCATCGATGAAAAAGGGACCTACGATATTATTTCCAGCAATTCCTGCACAAACATTAACTTTTTCAGGATATTGCATATGTTTCTCTGTCATCCAGTGAAGATCCTCATTCGACTAATAGCGGCAATTTTAACGATTAACATGACCATGAAGTGGAAATGTGCCCTCATCAGAAAACAAAACATCTTCTAATTTCCTTTAACACTCGAAAAATTGACGTGTGGCTAACGTTGAACAGTGGTGGGGCTTTTCGGCCAGAATTATGTGGGTTTTCTTGAAACTCAAGCATAATCATATTTCGTATAATCACTTACAGCATTGGCAGCTAATTTTTTAGCTGTCTTACATGTTCACGCTCGCGAAATTACTTTTCTATTTGTGTCCTAGTGTTATGTCCATAACCAATCATTTGTAGAATAGCTATTTTGTGCATTTCTGTCAAATGAACCATTTTTCATTCAAACCATCAGCACTGTCATGCAGGCCGGCTTACTATGTCAATATGAAGAGCTAAATGGGAATTAAGTATTGAGTGTAATGTAGCAAATTTTTGAAATAAAATAATGTACTTTTTTTAATGTTAATTTTTGTAATAAATCTGAAAACACTTAATATTTCCGAAACAGTTGATGGTTGGTGTAGGACATTGTACATGCATTGTGTCTAGAATTTAGTGGAGAATACAAAAAATAAATAATATACAGGGGCTTGTATTTAAAATAAGGAAGTTGGTATTGGCCAGTGTCACTTGACAAACAATATACAATTTTTTTGTTGAAAAAATGCTCATTTAAACATACTAAACCAACGTGTCCAAGCGTTTTTCTCTACAAACCCTGCTTTATTTGTTATCGAATTTATTCCACTTGGCTGTTCCACATTGTGTAAAGTTTTGGTCAAGAAACAAAGCTCTGAGAAAGAATCAAAACATTCGGTGGTATGAAGCATAAACTTAACCTACTACTGATAAGAGCATCATCATACATGTGTGACTTAGAAAAAAGTATTTTACAAACATTAAAAAAGAAAGAAAACCTAGAGAGTATGCTGGGTCAAATAGATGAAGCTGAAGAAATCATAATGGATGTAGCTAGAACGCAAGTAACTGACACTATATGAAACGAAAAAAATGATATAGATGAGTAGCAAATAATCTGATTGGGGAATATAAAGAAAGGTATTGACTGGGAATAACTTAACAAAAGATTGGAAAACAAAATTAAAAAAAAATAATAGAAAAGACGTTACAAGTATGAGTATAAGCAAGACTAACTGGAACATGAACAGGCATCAGATTGGAAGAACTAACAACCAACAATAAATTTACTCCGAAGTAAATCTCTGATAAATATCGACTAAAGGTTACTGTGTGGCAGCTAAAAAGCTAATGTTTGAATCTACCTATAAATGTATGGATACAGAAACCAGGAGTGAAAATTCTTTATAATAACGAATTATACCACAATACTGAAAAACGATTGTTATTGTGAAAATTGTAAATTACCTAGTAGCGAGAATCCATATGTGAATAAAGGTGGTTGTTTAATGGAGTATTATATAGCAAGTGGTTACTTGCATTTAAAAAGAAAATGAGCGGTGTTCACAATTTAATAAATCTTACCCAAGTATACAAGTGTCGACTTAGCAGTCACCTTCTTAAAACCGATTTCAACGGATCAATTAATCAAGACAAATTTGGATGTATTAATTAATTGCAACTACAAATTTGGACGATATTAGCTAAGCAGGGAGCTTAATTATTGCCATATATGTTGAAAGTATTTGGTAAAGTGAATATCAAGTGTAGGAATATATATGGGAATATCTTCATATAGGAATTTGTTTATGTAATAGGTTATTAATAATTTATTTACTTAAATTGTTCAACCAAATATATATATATATATATATATATATATATATATATATATTGAAATGGAAATAAACACATACAATAATTAGAGTTAATAGAGTTCAGTAGATAATATAAAATAATACCAATATTAATTTCAGCACTGGGAAAGAATGTTATGCTAGTTTTTGATATAAGATGTTAGATGAGTCCGAAATTAACAAAATTCAAGTTGGCCGATAAAATTTTCGTCTCGTGAGATATTTTCATCGTCCATTTTGGATCCCCCATCTTGAATTTTGTAACAGATTCGTGATTAGCGAACCGAAAAACCCTGTTATAAGTTTGGTTCAAAATTTTAATTTTGCAAATCTGACCTCGGATTTGTAATCAAAGACCCTAAAAACCACTCTATACCAATTTTGGCAATTATTTTCAAAAAGTTAATTTTTTTACGGTTTCTGGTTCATTACTCTGATTTAAAAAATGATGTGTCCAATGACCTTTAAAAAGAGGTATCACATAATACCCTTTGGTATATAAACTTGGAGATGTGACTGACCGATACGTGTAAAATGTGTCTCCTCGTAAATGTAAATCAACGTGTTTTTTTTTGGTCTTTTTCTGGTCAGATCTTTTAATGGTTATTTTAGGTGGCTAATTTTCAGGTAAGTGATTCCCTTCAGATTTTCATGGCCAGCTTAGTGGAGTCGCTATTGTGGAAACACTCTTTGAGAAAGATCACTCTTGGCACTATGATGAGGAATTTCCGTAGGATGTTCCCACTCGCAAATCCGCTATTTTCCATTTGATTATCTAATATAACCATGCTTTGTCGGAAAGTGGTCAGGGGTGACTAGGTTTTTCGTGGAAGAAGAGACCCAGGGGGCGGCACCGTACCTGGTCACCTGTTAAGTCAAAAGGGTCCCAAGTGTGTTGTGACCACTTATTCAGTCAAGTGCCATTCGCGTTAAAAATTTTCTTCAGCCTAATACTCATGAATATGTTAGATTACCCCCATAGATTGGCGTTACTCTTGATGGCGCCATTTGTAATAGTTCTCATCGCCTCATTCCGCTGTATATCGAAAATGGGTTGTGGCTGTTATATATCCAGATTGGGCAAGAATATACTGCAACCGTTTAAAATATAAGAGCCCTTGCAGGGTTTTTAGAACATTTGAGTTCACAGCGCAACTGTGCTTATTTATATAAGAAGTTATTACGTATTTGTCTTTGCAGCTGTCTAGGTAAATTATTTATATGTGAGCGGAAGGTTTATGGAGACTCCTAAATATTTGGGAAATGAGTTGTATTGAAGTGATTGATTTCTAAATTAAATCTGGAGGAATGATAATTTACAAAGTCGTTCATTATATCCAGAAACAGTCATACTTTGGTACGCTTTATGGACCAGTGAGACTTCTGGTCAATGTAATATAAAAATGCTGATAGGCAGAACTTTACAGTCGAGAGTCCAGAGATATGATTACCAACTTTTTTTGTGCCAGAATTGAAAAGCCTTCATTTTGCAGATACGTGGTTTCAGTAGGACTATGCGCTACAGCATGCCTTACAAATTGTTTACTGAACGTGTCATTTGAATGATTAATATGTTGAAAAGGACCAGGTAATTGGCCACCTTATTCTTGAGATTTGTCGCCGTTAGATATCTGGTGAAATGTAATATTGCAAATATTCGCAGATATTTTTTCTGAGTTCTTTGAGAATAACTACCACTTATACTTGAAACTCTGTATATTTCAAAAGTCCAAATGTTTCAAGGTCTAAATCAGACCTTGTTTTCAATGGTGTGAATACAAATTGAACAAAAAATTAAAAAAAAAATAAATAAAAAAATAAACATTTTAAAATATACAGACTTTTAAGTTTATGTGGTAGTTATCTCAAAAGAACCCAGAAAAAAATAAAAACCAGAGATGCTACAATTATCATTCAACAACTGTTCGTATATAAACCAGAATGAACTGATTACTTTGAATTTGTGAAGTGATTGCTGAAATCCAGTCTGATTTATTGACGCAGATCTGTAAACATTGGACCTCCAGATTAAGCCAATTGCAATATTAAATACAATTTTCTGTGTTTTATTTCCTTTTAAAATTCTATGCACCTCAAAGTACTCTCTGTTTAATGCTAAAACAACTTTAAAAATTCAGTTAATGAAAGAAATAAAACAAAACATTTCAGCTATTAAACAACTAGGGAGTCTTGTGTGTCATCATCTTTACTGCTCTAGATGATTCTCCTGCTTTTAACTAGATAACTAGCAACTGGTAAACTTACCCATTGCAACTGAGGCTATACGGAAAATTGTCCGTTATTAATTAGAATATAATCGTCTTTCTTCTTCATTCAGTAAGTCACATTGTCCGCACTTACTCACCAGGAGAAATCGGCCCGTCCAAGAAAAACATAAAAGCTCTTACAATGCACGTAACATTTTCCCGAAGTAATAATAAAAATCCGCATGCTTTCACCGTGCAAGGTGCTGTTCTATTACTCGGATTAATTATTCATACTCATTTCTGTTATTATGTATGTTCGAGACACACTGAAATTATTATTGCTTTCATTGTGTGAAATGAATAACGCATAAATTACCTGAATTAGATGCTGATTCAGTTGTTGCGGGTTAGCCCATTGCAAGTTCTGCAAAAGAAACACAAAAAATGGTTAATATTATTGGCAGATAGATATGCTGTTTAAATGCTAAAGGTCACTATGCTAGCAACACCTTGTTTATTTACAATTCTAAGGAGTAGGTTTATCAATAATTTCCGATTTGGCTGGGTGAGCAGGAATATATTTGACATTTATGGTGCTGGGCTGGTTAGCGTGTGATGTATTAAATTAATAGTGGTAATAATAATGACAGTTGCTAATGGATGAAGTTATTTCATTTGCAAATACTCGAGATGGATTACTTATTGGTTTCTACTGCATTTAAAGTTGTAACTTGTCATTATAACCAGCCTGTTGATTCAAATAATTAATGCAAAGTAATTATTCCAATGCTCGATAACCCATAAATATAGTCTAGATTTGTTAATTAACTTTGGTTAGTCTGCCAACAAAATTATTTTTTTAATAATTTCTGTAATTCTGCTAAGGATAGACTAGAACAACAAATGTATTACGAAGACTAGTGATAAGGTGGAGTACACTTCATTATATAACAAAGGGAATCCTAGAAGAAATTGTCATACTTTGTGCTGAAGTTATCTCCTATGACTAGTTACAACTATCAAACCATTTTAACCTCTCTCAGATTTCCAAAAATTGTTTGTATAGTATTTATTGATTTGGACATACTGGTGAATCTTCAAGACCTTAGAAGTAAGATAAAAGGAACACCAATATAATAGTCTCCTAAATTGGCATATTCTTGATTATTTTTATATTTTCTTGGGAATAACACCACAATTGCAAAATCCAAACGTTTCAAAGTCGATTCTGACTTCGTTTTCAATGGCTATATATTCATTAAAAATATAAATTGCAAAATGATAGTTTGATTTATGACATTTAAGTTCACACATTTTTTCTTATGTTATAAAAATAACCAATATAATATTTCCGGAAGACATGTGAACACATCAAATTTGTACAGCCATGCATTAACCAGCAACGACAGCCATAGGATTGACGAATCAAACAAAAATCTTGTTGAAAAAAGAGATAATTAAAATATGAGAGAACTTGTGGATGAAGGTAAATAACTTGAAAATAGGGGCACTTTCAACAGGCCTGGACTTAAAATGGAAAGATGTATTACTATAAAAGCATAAAACGGTAGCAAGCGATAACTAACGAAATTGTACTGGAAGAATTTTTTTGGTGACCTATTTGACAGTGAAATTGCTCTTGTAAAAATAGATCCGATTCAAAATTATTTGAAGGAATTTTATGCTATTTCCTATTTTTCGAGTATTATACTATTACAAGTTTTGGTTATACAGGGTGGATAAAAAATGTCAAGTTTTTTAAGTGAAAAAATGGCTGGTTAAGTGATTTTGATATGGGTAAAAAGTTATGAGTTTGTTTGGTAATTTGAGGCACACACTGAAGTTGAGTTTTGTGTGTCGTTATCATTTTATGACAATACATATCGTTATAGTTATACAGGATCGATAAAAATATGTTAGCCCATAAGGAGTTTAAGTTTAAGCATATGCATGTATAAGTGTATAAGAATTAGAATTACCAGAAGACCGGGTAGGTTATATATATTGGAAATGATCGGGTGGTAAATAAGAGATTGCATGAACAGATTTACAGATTTTATGTTGTCTTAGTGATTCTATTAACGTCATGATACCGATATAGGGTGGATCAAAAGAAGATAGTCATTAATTTCATCCGGTAGTTGGCGCTGTAGAAATTCATAAACAAAAACTATATTTCTATTTATAGACCTAAATGAGACAAACAGTATGTATTGGTATGAAGCAAAAAAAAATCGCAATATGTATTATGCGTGATAAGATAAAAACACTGGTTGGTACATATTATAGTGACAGATTGAGGGTATATTCACAAAATACAGTTGGTTTGCAGTTATATTAGTATTATCTTGTTTGCACTGTAGATAATTGACTAATGAATTCTCTTATTTTTAAACCCAAATTCAAACATAGTTTTATTTATTGGTTTTAGTGTATGCCGTCGCTCATTTCTGTGAAATTTTGTCCATTTTAATTGGTATTCTTATACAATAACTCGAATTGTCACCTACAAGTACACTCTTACTCGTGCTACTCGCCATTATGCTCTATTAGCTGACCTTGAGATGACCTTGAACCTGACTTGATAGAAGTCAGCTGACCTTGGGTATGCTATCAGCGTCCTCAAATCTTCTCATTTGTCATAATGAACTGTTGTGATAAAGCTTATGCGAAATCACATACCTCTAGTCGACTTTTAACCACTGGCGGCTGGTGGGTTATAAAACTGGTGGTGCACTTTACTTGTCAAATATTGGGATTCAAAGATGCAACAAAACAAACCATAGCTTTGCTAATACTGTATCTATTTTTTATTAATTGAAATATTCGTCGAAATGTTCAATGACCTTTTTATTTAAGTCTGCCATTGATTGAATATATTTTTTTATACTAAGCACACAAAGAGCATTTAGCCAGTCCTGAGACATCGTACTTCTAGGAAACGTTTTAATCCTTCTCTTGTTTTCAATTAAGATATGGCTTAGGAGGACTATCCAATTTTATATCTAATTTGTTATGAAACGATTTATAATTGTTTTTAATATAGACAATGTTAAAGTTGATACTCATTTTCACAGTTATGTAAACACACACCATTCTGTATATTAAATATTCTTTCATAGACTACGAGGACAAAAACAAAGCAACGACCAATAAAATCACGTAAACAAAAATTTGAATTATTGAAATGTTCGGATACGTCCGGTCAATATCAGCACAGCTCGGTGTCTTCGTGCGGCGTACGAGAATCAGCCCATTACTCCATATAGTTTACATTACTATCTTCTATCTCACGCGCTTAACGTGTTATATTATATATTTAAAATTAGGAAAGGCTCTGGGATTTGATGGAGTTCACAAGGAGTTTCTCATCAACTGCGGCCCCTATGTTAGACAGTGGTTAACAAAATTTTTTACTGACATTCTGAACACTGGTAAACTGCCTAATGAACTTAAAAGAGCAAAAATAATTGCCGTACTAAAACCTGGAGAGACATAATCACGAGACGACAGTTATAGACCAATCTCCCTCCTTTGCATCTGCTACAAATTCTTGGAAAGACTCATACTCAATAGACTTCAAGACAAATTACTTGCGAACACTCCAATTGAACAAGCTGGATTTAGACCAGGCAGAAACTGCACGGACCAAGTGATAAGCCTTCATTGAATCAGGATACCAACAATATCTTAAAACCACGGCTGTATTTATAGATTTAACAGCTGCCTATGATACAGTCTGGAGAGGAGGTCTCCTTTATAAGTTTCTGCATGTGATTCCCTGTAAAAAACTTGGAAGGCTCTTGAATAACATGCTTTCTAATCGAAAATTCCAAGTGATCATGAACGGCAAACCAGGAAACAGATAATTCTAAATAATGGCCTTCCTTAGAGCTCCATAATTGCTCCTGTCCTTTTTAATTTATACACCTCTGATCTTCCTGCAACGACTGCACATAGATTTGCGTACGCCGATCATCTAACTATATCGGTGAAAGTTTGATGCAGCAAAGAGAATGTTAGAAAAAGATCTCGAAACTTAGGTTGTTTATGTTTATTATAAAAAATGGAGACTAGTTCCAAGTCCCAGCAAAACAGAGTGTTCCTTGTTTCACCTAAATAATAAACAAGTTAATCAAGACCCTGAAATATTGGAGAATGGTGTACGCCTTAGGTACAATCCGAACCCAAAATACCCGGGTATTACACTGGGCAGAACGATCTCTTTTAGGAAACATATAGAGAACACGGCTGCAAATATTCAAACGAGGAATAACATTCTGGAAAATCTCTGTGGGACCTCATGGGGAGCAACTGCAGCAACTGCCGATACCTTACGATGTTCGGCAATGGGTCTCGTTTTCAGCGCGGCTGAGTATGGTGCTACAGTATGGATGAACAGCCAGCATGTGTCAAAAGTTGATGTTCAGCTCCGCAGGAGCATGTGTATCATAACGGGGTGCATAAAATCTACACCAACTTACTGGCTACCAATTCTCAGCCATATTATGCCGCCAAATATCTGACGAAAACAAGCTCTCCTACGAGAATACGAGAAAATAATGGATATCCTTGAGTTGTCTATCCATGAATATATAACAACTGCTTGCCTCACCAGACTGAAATCCAGACATCCACCAATCAGGACTGCGAAAGCGTTGCATGAAGTGATTTCAGGGCTCTCCGGGAATGGGATGCAGGTTGGAGGGAGGATGCCCCTCCAGAGGTACTCGACTATGTGAGCATCCATGAGGAACCTGCGGGTTTCGATTTACCTCGCAATATATGGAAGACGGCAAATAGAATTAGAACGGGACAAGGGGAATGCGGGGCAGCCTATCAAACAGTCAAACGTATATACCAAGACTGTAAACTTACGGCCCACCAGCGAACAATAACGGATATATATACTCTCCCTACTGCAGCGACTGAATGGATAAAGGACCTATCTGTTAGGTTGTGATTACTATTTGTAGACTTGTTATTTACAAATGCTCTGGTTCTGTTTCGTTTTTATATATTTTTTTACTCTGTTTGTTAGTGTTTAAATGTAATTTCGTATTTTTATATTATAAGATCAACTCACGTATACTATTGCCATACGCTAAATAAATAAATAAATAAATAGCGTGTTATTTCGTATCTCATAGAAGCTATATAAGTTTCACCGTGCGCTAGCCGAAGTGCACGGAGAAATTTTCTTTCAAGCGAATATGTCTTAATACAAATTTGGATTAGAGATTAAATCGTTTTTTGATAAATTCGTTGTTATTGAAATCATATTAATTAAACATTTTGTGTTGATTTTTAACCTTATTAAAACCTTAATTAAATTTGGTGGTTCAGAGCACGAGTGCACTTAAGGGACAGCCGCCCCTAATTTTAACCCCTGCCAGATCCTTTAGGAGGCTTTAATGGGTGTTGTGCTTATGAGAACTTTTTAACAGAATGTCATACTATCGAAAAAAATTCGTTGCAACCAATTTGAGAGGGCTCCAGAATTCCAGATACTGGATGCGTGGTCCTTTTTGACAACATAATTTTTCTTAATAGCTGCATTTGCAACTAGCTTTCTTTTCTCGAGAGTACGGAAACGAGATCCTTTGCCGAGGAGGTTACATAATATTTAACGTTTTTATTATAGTTAAGTACAGCCTCTATAAGAAACTTTAACAGCAAAGATCAATTTTCTCGATGAACAGATTTTATTATTAAATAAGACAAACAAAATGAAAACTTTTCTGACATAATCTTTTAAAAATAATATCTCCACCACAATAATGACAAAAAACTAAACCCACAATAACGTAATTGCAAGTACAAGACAACGAGCGAAACAAACGATACTCAAATTGACAAACAGACGTGTTCTTGTCTTTCAAATAGGAAACTTACATAACAATTAATAAGTAGATCACCGTAATTATGATCGCAGCACCTACACAGGATGTTACAAAACTCAAATAAACACGCTTAATTGCCAGTTGGTCAGTGAAAATACGGCCCGAAGGCATCGAACACGCCGAGATCATTCCAAATGTTTATTTATTAAAATGATGTCGGAAACGCGGAATAGATATTAAATTATTTATTAAACAATGGGAATTGTTATTCAGATTCGTCTTGTGTGCGATGATGAGATGCCAAAAAGAGAAATCAGATAATTTGCGATGAGATTAAAGCTGATAGCCGTGGACTGTTAACGAGTTTATGGCTTCGAACAAAATTCCTTATGTGGAAGAGAATTGTAAACTATGTAAAACCATAGAATAGTTTTCGGTTTTCTTAATGTAAAATTTGTTATTTTAGACCAATTGAGATTTTATTTGTCTTACTCGTACCCATAGGATTTTAAAATGAGCGTGAGGCATTTATTTGGGAACTAGCATTTAATCAGAGCTTCACCTGCATGTTTCCTCTAAAATGATAAACAACACCATCTATGATTTTTTTGAGAAACATCTATACTGAACGACTAACTATTAGCCGGAATTCCAAAAAGGAGGGAAAATATGTCCAAAAAAACTATAAACATCAATGTAAATGTCAAATTTTCATTATAAATATCGCATATCATATATCATATCATTTGAAGTCAGTTTTTTCTTAGAGACGATGTTAAGCTTAGGGACACGGGAAAAGTATCGATACTGTGTGGTATCGAGTACTTTTTTTTCGATACCGATACTTTTGTACTCGATACTTTGTACTCGATATTTTTACTTATTAAGTACAATTAGGTAGGTATCGAATCGAATAAATCTTAAAAAAATTACTCTTATTTTTCCACCACATCTAAGGAACCATATAAACTTTATTGAAAGGCGGGGCGGGAATTTGTATAAATAATTTAGCAACGAATTAAGCCGAGAGATTAAAAAAGCATCAACAAAGCACTAAAACAAAGTACTTTGGACGTCGAATTTGATCATGGCCATTGTCTAGACCCATTCCATTAGAACTGTGGAACCATATAAACATTATTGAAATGCGGGGCGGGAATTGGTAAACATAATTTAGCAAAAAAAAAGGCGAGAGATTAAAAAAGCATCTAACAAAGTACTGAAACAAAATACTCTAGGTCGTCGAATTTGACCATGGCAGTTGTTTAGAACCATTTCATTGGATCTAAGAGATCATATAAACATTATTGAAGGGAGCGGCGGGAATTTGTTTAAATAAGTTAGCCATAAATAAAGCCAAGAGAGTAAGAAACATCAAACAAAGTACTAAAACAAAGTACTGTGGTCGCCGAATTTTAGCATGACAGTTGTTTGGTATCTTTACAAGAGATCTAAGGAACCATATAAACGTTTTTAAAATGCGGGGAGGAAATTTGTTTAGATAATTTTGCAACAAATAAAACTGATAGATTAAAAAGAATCAAAAAAGTACTGAAACAAAGTAATCTAAGACGTCGAATTTAATCATGGTGGTTATTTAGAACCATTCCATTAGAGCTACGGAACCATATAAACATTATTGAAGGGTAGGGCAGGAATTTGTTTTAACAATTTAGCAACAAATAAAGCCGATAAAGTAAGAAACATCAAACAAAGTACTAAAACAAAGTACTCTAGGACCTCGAATTTTCTCACCACCGTTGTTTAGAATCTCTTCATTAGATCTAAGGAACCATGTAAATATTATTAAAAGGCGGGTCGAAAATTTGTTTAAATAATTTATCAACAAATAAAGTCTAGATAGTAAAAAACATCAAAGAAAGTACACTAGAACGTAGAATCTGATCATGGCAGTCGTTTAGAACTATTCCATTAGATCTAAGGAACCATTAAAACATTATTGAAGAGCGGGGTGGGAATTTGTTTAAATAATTTAGCAACAAATAAAGTCGAGATAATAAGAAACATCAAAGAAAGTACTGAAACAAAGTACTCTAGTTCGTCGAATTTGAGCATAGCAAATATTTAGAACCATACCATTAGAGCTACGGAACCATATAAACATTATTGAAAAATGGGGCGGGAATTTGTTTAAACAATTTAGCAAAAAATAAAGCCGAGAGAGTAAGAAACATCAAACAAAGCACTAAAACAAAGTACTCTAAGGCGTCTAATTTTACATGGCAGTTGTTTAGCATATTTTCATTAGATCTAAGGAACCATGTAAATGTTATTAAAAGGCGGGGCGGAAATTTGTTTAAATAATATAGCAACAAATAAAGCCGAGAGAATAAAAAGCATCAACCAAAGTACTAAAACAAAGTACTCTACGACTTCGAATACAGCATGGCAGTTGTTTCGAGCCATTCCATTAAATCTAAGGAACCATATAGACATTATTGAAGATCGGGGCGGGAATTTGTTTAAATAAGTTAGCAACAAATAAAGCCGAGAGAGTAAGAAACATCAAACCAGTAGTACTACTAGAACTAAAGTCCTCTAGGACGTCGAATTTGATCATGGCAGCTGTTTAGAATCTGCAATTTAATTTGAAAACTTAAAAAATATTTTCTCAATATTATTGTAGTATATAAACTGTTTAAAATGCATTAAGGAAGCTTTAATAGCGTTTGAAAGCAAAATTTTGTGCAGATGACTGCAATTTTTTTTTATAAAACACTGATTTGTTTTCAGCTGAGCTATCAAACCTCAGAATATTTGAACTCAAACCGTTTATACATAGTATATAAAAATTTAAACCCAATTAGACCGATATTGTTGTTTGTATTTAAATATGCCTAATTTGGATAAACTGACAGCTCTACAAAATATTCACCAAAACAATAACGTTATAATTCTAATACCTAAAATTCAAGACGAACAAAATCGTAAGTCAACAAACAAAAGAACGAACAATTAGTAAATTTTCGTGTAAACTTCCTTCTCATATCTCACAGTTGAATCTGCCCAATGGCTCATTCAAACACCACGAGCACACACCGAGAGCCTATTCAGAAAAAAGAAGTCACGCCGAAAAAGATAACGCCGCATTCATCATATTCATCGGGAGAAGATATTTAAGGTGATATCGCGAAATAAAGTGTCTGAGAGGCAGCGGTGCGAACCAGGTCTTTATTGTGTTAAGCAAGTAGAGCATGGTTCGCGTTCTCATGCTCCTCGATTTACAAATATGAAAAGAACTGTTAAAAAAACGAGGAATGACGTCTGCTAGAAGAACCGTAGTCGAAATGCTTTACTGTCGTTTGTTATTGCAAATTTTATTTTGTACGCTTATTTCCATGTCTGTCATCAAGTGAAAAAGACATTGTGTATGTTAGGTTAGTCTGTTCATCATGAATAATGACATAGAACTGGTATGATATCGTTTTTTATATTCAGAGATAACATGGACTGGAGATTGACGTAGGTTACTTGTAATTCCGAAAAATGCCTGGCTTATGTAGACAGTATTACAGGATAGGATCAGGAAGTAGTAGGAATTAATTTAAATACTTTTATTGAACTAGTCGTTACAAGTCCTCTAAGTAGCACCTTTTTGCTTCGACTTAACGCGTATAATGCAAATTCCCACTATGCAGACGACTTCTGGAAACTGGATTCCTGGATCTCCTTCCGATATGCAATCACCGTACCTTTGGACGTCGTCTGCGAAACTGTATAGTTTCCCTTGAGGCCCCGCTTGAGCACGAAAAGAGGCAGTAGTCCGCCGAAACTAGATCTGGACTGTAGGGTGGGCAACGTGGCAACCCTATCCTGTAAGGAAAAAACACAGTCTGTCCAGGAGGTGCGAATTCCCTGTGAACTACACTTCGAAGGTAAAAAAATCAGATGAGCTTAGATCTAAATTTTGGCTTGTTCAGTCTGGCTTCTTTCAGAGGCAGAACCGTTGTTGGCGTATCACAAGGCGGCTCTGGCGTTTCATTACCATTAATCACATTGTGAAGAAAATTGGGTTTTTTATAGACCTAGTTCCTGGGAAATTTACAACACGAATCACTTTTTGTCTATCACTCAGGAACTGTGTTAGCACAAACTTGGCACAAACCTTTCCTATCGACAAATCAGACGATTGTTTCTGCGCCTTGTCAGTGTCCAGGGTTAGTTTCAATCTGGCTACATTTTCATCAACCCTTGAAGTAGATGTTCAACTGGAGCGCTTGTCGTCTTCGAAGAGCTCTAGCCCCATCTGGAAATAGAGCTTATGCTACCCGAACACAGCTCATGACATCATCTCCGTAGACGTCTTTAATCTATCCGCAGGATCTCCGTCGCAGTTTTTGCAATATTGACACAGCATTTGACGGCGTAGAGCTGCTCGAGTTTTTTCTGCATCTTGGATCGCAACAACACTTGTTGCCATTGTTGCCAGAGGTTCAGGGCAATTGATGTTCTTACTCTCCGCATGGCCGCTAGCGACTGGAAAAATATATTTCTTTGGAAGACTTCCTACTACCAGATCCAGGTGGTCCCAACCCTGCACCGCTGCGGTCGAGATACAGATATTCAGTGCCTACTACTTATTGATCTTACTGCTAAATTATCTAAAGTGCCGAAATTAGTCAATTTGGAGTATACGTTAAACGGAATATCGAAAGGACCCGAGTTCAACACCTCTCTCAGGTTCCGTAATTCCCTATGGATTACACAAATTGTTTAATACCATCGTACCGACGTGAATTCTTGCACATGTATCGGCTAGGAGAGGACAGAGAACTTTTTACTCAAAATAAATGGACTGTTGCAACTGGAAAAATCCAGAGTGTTCTTCTGTAATTACCTCTTATAGCGAAACTTCTGTATGAAGGTGTTTTTGGTATTGAAGTGAAAATTTAAATTTAAAATACATGTAGGCAATCAACTAAAATTATGAAAAATTACTTCATCTTTATTGCAAGAGTTTCTTCTTTGGTTCGTACTGTGTTCATAATAGCGTACCATCTTGTCGTTCTAGCTAAACTTCAATAATATGTAACATTGTGGAAGTCATGTTTTAGGATTTGGTTTTCTATGTTTGTAGATACTGCTTGCTCTGACAAATCTATAATCGTTTCTGGATCTGAATTTATGTCCTGCACGACATCTTGGTGAAGATCCTCTTTAGGTCTATCAATTTCAGTCTTAACGGATTTATTTAGAGCTTCCTAATTCGATGTTCTAATGGAGAGGAGAACAAATTTTTTCGACCTGTTCGAAAAGTCTTTATGTTGGGGCGTAATAGCACATATTTTCAATAAGCTAGATTAGACTTGCAACTTAAATTTATTACTCTATCTCTTAAGAATGAAGGTGCTTAATTCAGGATTTATTTGTTCGCTAATTCACTTCTCATGCCAATATTCAAACAGTTATATATAGTTAGATATAACGAATTGTTGCTCCCTTTCTAAAATAACTGAGGAGATTTCTTGTTACATGTTATATAGACCCCTGAATCTAAAAGTTGTTAACCAATATTCAAATTGGGAAATTTAACTTATAACTCTAATGAAGCTTAGTGATGGACCCCCATGGTGTAGCCTTGAACAGGATGAAGAGCTACTCTGGGATGTGACCTGTATTGAAGAGAATTGAAGGTAGTAGCTAACTGTGAAGAAGAAGAAGAAGTTGGACAAATTTGGCTCTTAAGTTTTTATCGAAAACTGCTAGAAAACTTTTAATAAACTTAAAACTCTAAGGTCTTTGAAATAAAAGAGGTCTTTTTTAGAAGGATCGAATAATACTTAGAATCACAGGGGATAAATATTTGCAACGCTATTTTTGCCAATCTTAGTTACAATTTTTTTATTAATGGAAAAAACACTTGGCTGGGATTTGATCTGTCCACTATATCAACCTCGAGAGGCCATGACAATATTCTTCATAGTTGGACTCGTAAATAAATAAGTGACATCAATTCCATCAACTAAAAACTGTTTAATACAAATGACACAGTTCTTAAACTCATTACTCGTCCATTCATAAAATCAAAGTCAACCACTTGTCGTCACACTCTACTCGAACCCTTGGTCATTACCAAAGCACCTCGATGCACTTATCGATCAACCGATTCTTTGTTCGTCCGTATTTTTTTGTGCAAATACAAGAAAATACCTAATGAGTTGTCCAGCTAGTCGCGTACAAGTCTTCGCTTTGTTCGGCATACAAAGTGAAATAGAGTGTGTAGAATAATGAGATAGTGCGAACACCGTAGGCGATGCGATCGGAAACGACGGAGAAAGTTACGATGATCTCGTTTGATTTGCAAAGGCTGAAGACAGCGGCGGAGGAATTGATTTGTTTGAAGTTTGCAGTGTAAAAATGGAAATAAAAAAAGTTAATTTTGGAGGTCCCCAGGGTTCAGTTCTCGGACCACTATCATTTCTGTTTCCCATAAATGATTTTTTGAAGTCACTACTATGTATAGTCTTGGTCTTGCGTATTCTATCTTGATATTGGCCTTGCAGAAATTCTTTGGATCTAGATCTTGGTCTTGCATACTCAGACCTGGTATAGATTATTAAATTAATAATTAAAATATTCATACTAACCTACTTTTCTATATAAGCAACGTATTTGTAAGAATTAAATTTAAAAAGAATTACGAAGAAAAAAAATTGTTAGGTCTGCTTTTGAGTTTAAAAAATGGTAATGGCAACAATAAAAATATGTTATTTTTCAGAAACATATTTTTACACATTAATGTCATAAAGATGTTACATGAAGTGACAGTTTTAAACTATGTATCAACAGTATATCTATTTCAGTTACTTGAGTAAGAAATGAATGAAATACTGTATTAAATCCTAGTTTAAATTCAGTTTTATTTTAAAAATTAGATGGTGGTAGCCATCACTTGTAATAGTCAATCATGATGATCAAGCACAAAAAGCTTTCATTGTTTTCTATCACTCACTTGATTAGATACGTATAAAATGACGAAACATAAGTTTATTTGAGTTGATCCCTAATTTATAAGTAATAACTAGTGACCGAGTCATTATTTAGTCGTTTACGATGATTTATATTCGTTAAAAGTTAATCTGAATAATAGCTACTTCTCAACGAAAGTGGTTTTAAAGAATTCGCAATGCTATACTTTGAGATTAAAGTTTTCTATACTTGTTGTGATGGACTTGCAACGGGTGCTATTTTTGGACCTATGTATTTCGATTTCTCAGTCATTTAGAACTCGAATTCTTTGTATCAACAAAATTGAGTAAATCGTTTAATTTACGCTTTAAGCTTTTTTTATATATTTTTTACTCTGCTGAGATTCTATGCCTTCATTTTTGGAGTTTGTGTCTACACTTAAAACTCTATAACTTCGTTGAGATCCTTTGTCTCTTCTTCTTTTTTTTCTTCTTCCTTGTAAATTACATACAAGTAGTTTAGTTTGAATAGGGCATAGAGTCTTCTTCATCTATAGACGGAATTAATGGAGGAAGCATGTTACTACCATGTATCGCTTTTCCGTAGGATGTATGGGTAAGTTTCTTCATATATACTGGTTTCTCGGGAAAGCTGATTCAACTCGAGACTAGAAAAAAGTGTTCGGGTAGCGGGTCATTTTATATTGTGTCAGCATCGCCATTTTAGTACCCAACCTGGTTTGGACCGGAGTACATAATTTCTGTGATTGCGATGCAAAGAGCTTTTCGGTGACGGCTCAACATTCATTGCAAATACTGCTGTTCCTACTGCGAATATAATTCTAAACTGACGGCACACATTGCCGACGGAAATCCAACAGAACACCAGAAAATGTAGACCTAGTGTGTAGCAAAAGTTGAGCTATTGCCAAGACGTTCTACTAGAATATAGACTACGACATTGGGGGTTTCAGATCGCAGTTTGGGGAGGACTTTTTACCTAGATTTGATTTTTCCATCCCTTCAGATTATTGCTGACTCAAGAATTGAACCCAGCATACCAAAAACTGTGTGAGAAAATCCTTGCAGCGATCCTCCCTAAGGCAGCATTTTCAGCAACAACTAGGCACATTTTCATCCAAACGGAACTGTGAATAAACAAAAAACAACCCCCAATTATTTACGAAAGACCGCTACATTCTGCTAAACCAACAGTGTAGTGTGGCGTGTCAAAAATTTGGTGTTATAGGGTCGTACTTCTTTGAAGAAGGACCGTGATCGTGAATTCCGGGCGTTATAATCAATGTTGCAAAATTTTCTGCAGCAGCTATTGGAAGTCGTGGACTGAAGAAGAAGGATTAAGGGAGTTCTCGTTGAAATTAAATGCTTTAAGAGAAATATTTCATGGACATATAGTGCTTTTGTGAGGTGACGTGGGGTGGCCTGAGCGGTCTCCCGATATCCAACTTTCTTCTTTGGGGATATCTTAAGAATATAGTTTTTCAATATTGCCTCCAATACCTGCTAGAGCTAAGGGAGCGGATTTTTGAGGAAATAAACAGGCTTTAAAACTTCAGAAATCAAAAAATGGTAAGTTCGACTGATTTCTTTTTTATAACCCTTCGAAACTTGTTAATTGGTTCTGCCGTACCCTCTACCTGCGTTCGCGCCCCGCCCCCGTATTCCTTTCCACTCGCACCCTATCTGTACTCCGTTCACTTGTTTCGTTTCATTTAGTCCGTGGTATTAGAAATTAGTGATGCAGGATTGAAAGCAAACAACTGTTTTTCGCCGCTTTAACTTCATCAAGACACGTAACAGAAACCTATTTACGTCTTGACGAAAACCATATTTTTCGCTATTCGCCTTGCAGAACTCTATATTCATGCTTACAAATTGTTAAAAGCAAACAGTAATACTATGAAGCAATTGGTGTGACACAACTAAGTTGTAGTCTTCACGTAATAAACCAAAACCAAGTCTAACTAAACTTTCCAATAATGTTACTACATATGAAGAAAGATAAACCATTAAAAAATATATAACAGACTTCCATCTATAACTAAAAAGCTAAAAATAATTATAACAAAATACAACTCTAGCAAATAAATAAAACATTCAATGTTGTTAGGTACCTAACCAGGAAGTAACCAATGTAAACATTAAAAGGTGTTCATTTTGTACAAATTAATTACCTACCAATTTAGTATATTTTTGAAATCGGTGCCAAGCAACAATCAAGTTTGATAAAAGAGTAGATAAGTACGCAATGAATGATTTTAGAATTGCTTGGCACCGCCTTCAAAAATTTTGGTAGGTAATTAATTTGTACAGAATGAGCACCTTTTAATGTTTACATTGTTTACTTCCTGGGTAGGTACCTAACAACATTGAATGTGTTATTTATTTGCTAGAGTTGTATTTTGTTATAATTATTTTTAGCTTTTTAGTTATAGGTGGAAGTCGGTTATATATTTTTTTAAATGTTTTATTCTCAACTTTTTAGTTTATTTGAACTCAGGTAGTTTTCATGCTATATGTTTTATTTTGTATGTATCACCTTAATAGACAGGGACAGGTAAAATCGAAAGCCTCAACATTACACAATGATACGTTTAAATTTTACTATATATATACTAGTACGCGTTGACTTAATAAGCCCAAAATATATTTATGCCTTATGGACCACACCATGTCACATTTCTTCAACTTTTTTTGACAACTCTGTATACCTATAGATAATTCCATTCCACCATCACTAACCATCCTGTACACACGACTGCATTAATTTGGTAGGTGCCTTCTGTAAACTATAGGACGGAGGAGAATCCATCCCATATTTATGGAGTCAAATCCGTCCTATATTTAAACTATAGTATATAACTCCTTGTAGGCTACCCCATAAATTATTTCATTTTTTTAATTGCTCTCCACACTTTATGCAACTTCTTATGGGCTATAAAATAAATATATTTTTAATCACACTGTATAAATATAAATCTACTCCAGCATATATTTCAATAATCCTGTATGTAATTTGTTTACGTCCACATCATATAACACTTTTTTAATTTTAATTTCACATTTTTTCCAACATTTTTATATCACTGAACGTCCACTCCACCCTACATTCCAACCATCCTGTATATACGACTGCCTATGGACCACTACGTCTTCAATCATCATATAAATGCAACTCCTTCTATCACTTTACTTTGTGATTTTGTTTGCTATAACTAAACACCCTGTGTATAAACGCACCAAATAGCAGTTTTTAGAGTTTGACATGTGTTGTCACTGAATTTTCTATTAGGCCGGGAGAATGTGACAACCAAAAGCACGGTCTTCGCAAAATGGAAAATTTTCATTTAGATAGGTATTTGTCTGGTAAACAAACAAAACGAGCTTGGTACTCACTGATTTAAGGAGCCGAAAATACTATTCTTTACTACCTATAAGCTTGAGATTTACATAGAAAATTTTCAAATTCGCAATTAAAACTTCCAGTGCCTAAGAGTCCCGCACTATTACGTTGGACTTAAAATATTTATGACGAAATGTCCCTTATGCCATTTAGATGAAAATTTTGATAAGAATTTTGGAATTTTTGGAGATTTTCTGCAAAACTACAAGTTGCACGTGGCTGAAAAGTATATGAGATCACCTAGGGATCTTCCTTAATAGATTAAACGCTAAAGAACTATATACATCCATAAGGAGTTTTCGAAAAATCAACCAATGTGTTAGGGATAATGGTCGATTTCCGTGCACGCATGTTTTAATTCATAAATTTCATCACTTTACCAATAGAATTCGTTTCAAAATTTGAAGTTTCACTAATCCGGATATATACTCTATTAAACAATACCATATTCATTCAAAACGGTTCACCACAGGAGATGAAATTAGGTAACATACATACAAAAAAAATTGATAACTTCCTCCTTTTTGGAAGTCGGGTAATAACTGGAATAGAGATATTATTTCAAAAGTTATCAAAGTCTTAAAATTAAAGGTGGTTAAACAAATTGTTGACAGGTACGTCAAAAAATAAGCTATTGCCATTGATTAGATATACACAGAAGATTTCCTTAGATGATCAACATTCCCTGTATAATCTGATTAATAAAAGTTGTAAACACGTTTATTAATAAAGTAGATCTCTCGGAGAGGTCAGCACATCCGGTTGTATTATACCAACGACAGCGAAAAAAATAGTAAATTGGAAAATCAGCAATATGAATGAAAGGCGAGAAATTGAAACTCACCCATCCCGGTCGCGTGCCTCCATTCCATCTTCATTGTTCGTGACAAGTATTAATAGTAGAAACCGAGTTTTACAGTTCGATTGCAGGTTCGCTCCCGAGCAAATTCCTATCTTGACCTCTCCTTAATCTGCAAGCTGTCGCTGGAACGTCGAGCGTGCCACCAAAACGGGAGGCATTCGATCGGATGACGACAATAAATTATCTTTGTTCGAAATAACAATTTGATTATGAATTATCTACTCGACGGTCAACGGGCATACTGCTCTTTTCGAGAATATGCCGGCAAAGATCAAAGGGAAATTATGATCATTCTAATAGTCACAGGCACGTAATTATTCGACGGTGTTGTGTATGTGTAAATCATTTATGAGGTGTTTTCTTATGTAAATAACTAATCCTTATCGAAACCTACATCTTAAAGACAAGTCGTGGACAATGCTGCAAGTGGCAGCTTGCATGCGTTATGAGAATTGTCTACAAAAGATACGAAATTGTTCAAAAAACTTTTCTATCATTGAATTGGAAGTTTTGAGCTAAAGAGGTTTTAAAAAGGTCAACACAAAGAAAAAGGTCAACACAAAGGAGTTAGGAATATTTTATTTTTCACGTACCATACAGCGTACAAATGATTCATAAACTGGATCTTTATTTGATAATGAGCTGTTTTCACCTATCATAGAAAAATGTCAGCTACATGTCTTACTCAACACCAGTTTATGCTATCTCGAAGTTATGATTGTTTTTTACGGTCAGGTCCTCTCTATTTTTTAATTTTGCCATTAGAATTAGTCTCTATGTATGATATTTATTGTTTTGGACTGTATTGTAGTTATGGGCGATATTTCTCTACGGGTGACTTTGACCGATGATTGAGACGGTCGGTGATATTATCAGCGACCTAATTCTCTGCAGAGCAGTGAATTGAGTCGCTGCCTGAACGCCGCACGGTACCTCGTAATCCTCGTATTGTCCTGAGATCGTGATTGTTCTACCGGCGACCACAGCTGGTGACCACAGCCGGCGACCTAATTCTAGGCAAAGCAGAGAATGGGGGTAACTGCGTGCCCGCTGCACGGTACCTCGTGTAGTCCTATCATCTTGAGATGGTGTTTCACACAGTTGTCCTTTGCAGTTCTTGAGTTGACAATGAGCTGTATAGATTACAGTACAGATTTCTTGTTCCAAAGTGTCAATCTGCTATTGATGTTGTACTAAAAATCCATATTTTCGATAATTTAAACATTTCCGAGTGTCATTTGCATCCAGTACAGGGCTTGGCTGGTGGCCAATGCATTTTTAAAAAGAAGCTGGCTGTTGCTAGCTTCTTCGCATTGTGTACGTATTTGACTCAAAAGAGTAATCAACCTATGGTAGCTACAGAAATGTACGATATCGTTTTTAGGGTTCCGTATATACAATATACGCATACCCTTATAATATCACACCGGATTTCTGCCTCTGTTACATCACAGCAATTTTCTCCTAAACTACTGGACGGAAGAGGTTGAAATTTGATATCAATGTGTAGTTTGGTGACCCGATCTGGAGTACATATAGTAAAAGAAGAATTTTTGATTTTAGGGGTACTTCTGGGGAAAAAAATCGACCATTCCCCACCCTGATCTCCGAAACTACTGAGCCTAAAATTTTGAAAAAAATTGCAAATATAGAGCGTTGCCCGAACTTTACAGGAAAAATAAGGAGAAACCATTAATTTTAATTTTGGGGGCAAATTATAGAATTAAATTAAAATTTAAAAATAAAAAAAAAATTCAAATGCATCATGTATTACAACAAATGAAAGGTCCTATTCTAAGGAACACAAATATATTTTTTTCATATTAAAAAAAATTAGTCAAAAAGATCCCTCTACCCCTTCCCTTATCACCGAAACTATAAAACGTAAAGTTTTGAAAAAAATTGGATGTATAGGGTCTGACCTGAAGTTTACTGGAAAAATAAGGAGATACCTATACTTTTAATTTTGGGGGGCAAATTACAAAATTAAATGGAAAATAAAAAATTAAAATTCTTTCTAACCCATCATGTTATATATCAAATGAAAGGGCTCATTATGACGAAAACAAATATATTTTTCATATTTTTAAAATAAATAAATTAAAAGATATTAACCAAAATATAAAAAATACCCATTCCCCTCCCCCTTATCACCGAAACCATAAGCTGCAAAATGTTGAAGAAAAATTGAGGTATAGCCCCTCACCTGAACTTGACAGGAAAAATAAGGAGAAACCCCTAATATTTATTTTGGGGGGCAAATTATAGAATTAAATGGAACACAAATAAATATTTTTAATTCTTTTAAAATGAATATTTTAAAATATATTAAAAATGTATTTAAAAAAAATACCCATTCCCCCATTATTCCCTAAACTACAACACATAAATTTTCTTGTTTACAGGAAAAATATGAAGATGTCCCTAATATTAATATTGGGGGCCGAATTATAGAATTAAAGGGAAAATAAAAAAAATATTTTTTAACGCATCATGTAATACATCAAATGAAAGGGCTTATTATAAGGAATACATATATATGATTTTCATATTTTTAAAATTAATTGTTTACAAGATATTAACTTAAAGATATAAAAAAATTTCATTTCTCGCTTTATTTTCGAAACCATACCACCTAAAATTTTGAAAATAATTAGGGGTACTGGAACTCACTTGAAATTCATCAGAAAAATTATTAGAAAACCCCCATAGTAATGTTAGGGACAATTAAATGGAAAATAAAAATTCAATTTTCAAATGCATCCTGTAATATATCAGATAAAAGGCTGATTATGTGAATTAATAATAAATCATATTTTTAAATCATTTGTTTAAAAGATTTTAACAAAAATATTAAACATCGACTTATATGTCACATTAGAAACTACCCTATTTAAATTTTGTAAAATACATTTTATTTGTATTTTTAAATAATTTGAATAACAGATTTAATAATTTATAATTTAAAATTTGACCTGTTTTGCCCTTTATCTTCCAATCTACAGAGCCTCAAAACTCAGATAGTAGATTATAAAAGAATCTCTGAAAGTTTATTAGTAAAATAATACTCTAATGTTAATTTTTAGGGGCCAAATTAGAAAATTAAATACATATGTATTCTGATAAAATTCAAGCGAATCCTGAAGCAGATAAAATAAAAAGTCTGTGTGTGGAAAATCAAAGTGTATATTTTTTATAAATTTAAAAACCTTCCATTATATATATATATATTTTATATCTTCACAAACACAAATGCTTTTTTAAAAAAAATTATTTTTATTTAAAACACAAATTAAATATTTTACTTCAAAAATTACGTTAAACAATATAAATGAGATAATTGAATGCGATACACTTAATGACGCTCACAGCCATCGCATGTGCATTTATAAGCTACGTCTTGCATTGTCAGCATCAGCAGTTTTACACGTGCGATGGGCATTTGCGTATTTCCTGGGAATTGCTATATCGTGTAATATGACACCATGTGAACGACTCATTTGACCGGTTACACGGTGTTGTCATATTATTATTCTAAGTATTGTTTACGACGTATATAACAACTCCCCTCACAAAGAAAAAGTTGCTGTTTTACAGGAACTTTTCTGAAAATAGAATTTGAAAAATAATAAAATATAAAGGTTGTATACATATGATATTTGTAGAAGGCAAAAGTGTATAAAACAGCGTAAATTGTATAAATGAATAAAATAAAAATATAATTAGCATTAAGGTCCTTAAAAGTAAAACCTAAAACAATACTTTTTAGCAATAAATGGGTTTTACAAAACAATTTTTGAAATTATTTTGGGGTACTTAGCTCGATGTCTTCAGTTTCGTTCTGTCGGAGGTTCGGTCTCAATCTTGGCAACAATTTTGAAATTCTGGTTGTGGGTGATGGACTTTCGCTGGTTGTATTGCGTTTACGCCAAAGCGTTTGGAGGACAAATACAGCGACAATTATTATTATGGAAAATATTGTCACGTAGGTGAACCAAGAAATGTTCTTTTTGACGAATGGCTGATTTATTAATTCGTCTAGGTCCTTTGAATAGTCGTTGAGTTTGTGGTTTGCGACATTTAACTCCTCGAAATTCAATTCATGGAGTTTCAAAGGTTTAAGTTCGGGAACGACAATTTTTTCTGGTATGGTATCGCAGCAGTTGAAAGGGATAAGAACTGGTTGATAGTTGTCAAGGGTGTTGCTGCTTTTTGTGGCTTCTGCTTCGATTTTGGTTATTCCAATGAAGGCACTGCAATCTTTCTGAAGTTTTAATAAAGAGTTAACATTGAGTGTTAAGGGTTTTGTATTGATGTCGGTACAGGTGATGGTAATGCTAAGAGGCTCGGTAACCATAATTAACCACACGTTGGTTTCGAGTTTTTGAACGTGGTACCCTTGAGCAGAGATCACGGCACTGTGACAATTGTCCGGCACTTTTTTAAAATTTCTTAAAAGTTGGGCCTCGCACAAAGCATTTGAGTCTATCGGATATGCATAGAGTTCGGAAAACAATTTATTTTGATTGTTCAACGGTTTGCACGCACTAAGGTCTTTTATCGGAATATACAGTAAGGAATCGTCGTTTTTTGCTATATATTTATGAGTGAATGAGAGTACATGGTATAACCCAGTTCTATCATCATAGGTGGGGATTGGGTATAAGCGGAGAGCAGTAAATGATTGCTGTTCAATAAGTGGAATTCTGAGTATAAATACAAGGTCGGAATCTGTTTGAAAAGCTTCTAATTCTGTAATTTCCAAGTATCGTGCAATACTTGAATATTTGACGGGCAAAGGTAAATTATTTTTTACGAGATTCTGTGATATTTCCTGTAAGGCGGCAATGAAATGTTCGGGAGTTAAAATTGAAGTATGGATAATTTTTAGACGGGCAAAAGTTATGGAATTAAGAACATCATTTAAGTTGTCTTCTAGAAAGAGATAATTTTCCATCAGTTTTTCCGTCATTTCTAGAAATGAGAGTTTTGTTTCCACGTACGCCATTTTGTCGTTTACTTTACGAATCATATTTTCCATTTTTCGAATATTTTCGTTAAATATTTTCTCGTCGACCTGAATGCGTTGAATAGTTTCGTTAAAGTTCTTTATAACTGAGGTGGTTACGCTGATTTGGTTTTTCAAAAGGTTTTCGATCTGCAGTTGTCCTTTGTTTAAACTATTTATACTGTTGGTGAAGTACTCGCCGTCGGCGGCGTCTAAGTTACCAGTTATGGCTTTGAAAATTGATCCGGCGCCATCGATTAGTCCACGTACCTTCGAGTGTCCATGTGGATTTCAGTGAATTTGTTTTTGACAGAGTTTGAGATTTGGTTAAGTAAGTTGATGTGTGATTGAACGTCAGCACGGAATACGTTGGTTGGGTGGACGTTAGTTTTTAGTGATAAAGTTAGTGCATCGAGAATTCTGTCGTTGGTAGCGAAAGCTTGTTCTAGAGCGGAGAGATTTCTATGAACTAGAAGAGTCCATTTGTGATTTGACACGGCTATACGTGATTCTTCATGATAATAAATCCCTAGGGTGTTATTGATTGGCTTTATTTCAAATTGGGATGCTGCCGATCCGAACAGCAGGATGACCCTGTAAAGAAATCAGTCTTCTCTGAAAGGTTTCATACGGTCAAAGTTTACTTTGGTTCTTTGGTTAGTACGAGAATTAAGTAAAGTAGCTGAGTTTGTATGTAGTTCTACTATTTGAAATGGTCCGTTAAATTTGTTTTGTAGTTTATCTTTGAACTGAGATTCGCGTACGTAAACCTTGTCACCTACTTGATAATTTGGGGTTTTGTCCGAAACATGTTTATCGAATCGAATTTTGGCTTTTTGTTTTTGAGTATCGGTTCTTTCGCGTGCTATTTTGTAGTACTGTGAAATGCGGTTATTTAAGTCTCTGATGTATTTAGAAATCAAGTCCTTTTCGTTATAGAGGGTTTCAGGGGGTCGGCTAGATGTGTGCCCGAAAACGAGTTCATAGGGTGTGAACCCATGGGTTTTGTTAGCGGAGTTGTTGTAGGTAATAATTGCGTATGGCAGAATATTGAAGGGGTGTTCGTCAGGGTGCTCGGCCTTATGAATACGGATCATATCTAACAAAGTTGAATGAAAACGCTCTAATGAGCCGTTAGATTGGGGGTGTCCTACACTAGAGTAGGAAAGTTTAATATCGAACAATTTGCAAAGGTCTTTGAGGAGTGCATTGTCGAATTCACGACCGTAGTCGCAGTGTATTCTCAGAGGCGTTCCGAAGTGTTGGAAAAACACCAAGAGTGTACTAACGACGGTTTTGGCGGACTTGTCGCTAATCGGGTAGGCCTGGGAATATTTAGTTAATTCGTCTCGGATAGTGAGGGCGTAATTTCTGCTAGGAACTTCGAGAATGTCGATGTTTATTCTTTCGAAAGGGGTTCTTGGAGTTTCTGTTACTACTAATGGGTTGTCAAGGTTTTTACGGAAAGCTTTAGTTGTCTGACAGATTTGACAGTTTCTAATGAAGTTTTCTACGTCTTTTGTAATACCTTGCCAGTTATACTTTTCTTTAATTCGTCTAATAGTTTCGTTGATCCCTCTGTGTATGTTGTTTTTACCGTTATGGAATTGATCTAGTATTATTGGCACTTGATCTCTTCCTACTGTTTTTGTTATGTTCTGGCAGACTTTCCACTTTATGTCTGTTTCTGCAAATATAAACGAAAGCATTTCGAGTATAGGTAGGTCTAAGTTATTTTCAACGCAGTATAGTTCGGAGTCAGTTAGAAGGTCTTTGCTCTTGTAAATTGAGGCAAATAATACCTCGTTCACAGTGTCGAAATCAGTTGGTAGGGGAATAATGTAATATCGTCTTTTTCGAACGCTTTTACTATTAAAAATGTTAATTTTGAATTGCTCGAAGTCGGCGTTCTCTTCGAAGATATCCTCAAGAATTTGGTTATGAAAATCTTTTAAATTGCCGGATTGAAAGAAAACTAAGATATTTTTGTTTTCTCTATCAAGGAGTTGACAGTTGGAGTACTGAATTTTACTATAGTCGATAAGTGAGACGGTCTTATACCGTTCTACGAATGTCCGAAATTCTATAAAAATTGAGTTGTCTTCGTTGTCAGTTTCAAGTTGTTCTGTCTCACTGTTTTCGTTTTCGTTTAAGGGAGTTATCGTGTAGTGTTGGAGTTTGGTGTTCGATTGGAAAGTCATACATTCATCAAAATGGTTGATTCGAATGCGTGAAAGGGCGTCTGCGTTCTTATTTACTTTTCCCGGTTTGTATATAATTTCATAATCGTACTCCTCGAGTTTGAGGCGCCATCTGGCAAGTCGACTACCTGGATCTTTAATAGAAAAGAGCCACGTTAACGGGCGGTGGTCGGTCAGGAGTTTAAACTTTCGTCCAAAAATTATTGGCCTGAAGTGTTTAACGGCCCAAACAATAGCCAGAAGTTCACGCTCTATTGTGGAGTATCGGGTCTCAGCCTTGCAGAGGGTCCTAGATGCGTATCCAATTGGCAGATCTTTGCCTATTGGTCCCTGTGAAAGCACAGCGCCGATTGCAAATGCGCTAGCGTCAGTTGTCAAAATAAAGGGCTCATTGAAGTCGGGGTAAATTAAAATTGGGGTCGAAGTGAGGGCTTGCTTTAATTCATTGAAAGAATTAACGCATTCAGAACTGAAATAGAATGAAACATCTTTTTGCAGCAATTTTGTGAGTGGTTTTGAAATTTTAGCAAAATTGGGTATGAATCGACGATAATACCCGGCTAATCCCAGAAAGGATTTGATATCTTTTTGATTTTGGGGCTGAGGAAATTTCAATATACATTCTACCTTTGATGGATTGGGTTTAACTCCATCTTTGGTAATCAGATGTCCGAGATAGGCAACTTCTTTGCGAAGAAATTCGCACTTGTCGGGTTGAATCTTGAGGTTTGCCTTTCGTAGGCGTTTAAAAACATCAGTAAGACGAGACAAATGGTCGTTGATAGTGGGAGAGTATACGATTATGTCGTCCATATAGACGAGACAACGTTCGTTTTGAATACCTAAAAGAATGTTGTCCATAACCCTCTGGAATGTTGAAGGGGCATTCTTTAGACCAAAGGGCATCCTTACGAATTCGTAGTGCCCATTCTCAACGGTAAACGCGGTTTTGGAAATGTCTTTTGGGTCAATCTCAATCTGATGGAATCCTGAGGCGAGGTCAAGTGTTGTGAAATATTGGCATTTGCCAAGTTGATCTAATAAGTCCGAAATGTTAGGGAGAGGATATTTGTCATCAACCGTTAGTTCGTTGAGTTTTCGATAATCAACTACAACGCGCCATTTTTGCTTTCCTGAAGCATCCAGTTTTTTCGGTACTACCCATACAGGGGAGGACCAGGGTGAGTTTGAATGGCGTATAATACCTTCGTCTAGCATTTTCGTTACTTGGGATTTAACTTCCTCTTTATGAATCTGAGGGTAGCGATAAGATTTCGTGAAAACTGGTCTAGAGTTGTTAGTCTCGATGGTATGTTTAATTTCGTTGGTAAATGACAGATGGTCTCCTTCGAGATAAAATATGTCAGAGTAGTCAAGACATAGTTGCGATATTAAGTCGGATTCTTCTTCGTTTAAGTGGTCAAGTCGGAGTTGATTGAAAATTTGCTCTTGTCGTTCTAGTATGTTGTTGTCTGTTGGTTGGGTTTGTGAAATAGAATTCACACTGAAATGTTGTAAAGGCTCAAGTTTAATGTCAGTGAAATTTATAGTTTTAGGGATGGCATTTGCATTTAATACGGATGTCAGAAATTGGCCATTGCTGTCGACTTTTACTAGAGCATTCGGAAGATGGACTTTTTCAATTTCTATGCCTGTTAATAAGGCGTCTGTATCTCTAAGGTTGCAAGTAAGTTTACAGATTTGCTCTGTACGTGGTTGAATAGAAATTGTGTTGACGGGGTCACATGAAAATTTTTTGGGGATGTCTTTACTGATTAAATCGTCTGTTACTTTATATAACGGAAGTGTTTTGAAGTTGGTTACTGGTTGCTTCTTTTCGAAATCAACGATGCAATTATAATGTTCCAGGAAATCGGAACCTAACAATCCATCGAACTCGATATCGATATTGCAAATGTAAACCTTATGAGGATCATTGATATTAAACGGGACGAGAGTCGATTCGTTGATATGAATTTTCTCGTTAGTTATTCCCTGGATGACGACATTTTCTTGGAACCTTTCCCTGAATCGTTTGCAAGTTTCTGGCTTGAAAATAGAGAGTCCTGCACCGGTATCCACAAGAAGTTTGTAGGTGTTGGATGCATCGGTGATGTAATATAAGTTCTTAGAGTTTACGGACAAGAGGGGTCTTACAGAAATCTCTGTTCGGGGATATTCAGGTTGGGGTCGAAGCTGTCTAAATTCAAGGTTTGAATGTGGGTTTGAAGGTCTGACATATCCGGGGGCTCTGGTTGAGGGGTAGTGTCCTGAAAATTTGTAGGAGAAAGTTCTTCGTAGTTTTGAGAGTAATTTTCGCTCTCGAAGTCTGTTTTAAAGTAATCGTTAAAGTCGTTCTGGTAATTGTCGTAGGAACAATAATCGTTATAGTCGAAATCTGTGTATTGGTACTCGTTGGGTGTTGGGTTCGAATAAGTCTGTTCACTTCTAGGATTTTCGAACTCATGATTATTTAGGTGATGAGTTCGTTGTTGGCGGTAAAAATTAGGGTTCGGTTTAAATTGGTCCGTATTTGGGGGTTGATTGCTTGTTGATGGGCGTTGTTGTTGGAAACTCCTATTGGGAGGAAAGTTTGTTTGGCGGGGTTGTTGATAATTTTGTTGATTAGAATTTTGGGCGAATGGATTAGGGCGAGGTCTTTGAAAGTTTTGCCCAAAACCTTGATTTTGTCCAAAGCTTTGATTCTGTTGGAATTGCCTCGATCTAGTGATGCATTCATTAACTGAATGGCCCATTCTCTTACAGAATGTACAGTGTTTTGGGGGTGGCAATTGATTGGGTCTTCTAAAGGTCGGAGTTGTATTTTTGAAGTTAGAGAATTTTTGAGTTTCGAGATGATTTAATTGAATTTCTCTTTTAATTCTAGAGATCGCGGTTAAGATATCTTTTGGGTCGCTTGCTCGAATTAATTGTCCCATTTTTGGCTCTAGGCCTGTAAGAAGGCTGTTTAGTGCCATGGGTTCAATGAGATCTATTTGGGCTTGTTTTTCTTTGGAAGTTATATTTTGTTTTGTGACTGCGGCCAACATTTTTGCCTGGTGAGTCTGAATTCTAGTCGAGAAAGTTAAGGGTGACTCGGATGATAATTGTTTCATTCGTTGGAGATCTTGAATGAGTGCCGATAGGTCTCGGGGGTCTCCGAAGTGGTTTTCGAGAAGAGTAATGATTTCAGTTAACAGGCTAGGGTTTCGTGAATTTACTAATTCCGCTGCCCTGCCACGGAGTTTATTTTTTATGTGGAGTATAAGTAAGACCTGTTGGTTATCGGTCGCCATACTGTGGGCGGTGTTACATGATGTGATAAAGGTATTTAGAAAGATAGGGTTACCGTCGTACTCCGGTACTATCGCAAAAATCTCGGAAATTTTATAGGGCTCCACAGTTGGAGTGGCTGCACCTTGCCTTGTAGTGGTCATAGTCAAAGTATTTGCACAATATTAAAATTTTAAATCAGATTATATTGTCGAATTGACAATGGTAAAACGTATAAATCAATGTTTAAATAAATAAATGTGAAAATAGATAGATATTAAAATAATTAGATCAAGTTATTATAAGTTGTCGTTCAAAATAATGGTATAAATTTAATGTGTAATTATCAATATGTACCAAAATTGGTCAAAAATATTTCTTACCTTGCAATTTTACTCAAAATAAATGAACTGAATATATCAAGGGTAGTGATGTAATATGTTTAAAATATTTAAGGAATATTAAAGGATTTATCTTTGATGATAGAAATGGTGATTAAGTGTATCAATAAATAGAAATAATAAAATAATAATAACGTAATCCTTACAATATAATTCCTGGCATGGACTGTTCTGTAAGTTGACTGCACTGGTTAGCCGTTGCGTGTTCCTGGTGCTAGCTCGCTTCCAGTTGTGTCTCCAGCAAGAGGTTGATTGTCCCACGAAGGTTTGGAAACCACCACGACTAGTTAGAATTCTCGTGTTCTAGTCGTTTTGGAACAATCCTACTGACTGCGCCAATTTTATATCTTCACAAACACAAATGCTTTTTTAAAAAAAATTATTTTTATTTAAAACACAAATTAAATATTTTACTTCAAAAATTACGTTAAACAATATAAATGAGATAATTGAATGCGATACACTTAATGACGCTCACAGCCATCGCATGTGCATTTATAAGCTACGTCTTGCATTGTCAGCATCAGCAGTTTTACACGTGCGATGGGCATTTGCGTATTTCCTGGGAATTGCTATATCGTGTAATATGACACCATGTGAACGACTCATTTGACCGGTTACACGGTGTTGTCATATTATTATTCTAAGTATTGTTTACGACGTATATAACATATATATATATATATATATATATATATATATATATATATATATTCAAACGAATTGCGGGTAGCAGCCAAAGATTAATATATATATATGAAAATGCACTCATTCCCTGAATGTCTGAAACTGGAATATTAGAATCTTGAAGGTGGTACGGAACCCTTAGTATGCGAGTCCAACTCGCACTTATTTAGTATTGCTATGACAGGCGATTTAACCCACTTATTTGGTATTGTTCAACTGCTTGGTCCACCAGCTTTAACAATTCTAAAGCTTTTGCATTTTTTAGATTTGTAAGAGCATTTTCGACATGTGATGTGAGTATTTGTGGTCTGGTTTGGTTTGGAAAATCAGCCGGATCGAGTGTTGCTGTCTGTCATCTTGGTAAGTATTTATTACATTTTTTATATTTACCAGGCGAGATGTTGTTCTTCATTGTTATGATTTTGATAGTTTGTCTTAGTAGGCTTATATTTCTGTTTTTAAGGCTTTCCTTGATATCTTTCTTGCGAACTATATCGCCGTAAATTGATGATAATTTTTAATTAGATTTAAAAACACTGTTAATTTTTATTTTTATTGTAGAACGGTTACGATAAATTATTAATAGTACCAATACACAACCTACTTGACCGAATGTACTAAAAAATGCAAGCTAAAAAAATATCTATATATAAGTGGCGATAAACACTTACATTTTGTGGTTAACAACCTATCTCTAAAACAAATTGACAATTGTTTACCGATAGCTACAACATTTGCTAACATTATGATAGCATTTAACACAGCCAACCGCAAAATCCTATTTGAAAAAGTAAACAGCTATGGAATCACAGGTGCAACACTTCTGATGTCAAAGCTGAATAAATTGTTAGTGAGTTGTCTTGGCAATAGACTATAAAGAGTAAATATTAAAGACATTAATACTGGTGTTCCTCAGGAAACAATACTTGGACCTCTGTTGCTTATATTGTATGTGAATGATCTGTTAGAAGATAAGACTGATGGGATCATCTCTTCTTACTCTGATGATATTTCGATAATATAATAAAAGTTGGGAATTGTAGGACCAAAACCGGATCACTGCCTGACTCATATATCGGAAGGGCTAACTATAAATGAATTATCCCTGAATATATTTTCCATGAATTATTGTCCTATATAGTTTTTAGACGATAAAAGAAACACTATTAGAACGTTACAGACATGACAAGAATAGCTCCACACATGGTAAGAACAGTATTAATGTAATGTTCTTCTTTAGTAGTTTCTGAAGAGCAAGTTGTACATTAATAAACAGGAAAGCATAGCGTTATTTACAGAGAATAAACGAGAAGAAACTGCACAGATTCAACTGCCTTGGTCCGTCAAACGCCGCTTAAAGTGTTAAGAGTACATTTCCATGTTTCAGTAAGTTTTCTAAAAGAAACCATCATCAATAAAGCACCGCCCAAGATTAAACGTTGATTACGATGACAATCAAACAATAACATCTACATAATTATTCGTCGGTGTGTTGCATTGACATATCCTCGTGTTTATGTTCGGTTTTCTTATGTAAATGCTTTATATCCTTATCGAAACCTACATCTGGAACACAAATTATGAATAATGGTGCAAGCAGCACCGTACATACGATGAGGAAAATTATGAGAAACTTGTTCGTAGATGCAACAATGAACTTGGTGAAAAAAAATCGTGGCAGGAAACCATTTTAATCTCTAATGGATCTCGAAGCTGAAGTTATTGTTGGTTTCAATTGCTGTTTTACGGCGACAGGTTCAATCATAAAAAAATGGTTTTTGAAAGGTTTTCATGAAGAAATTGTTGTGTACGAATTTCCTATTCTATTCAAATCAGTGATTTAGTGCGAATCGGTTATAAACGTTTGGTTTAAGAGATTTCAGATAAGTTTAATTCGTTGTAAGGTATTAACACAGTTAATTTGTATTTAAATGAGCAAGAAATTGTAACCATCAAATGAGAAAAATGACAAATAATGACACCTTTATTTCTAGGAAGTTAATTTATCCGAGTAAGTTGGTAGAAGTAGTGTGTTACAAGTCCTATGCAATTTTTCAGATTAATGATCGTTAAACAATTTTTGGGCTCTGTTTGTATAAGTTCCCGACCTTGACGCTTCTGAGCTTGTGTTTTTGGCGCTAGTTTTTATATTAATAATTTATATTTAAAAAAAAACCGACCTCAACTGACTTAAAATAAAAACCGTTTAGAAATCGAGTACAATCAACAACTGGTTTCTGATAAAAAAAAATTCTGGTTTGGGGTACAATTCTATTGATTATTTTGGCTTCTTATCTGTCCCTCTCTCTCTCTAATTTGTATTTTGTTTATATTATCCACATATTTTTTAACTATTTTATTTGTGTTATTATTTGGCCCACTTTCTATAAGTGTAACTCTAATTCACAATACATTACAACCACCCTGTATATGTTTCTGTATATTGGTCAGCCATTATAAATTATTTGTCTAGAATTTTCTGGATCAGACTGTACTACTATAATTCATTTCTACACGATGTTGCAACCACCCTTTATAAGTATTAATGCTCTCCACCCTATTGACTGTTTCTATTTTACTATTGTTTAAAACACCCTGTGTACCTATAGTTTTAGTTTGCCCAATACACCAAGTATAAGCATATGTGTCACTTAATACAGCATTTTTTAACTACCCTGAATAACTTTAATTCTATTTCACCTTATATTTCAACCATCCTATATATGAAACTGCTTATGTACCACACAATATCACATTTATTTGTTAGATTTTTTGAACCGTTATTTTATTCCGCCCACCGTATTCCATATAGAAAACGTCGCTCACCTAAAAAAATTCTTATCGATACACTAATGGAATATTTTGTGCCATTTCACTTGACCGCACTGAAGACCGTTACAAACACCACGTACGATATACTTTCATGGCATATCTTATATACGGAATCAAACTGGAACATCTCTTTGTAGAATACAATTTAAAATATTCAAATTGGTTGAGCCGTTATAGAGAAAACAGTTTAGATTTATTGAAATTCACTGAAATGTGGTCCCTTAAGTACCTAATTTTTTCTGATTTCCTGGAAAACCGTAACTCTGACTTTATAAAGAATTGTATGGTGCTTTTTCCTAATATTTCCTAATACAATGCTGTTTAAATCATCAACTTTGCCTAAGCCGTTTTTGAATAATTACTGAGAATATATAAAAAAAAAAACGTGACGACGAATTTATAACCTCCTCGTTTTTGGAAGTTGGTTAAAAAGGTGATACTGTCTCACCAAATATTTAAATTTTGGAATAGCTTCAAGCTCTGGCTTAGTAACTAGCCCTTTCATACTAATTGGTTGTCAACATTACGACACCCAAGACTAGACTTTTCATTCTGAATTTGTTATGGTACTGTTATTTTTGTGTTTTTGCCATTTTTCGAAGAGTTTTTAAGTGTAATAACTATTTGGTTATTTGCAAATGGTTTTTAAGGGATAGTATTTTTGCTTTAAATAGTCGAATAGGCGCTAAAATACGCAACTTTTTCTTCATTTAATCGTCTATGTATCTCTTGCCGTTTCTTAGATGGCATTCTTATCCTTTCATATGTGAGACACCCAATATTTACACCGCAGAGCAAAAACAAATCAACACTGGTTAACATTCGATGGAATAATATTGAAAAGCAAAAATGAATACATAAATTATATTATTATTATTTCAAACTACAGTGCTAAATGGAGAATATTGTTGAGGTTATCTTGAAAAGTTACTCCTTAAAAGTGTTGGCCATTTGTCTGCTTCCAAATTACTGCACTTGCAAACACATGTTGCATGACGCTAATTAATATACCAAACAATATGTTTGCTAAAAATTGACTACAGCCTATTTAAATCACTTTTGTGGATGGTTTGCCAGCGCTGACCTAAGATAAAAATTTCTAGCATCGTGCGATAGTGAACAGCTCCAATGGTAACTTCAAAACCGGCTGGATATTCAAAAAAAATACTCTTCAAAGATTTTTCCGGTAAAATACCGCATCAAGCGTTTTTGTTTGCTTGAATTCTCATTAAATGAAAATATGCTTTATATGTCATTATTGTTTATGAAAGTGCCATTTTCTTTAATTTTTTGTTGTAGCTCATTGAGAAACTCAAGCAGTTGCTGGTATTGAACCAACTTTAGCTCTTGCATGCAAACACGTTCAATGTAGCCTTCTCTACTTCCTTTGCGGTCTACAATAAATGTTAAATAACTTTAGAAGTTTAGCAATCGGTGGTTTCTTCTTTAATATTGATGCTAAAAATTAGCAATAAAGTGTCTATTTTACTAAAGGCTGAGATAATGGGAATTTATCAAACCCATGTCCACAGATTATTTTGGTTTCAGAAGTGGGATTAAAACTAATAAATAAGTACGTAGTGAAGTTTTGACAGTTTGATGAAGGAAACTAACAAGGAATTCTTCAAAGTATCACTGATAGCTTTGCTGAAACATCAAACACAAGAATCGAAAAATACAAAAACAAAATCAAATTTTAACTATTGAAAAAACTGCCTAAAACTAGTAAACTTAAATTATGAAATCTTTCAATTACAATAGTTTAGAAACAACTCAACCTAATTATAGTGTTATTTTTCATGTCATGAAAGAGAAGAAGAAATAAAAAAAAATCATTTAGAACTATTTCATTTAGTAGTTAGCAAAGACCAAGCGGTTGATCAGAAAATACAGATTGAGGAATCAAATACAAAGTTCAATTAATAGTTTTGAAAAATCGATGATAGCGACTCTAAAATAAATATTAAAATGAAATTAGTACTATCCAAAATAAAACTGCAAAGTTCAAAGTGTATAAATGAAGAAAACAAGTAAAAAGTACTACAAGGACTTACAGAAAGTCACCCAGGTGAGTAAGCAACTTCAATAGACTTTCCACAACAAGTACTGTTAGAAATGCTTCTACAACACACGCTTGCAGTTCAACATGATTGATGGTGAGTGAAATAGAGTTATAATCCCAAATGAGTCCAGGTTCTGTATTTGGACTGAAAATGCTTGCAAATAGTAAGACAATGAGGCGATGAACGCAATAATTTAGAATTGGTTTTAGGGTCCCTTATGACTTTTATACGGCTGGTGTGACCTGCGACCGTAAAAGACGGTAACAGGTCACCTCTGGTATAGTAGACAGAAATTTAAACAAAGAAGAACATACTATAGTCAGTTACACTCCCCTGTTTAAGCAACAAAGGTTACTTCCCCATGGATCAACATTTACTACAAAGTTTTAGCAAAAAAAAGATGACCCTGCATCATTGGCCTGCTCGCTACCCAGACTTGTCAACAAGATATCCTGCATCCTAGTTTTTATAGCTCTTGGTTTTTATTCTTATTTGTTGCTGACATATTTAATTGCCAAATGTAAACATTAAATATTAGAAGGTACTGTTACCCGGGAAAATTATACTATGGGTCAAGAAACTTATGGCATCAAGTTGATCTAACCAGGTGGGCTATTTAAAAAAATGCAAAATAACTGGAGTAGTCAGCACCAGCCAACAGCTGTCTAATAAAGGTGATAGTAATAAAATATAAAAACTACAATTATTCGACATTAATTAGTTTTTTCTAAAGCTTCCCTGTTTAGTATTCAGACGACTTATTCAAGTTTATAATTGGTGCGATGTTCATTTCTAAGGCTGTTTCCTCGTGATGGTTTAAAAGTGTAAATGTCTCTTTTACATTAAGGGACTTTTTTATTGGTCTCATATATCTGAGTTATCACTGCGTATTAAAAATTTTCCATCTTTTTTCCTGCTTTAACTGAATAACAGCAATTTAGTTTACCAGCTAAGGAAGCACAAACCAAGCTATAAATTTCATCTAAGCAAAAAAACTTTCTTGTTTTTAATTAGTACACCTAGCGACACATAACGATTTTATGGCATTTTTATATCACATTTCGCTGATTAAAGTGGAAATCGGTGACGGATACGAGCTCGACGAATTCATTGGGTTTTTTTTATTGTTATGTGATATGTATTTGTTGCATTATTTTAATGTAATGTCCAATTTGGGTGTATTATTAAATATTACACAGTAGCTTAGATGTGCATTTGAGCGAAAAAAATATGTGAAAGTGATCTGAATATTTGTGGACACTTTTTTTAATGAATTTCCGGTAAGTTGCATTAAATATTGTAAATTTGTTTAAAACAAAAATAAAAAAAATAATTTGGAAAATTCACAATTGCAAAATTAACAACTTTCAGTTGCCAACACTTTTTTTAACCGGCGGCCGTCTTGTCAGCTGTCAAGTGATTTATATTGAGTTTGGTTTGGCATTTCATCATGAATAGACTGACGCCTGAACAATGCTTCCAAATTATGCAAATTTATTTTGAAAATCATGGTTCTATTCGAAATACGTATCGCGCACTACATTCATTTTTTGGACAAGAGAATCTTCCATCTGAGCAATTCATTCCATTACCTATGCAACGTTTTCGCACCACGTTTACTCTAAATGATAATACGCATCCACAGAGATGTCGTATAGTACGTACAGAATGATCCACTGCTGCTTTAGAGCGTAGCGTAGAGGAAAACCCCAATCAGTCTATACGCCATCGTGCACAGGAATTGGATATGTATCCATGCACTTTATGGAAGATTTTGCGGAAAGATCTTGGTTTGCGTCCTTACAAAATGCAACTCGTGCAGAATTGAAGCTACATGATTACCTAGCAAGGCGTATGTTGGGTGAATGGGCCCAAAACAATATTGCCGTTGATCCCGATTTTCATAAGCGAATTTTGTTTAGCGATAAAGCTCACTTTTGGATGAATGGATATGACAATAAACAAAACTGCCGTATTTGGAGTGATGATAATCCTCAAGTTCATATTGAGACACCGTTACATCCAGAAAAACTGACTATTTGCGTGCTTTATGGGCTGGTGGAATAATTGGTCTGTACTTCTTTAAAAACGATGCTGGCCAAAACGTTACAGTCAATGGTGATCGCTATAGAGCCATGATTACTAACTTTTTCGTTCATCAATTGAACAATCATGATGCACACGAGCTGTGGGTTCAGCAAGACGGGGCAACATGTTACACAGCTCGTGCCACAATTGATTTATTGAAAGAAACGTTTGGTAGCCGCATAGTTTCACGTTTCGAACCCGTGAATTGGCCTCTAAGATCGTGCGATTTAACGCCGCTGGACTATTTTCTGTGAGGATACGTGAAGTAGCTAGTCTACGCCGATAAGCCCGAAACGATTGACCACTTGAAAGACAACATTCGTCGCGTTATTGCCAATATACGGCCACAAATCACAAATGTTGAAAAAAGTCATCGAAAATTGGACCTCCAGATTAGACTACGTCCGAGCCAGCCGTGGCGGTCTTATGCCAGAAGTCATATTCAAATTATAATGAAGATTATCTTTCGAATAAAGTAAATTTCATGTCAATTTAAAAAAATATATTCTTGTTTTATTCCATTTCAAAGTTCTATATTTCTAAAAAACACACTTAGTAGTAATAAAATATAAAATAAATTTTAAAAAATATTGACAAATTTATTGAAATTCATTAGTATGTTCAAACAGTTAAAAGATCAATTATGGGACGAAATAGGGTTCATCCCAAGTATAAATGAAAATCTATTCTGTAAAATAAAAAAAAACATTGCGTTTATTTACTTAAAACGCGAAGACAAGAAATGTACAGACCAACTGAGAGTCGTATTCATGATTTTTTATTTACGTTTTTTCTTAGTTATAATTTTCGTTTATTATTTAATATCTCTAGTTTCTGAACTGGCTTTATATTTATTGAACGTCTAACTTGGAATACATGAACGATGTTATGACACAAAATCATCACGAAAAGGCATATCGAGAGGAGAGCAGTCTCAAAATTCTATAATAATATAAAGCAAAAAATTTAAAAAAAGAAAAGAAAATATCAATTTGTATAAAAATATTTTAACGGAACGAAATAGGGTTTCCCCTAAGGAAAAATGTTTTGATTTTTCTAAAAGATTTAGAACAATCCATTGTGAATAATTTTTTAAATGGTGAAGGCACAAAAGTACACAGAACAACCGACAGCCATACTCATATATAATTTTATAATATTTGTTATATATACTAAAACAAATAAAAAATAGAAACTTTAATAGAATTTATAATATAATATGTTGAGTTTCCTCATCGTCATATAGCGTACAATAGAAATTGATATATAAACAGATAATAATTTTATTAAAGTATGTAGGATTTCACTGCCGGTGTAAATGGATGCAATATATGTTTGCAGGCTATTTTGCCGTTGGTCTATTGGAATATCTCGAAGCGAGGTATCAAATACGCCCGCGCCGCTGAAGATGTCTTCCGCAGTTGCAGAGGAAACGTCCGGAAGACATTCCCATAGACCACGGGAAAGTAGCCCGAAAACATATATTGCATCCAATAATTTTATTATTTTCTGAAGCTTTTTTGTACTGACTACTTTTTTAAATAGTTTCATATTACCACACTTGTGAAAAAATGCATTATATTCCAAAACAATCTAAACATTTCAAAGTCTTTCCAACTCTTTTTGTTGGTAGTGCCATTAAAACCTAAATTATCAAAATATAAATTTTAAATTAGACAAAATAATTAACGTCAACAGTGCTGTGTTATCTTACCAAATCTTCACTTTTCCTTGCATGTCTTCAAGGCCAGAGTCAAATAACTTTCTTTAACTTGAATCTGTGTCTTATTGATAAAACGAATGAATGACTACTTTATCCAATCTGAGTTTTGTATGACGCTTCGTGGCATCATCAATGTACGAAACGTTTTAATATGGTCAGTTTCTACTCTAAACTGTACACATGTCTAAGAAATTTATATACCAAATGACCAGTTCCAATCTAACAACACAATTCGCTTACCTACGTAAATTGGATGACAATGCCATATTATGATAATGGAGCTGAAAGGTAGTCACAGAGAATACAACTGTAATCGTTAATGTACTTGCAAAATATTGGACATTCAGTAAAACCCTAATATTTAATGTTAATTAAAAAAATTGGTTTAGTGCGAGTTGGTCTCGCATACTAAGAGTTCCATATCTCCTTCAAAATTCTAATATTCCAGGTTCAGACAAGCAGGCAATGAGTGCATTTTCTTATATTTAACCTAGTAACTTTTAAAGGAAGCGTTTTAAATTTATAAAAAATATACACTTCTATTTTCCATACAGAGCTTTTTATTTTATCTGCTACATGATTTGCTTGATTTTTATAAAAGTATGTATAAAATTTTCTAATTTTTGATCCCAAAATGAACATTAGAGTTTTATTTTACAAATAAACTTCCAGGGAAGCCTTTTATAATCTACTGTCTGAATTTTAGGCTCTGTAGATTAGAAGATAAAGGGTCAAGGTTTAAATAATAAATTAGTAAATCTGTTAGACGAATTATAGTTTAGTTTGTAAAGTAGGAATTAAGTCGGTTTTTAATATGTTTGCTAATATTTTTAATACGTTTTATTAGGTCGATCTGTACGTATGTATCTATCTATCTATGTAACGGAAACTTTGAACGTAATTCTCACCAACTTAAAGAAGTCCAACTTAGTTGAAAGACACACGTATCAAGGGCCGATGACAATACAATTTTTAATTTGAATTTTTCCGTTAGTTGTCTTTTTGTCACTGTTCTTGCCTAAATACAAATTCGTCTATTAACTACTGCCATCTAGTAGGCAGTAGTAGAACTTGCTGCTATGAAATGGAAAAGTTCGCAAAAATGAAGTAAACTTTTTAATATAAATACTAAATACATGCTTATGAGACTAAAAACTTAGAAAATGTTCTGCTTTTTAGTTCAGTTAACTATTAAAGCTTTTTTTAGTTTTTTAAACTATAATTATTAAACAAATGATTTAAAAATATGAATTATTTGTAATTCACATAATGAGCCTTTTATTCGATATATTACATGATGCGTTTGAAAATTTAATTTAAACGTTCCATTTAATTCTAAAATTTGTCCCTAAAATTAATATAATTTTTCTTACAATTTTCAAAAGAGGCCCAGTACCCCTGATTATTTTCAAAATTTTTGGTAGTAGTGGTAGTTTCGGAAATAAAGCGGGAAATAACAATTTTTTATATCTTTTTGTTAATATCTGGTAAACAATTATTTTTTTAAAATATGAAAAATGTATATTTGTTTTCCTCATAATGAGACTTCTCATTTGATGTATTGCATGATGCGTTAAAAAATATTTTATTTTTTTCCGTTTAATTCTATAATTTGGCCCCCCAAAATTAATATTAGGGATTTCTTCGTATTTTAAAAATATAAAAAACATATATTTGTTTTCTTCATAATAAGACCTTTCATATGATGTGTTACATGATGTGTTAGAAACCTTAAATTTTATATTTTCCATTTAATTTTGAAATAAAATTATTAATAGAGGTTTCTCCTTATTTTTCCGGTAAAATTTAGATGATGCCCTATATCACTCATTTTATTTTTTGAATTTACTTCTTATAGTTTCGAAGATAAGGGAGGGGAACGGTCGATTTTTAGTCTCCTCCCCTAAAAAAATAGCCCTAAAATCAAAACTTTTCTATTTACGATATGTACTCCTGATCTGGTCACCAAACTGTACACTGATATCAAATTTCAACCTTCTCCGTCCAATAGTTTAGGAGAAAATTGGTGTGATGTGAGAGAGGCAGAAATCCGAAATGATATTATAAGTTTATCTGTATATTGTTATATACGGAACACTAATAAAACTATCACCTGAGCTAAATATGTTTTCAATGTTAATATTTCATACATACAAGTTGCTTTACAAAAACATTTTGTTCTTACATTTTATGAACAATCACTTGTAACATTCCTGGAATTAATGTGATTGGAAGTTTAATATAAAAATGCATAATACAAGTTACAGCGAGTCATTACTTAATTAATCATGAGACACTGATTCAATTAAAATTGACAAGATGTGTGCCACATCGGGATCAACATGTACATCTTGCTTAACTCTTTCGTGTATCACGGATCCTCACATGTTTCGCAATTATTATTGCATTATATAATTTAATAACGTTCTTAGAGTAAATTTGAAGCGTGAAATTTGTTTTGAGGTCTTACATGTCTACGAGGCATACAAATTTACACAGAACGCCTTAAGCTATACGGAAGCAATTTATTACACGTAGAAGTTGGGAACGTTTCTGTATATAAGTTCGTGCTGGTGAAGGGTCTGGACAGCATTTGAATGAATTTGAGATAACAGGTGACTATTAGATCCTTAATCCATCTACGAGGTTAGTCAATGGAATGAAGCAATATGAAGTAAACACCGCAAGAAATATTTTATGTGTTTGGTAGCCTAAAAGCTGGATGTCAGCACAGAAAGAATAGTTTGACTAGTTCAGTATGTATTTAGTTCAAACAATAAAAAATTGTGCTGCATTAGTCATATATCTTGGAAATGCGGGTTGAAATAACGATTTGACGTAGAAAATTTAAAGCTTTGCAAATGGTGCAAGCATGAAACATAGCAAAAGGCTGTCCTTTTGCTGCTTTATAGTAATTTTTAGCAATTTATCCCTTTTTAGGGCCTAGTAGTTATGTACAAATATAGTCAAAACTATATTGACTAGTAGAAAGTATAGAATTTCAACGCACTATATCGTCCAGTTTCAAATGCAAAAACACAGTTATAAAGGTCATCTAGTTGAGTTAAAACTATTGAATCTAATTGGTCATAATTGGTCAGCAGTTATGACTAATTGGTTAGCAATACAAGAATGGTCATAGGGTATTTAAAATTTTAGGATTATCTAGTAAATTTTAGCTCGTTAAGTAAATTGTATAGCACTCATTCTAAATTAACTTAATTGGTCATGATGTAGTCACAATTCGACAGCTCAGTTTGATAGAGTCAAGGTACATTACGTAATAATTAATAAACTTGGAACTCCTGTAATTTACCTTTACCAATTATCATATTGGATTGACCAATTGTGATCACTTCATGACTACTGATGAATTAGGATCAGTTGGATCTTAGGTTGTTCAGTTAAGGGCTTGAATTACATAGCAGTTGAAATTTTATACACTATTATGTAATGCACTTTGTTCAGTTATCAAAAAGAATCTACTAATTGTTATCACATTGAGAACAATTTATTTTGGATGAGTTCTGTATGATTTACCTAGGGCACTGCCATTTGCTGGAAAACTTTTGAATTTTAAGAACTCTAAACATCTGCGTAGTGCTGGCCAATTGATCAATATCAATTTTTACCAATTTTTGATACCTTGGGCTCTGTTATTTGGATCTCATTTTTTTTACTTTGAGTCCAAAGCAGATTTTGTCAAATATATACAGCTTGGCTTGCATAACTCTAGCATTTTGCTCACTTGATAACTTTTTTGATTTTAAAATCTAGTTGGGAACCACTCCTTTATTTTTCCTAATTAACTGCAAGCATGATGTACTTCATTTCTAATATCTAGAATATTGCTAAGAATATTTTTGGGCACCGAGGAATAATCAAATTGTGGAACATTCCAAATAAAATTTTCTCTCCATGTATGTTCGACGTTGGAATTGAAAAAATATTATGACATTCATTTGTATATAAATTGTCCATAATGTTGTTTTTTAGTTTGTCAGTTGCAACCCATACTCTATATAATACGAATTATGTGAACCTGTTGAAACAGTGGTGACTTTTTCAATATAAGATTATCTGTACACAATGCACATATTTAAATCCAGTAGTATTCAGCAGATGTTTGTCGTATACCAAAATTGATTACTACTTTACATATTTCATTTACTTATGAACTTTTTCACATTCCTGCACTGTCGAGTATAATACACACATAACCATTTACTTAAATTGGCCAGATGTCATAATTTTTATATAAATGTAACAATTTTCAATCATATGACTGGTAATATTTACTAATTTTAACGAGAAACTTATTGCTTTGGCAACCATCTCTATTGTTACGCCCATGAAGAAACGGATAGTCAGTTACAGTATACAGGGTGAGTTTTTTTTTTGATGATCAGTTTGGGGATCTCGGAAACCAGCGGAGATAGATCAATGGTTAAATTGGGAAAGATTTGCAGTTTTACTGGCCCAATTTAATGACAAAAGTCATGGGTTACTAGATATTTTGAAAAAACGAAATACTGTCGATTTAGTGAAATCCCTCTAGCTTTTTTGTTTTTGATTTTATAAAAAATGAGTAAATATCAAAATTGAAGAGAATTGTATCCCGAATATTATTGTCAGGTCCTCGTTTGCGCGACAGCTCTCGTTTTCGAGTTATGACATAAACTTGTCATTTTTTGAATGGAAACTATAGTTGGCTATGACCTCAAAAAATCGGACATTGTTAAAGCTTTTCAACGATATTTACTCGATATAGTTATTCATAAAAATAACGGAGTTATGGATGCTTTTCTCTTTTATTTTCACTTTTAACATAGGTAGCCATGAAAAAGATTGTTTTCACTTTGACGTTTCCTCATTTGAGAGTAATTCCATTAGTAGTGCTGAACTGACAAACAATATTGACAAGTTTTCGTGATAAAACGGAATATTCTAACGAACAAAAAACTGAATATAGTGGAATGTTATATCATATGCCATAAAAATTCAGTTCGAGCATCTGAGGAATACTTTCATAGATATTTTAATCGTCGTCAACCTGCACTATGTACTTTTAAGAGGTAAATCAAAATCTTTACGATACTCGTGAGATTACGCAGATATGGATCTTTTACTTAACCACCAAAGGAACTGTAGTAATGAAATTACAAACTTTTAGTTTCTCAAACCTTGCATGCTGGTGCGAACATCGACGTATTTTACAAAATGTAATGTTTAGAGACATTGCCATGAAAATCCACAGTTTCCATAAAGGGTATTGTCAATGAAACTAGATTTACTAACTGCGGTAAATCAATGAGCATATCTGTGTAAAGAAAACCCTTTCCTCGATAAAATTTGGTTTTAATGCTTGGTTTGGTATCATAGGGTTTATCTACTATTCTGGGGCTTTTATCTATGACGAATCACTTACTGGGGAGCGCTACTTGCCTTTCTTGCAATACACTTTTCAAGACATGTTGCATAATTTGAATTTGAGAACTCGTTTAGAAATTGAGTGGTTCCAAAATGATAGAGCACCTGCTCATATTTCGATATAAGTAAGACAACACTTAGATAATATCTTTCCAAACTCTTAGATAGAAAGATATGGCCCACCCGGATGGCCACCCCAGTCTCCCGATTTGGCAATTATAGACTTCTATATATGGGGTGCGCTAAAAAACAAAGTATACACAAGAAAGTATGAGACGGTGACATAAGGAAGGCGGTATTACAAGCAATTGCAGAAATTGATAGCAAGTCTGTGAGGAAAGCGGTAATGTCAATGTTAAAAAGATGTAATTTTTGTCTAAATAACAATGGTGGACATTTCGAACATAAATTGTAACCATTATTATGTACTTTAATTTCTGAAGTTTGAGTAAGTACCTACTTATTTATTTTTTTCATTATATCTGATATACCTAAAAAAATTGTTCAATGTAGTTTGGAATAGTTATTAATAAATCAATATATTTCATGGCTAACTACGTTAAAAGTGAAAATAAGTGAGAAAAGCATCCATAACTCCGTTATTTTTATCAGAATAACTATATCGAGTATTATATCGTTGAAAAGCTCTAAAAATGTCCGATTTTTTGAGGTCATAGCCTACTATGGTATCCATCGAAAATAAGATAATTTGTTTGTGATATCTCGAAAACGAGAGCTGTCACGCAAACGAGAACATGACAATCACATTCAGGATACAATTCCCTTCAATTTTGATTTTTACACTTTTTTATAAAATCAAAAACAAAGAATTTCGTTTTTTCAAAATATCTAGTATGCCATGACTTTTTACAAAAATCCAAAAGTGTCATTATATTGGGCCAGTAAAACTGCAAATCTTTCCCAATTTAACCATTGCTTTATCTCCACTAGTTTCCGAGATCCCCATACTGATCATCAAAAAAAAAACTCCCCCTGTATATACCAAACATTTAGCTAGTATACAGGTGTAAAGACAAACGTTCTTCTAGAAACTATAATGGAGCCACTATTATTTATATTATATGTTAATTATTTACTTAAAAACTTCTCAAAGTAAGAATGCTTTTATCCTGGAATAACAGGGATGTTATTACTATTATTAGTATTATTAAAATCTAGTCTTCAATTCAATCATGATAACAAAAACCAAATTTGGTTTTCAATTGTTACAAATTAATGTTTATACTCATTATTTTTATGTTTCATCCATTCTTCACCAGACTCTTTAGAATCAATATTTAGTACTTGTTTCCTGATTTTTGCCTTGCATGACATTGTAAACATATCGATATAAGGGTTGTCAGCACCCTTGACCTATTCTGCTCTAATTCCAAAAGCAAAACTGAAGGTTTTCTTCGTCTTCGATTTTTTAGGCCTTTCTGGCTTTTCTTTAATTGGGTTGACTTTTTATATTACATTACTTCATTCTTTCCGTGGTCTGTCCTTACATCTTTCTCTGACGATATGTCTCTTTCTATTTTTCCTGCCCTACCGCTTGCTAATCTGTTTGTGTTCCTTTTTCCACATTACATGTTGCTTTGATTTCATCATTTCTTATTCATCCTCTTAGTGTTTTTCGTATACTTATTGGTATTCTTATTTGGTTGTCTCTAGCATCCTTTGTGTTTTAGAAATGTCAGCTTTGTTTCTGTTGTGTATGCCATTATTGATCTTATAATAGCTTTGCAAATCCTTTGGCTTTGTTTCAATTTGAGTATTTGCCATATTGTGTTTTTGAGGTGCTGCCGCTGCTCTATTGGATTTCTCTATTTCGTTTTTTACTTCTGATGTTATATTCCATAGCTGGTAAAGGTGATTCACCGATATTTGCTTTCTACAATCTGCTTTATGCTGTTGTCGTCAATTTATATCTTACATCTAATCGGTTCTTTGTTGTTGACAAGTATTTTCTTTTACTGGGTTGACATTACCATTTTGAACTTTTTGTTACAGTGTTGAACTTGTGGACCAATCTTGGTGTTCTTCACTTCCGGCTATGAGATTGGCGTAATCCTCGTAGCAGAGGATTTCTACTTCTTCCTTTGCGGTCTTTAATATCTCCCCTGTCATGGAAATGAAGGGTAGGGAGCTTAAGACGTTTCCATATTTTATATCTGTGTGTGAGTCTATCGCCTTTGCACGTTTCCCATCTATGCTAACCTGTAATGTGGTTGTTCTTGTATATATCTTCAATTGTCTTCATAATGACTCATTTTAATATTACATAGAATAAGAACTTGATAGTCCGGGACCGAGTGACAGAATTGAATGACTAATTATTGTGACGCTCCCATGCACCAACGCACCCAACATGAGCCAGCTGACGTTCACGGCGCTTCATGGTATAACTAAATAATGCTTTTCAGAAAGTATTGGCCGAGAGGAAAAGATTGACCTCAAAATGTCACTGGCGCCCGGACTATAAAGCGCACAAATCTTTCTTTAATAAGTAAATCGAAATTTTCCACATCAGATACACATTTCAAGTCTAGTTTTTGTTTCTAAACACCACTATTACAGCGAATATTATGTAAATGAGCTTCTCTACCGGGTGCTCTGCTACATACCTCACACGATTACATAATATTTACTTATTGCGACCCGAACAAAGTTCAAAAAGTTTGCATACAATGTGCACGCGTGAAAATATGTACCGTATAAATCAGAATTTACTATCCCGACCGAGTTGTTCGGAGTCCATTTCCTTTTTCGTAATCCATTTGCTTAGCTGCAGTGTGTTCTTTATATTGTCTACAAAATATTTTTAGAGGTCATTTGTGAGGTTAACTACCATACGGAATGTTTATGACTGTTCCATTATATTCATAAAAGGTAGTAGACAGATTGTAAATCACGTCTAAAATGTGGTATATAGAGATGGAAAGATTAAGATGTGTGTTATTTAATTTTACGCTGTTCTTGGAAATCGTAGCAAAAATTTTGGTTCTTTTATCTCGGCTATTAAGGAAATTTAATCCGCTTTGTTACCAGTAAGAAAAAAATATACCTATACCATGGCAAAAACGTAATCTATTAACAAGCTGGCATTTTATCGTATGCACTATGTTTAAAAATGAAATGTATGAAATTAATTATGGTTTAGCTAAACAATCAACTTACTGTAGGAATCCTGAAACAGATAAAGTTTTGAATTTACTAATGTGTTCTATCAAAATAGTGAAATATACAGGGTAATACAATTTAGACTTTCATAGGGATGATACGAAGAAGTCGAATTGGGGGCAAAATTGTTTAATTTAGTGCTTGAATAAATGACGTTTTTTAAATTTGAATTTACAGTATACTTCCAAGACAAAATCACATTTTTATTGCCCCTTTTTTTCAGCTATATAATGACCTAGCAACCCGACGTTTCGTTTTTTGTCTACCATCATCAACTGTTTTTTTGTCGCGGACTCCATAGTAGATTTTCTACAGCAAAATAGTGCATTTCATTCTGATTTCACTTATATAACTTGTCATAATTTACTTTCTTAAAAGCACAAATATTTAAATAAAAAGAAATATCAAGTTGGCCTTCATACCACCGAAGTTAAACAAAATTAGAATATACCTACAGACTTTAAAATATTTTTTGAGCTATAGAGGGTGTAACAAAAGTACCGGTACCCCCTATAACTTCCTATGATCGTATTTCCCCAGAAAACATTCCAGACAAAAGTTGTTCAGTTTTGACTTAAAAATTCAGTTGTGACCTTGTCCTTGACCTCAAGGTAATTTTTAAAGGTCATTACAATATCAACTGTCTTTTTTAAATAGAATCCCCTATTTTATCTTCCGGTATTAGAAATAGCGGAAAATTTTACATTGACCTCTCAAGGTCATTTCAAGAGCAATCGTTATTTGCAGTGAATATTGTCACTTAGCTGGGGTCTCATCGGCTGTCAGCGACTACTTAATCGTATATTCGTAGTTATCCTTTATCTTCAGAAGGGCTTTCCTCTAAACGCAACCTGAGGACGGCTGTGTAATTTGGTTTTGTTGATGGAGCCCCTCTGAACAGTTTATTATTTTTTAATTCCTGTTTTTTTGTTTTTTTTATTTAATATTTTTTTAGGAGTATATGAATCAATTGTTCTTTAAAGTGTTTGAAGACAGTTTGTGAATATTTTTGATCTCTAAAGCATATATTCAAAGTTATTACACTCAGCAAAAAAAGAAAGTATAAAAAATATAGAAACAAAAAATGAAAAATATTCGTTGCAAATAACATACATACCTAAATGTGAGATTTTCTGCTCTTTTTGATTCCGTAATAAAAAATAGGAGTTTCTTGTGAAAAAATGAAAGTTGACCTTGAAATGACCTTTAAAAATGACATTGGGGTCAAGGACAAGATCACCATTGAGTTTCTAAGCCTAATCTGAACAACTTTTGCCTTGAACGTTTTCTCGGAAAACTCAATCATAGGAAGTTACAGGGGGGTACAAATACTTTTGTTACACACGATATACAAAACAAGTAACATTTTCATAGAAAATTATTTAAAATTCTGAGGGAATCTTAAGAATAATATTTATAACAAAGTATATATAAAAAAATATTAGTGCTGAAATTAACCACTTTTGTCTTAGGCACATAAACGAGCATGTTGATTTAAATTAGTGACAGATCTAATAACATTTCTTCTTATAATAGATCTGAAGTTTATAATGATGTTTTTCTAACCACTTCTATTAGTTAGTACTATCATTCTCCTTATACTCTATTTTTCAGAGTGTTCCAAAAAAGTAAAGTATTATGTGAAAATCTTTGATCTACATATATAGCCCAAACAGCTCTTGCAATTTGTGGAGGGGCCCCATCATGACGAAACCAGGACCCATTATAATTGAAAGGGGACAAATTATGAACATATTCTTCAAATTGGATTCTCAAGAAATTGAGATATGTTTCGCGCCTCGAAAATAATAGGGCCGAATATTTGATTATTAAAAATTCCCGCAATACATTTAAACAATAACGAACTTACCGCCTAACTTCCTTAAAGAGCTTAGAATTATTTAGACTCCAATTAAATTTATTATTTCTATTGAAGATCCACTGTTTGAAAAACTACTTTCGTTGGACCAAATACTGATGTTCAACAAATTTCAAGTATCATCTCTTTTCGAGAGCCAAATGCAAAACTCCATTCTAGGAAATCTGTATTTTGTAACATTTTAAATCACTTCTCCTATATTTCCTCCAGATGCTAGTCTGCAACCCATCCATTACTGACGAAACTCATAAATAGATTTTGAAGTGTTCGCATTTATATAAGAATTATAGCAGGAAAATTAAAGTAAACTATTTGAAATTAATGAAATTTAGTTTTACCTCTGCCTACAGGTAATTTCTAGTACCCTTTTCCATTCTGCTTCCATAATTTGATGTCGGTTTTCGAAAAGCACAAAACATAGCCAAATGTTCATTATTTGATGCGACTTTATGCCTTTCTAGATTTAACTCAAAATGCATTCTGTTTTTAGGGTTCCGTATATACAATATACGGATACCCTTATAATATCACTCAGGATTTCTGCCTCTGTCACATCACAGCAATTTTCTCCTCAGCTACTGGACGGAAGAGGTTGAAATTTGGTATGAAGGTATAGTTTGGTGACCCAATCAGGAGTACATATCGAAAGAAAAAATTTTGATTTTAGAGGTACTTCTGGGGGGAAAAACTAAAAAAATCGACAGTTTCCCCCTCTCCGAAACTACTGAACCTAAAATTTTGAAAAAAATAGGAGATATAGAACGTTGCCCGAACTTTACAAGAAAAATAAGGAGAAACCGTTAATATAAATTTTGGGCGGCAAATTATAGAATTAAATGAAAATTTAAAAATTAATAATTTTTAAAACCCATCATGTAATACATCATATGAAAGGTCTCATTCTGAGGAACACAAATATATTTTTTTCATATTTAAAAAAAAATAATTTAAAAGATATTAACGAAAATATACCAAAATTTACCCATGCCCCCCCCCTTATCCCCGAAACTATAAAACGTAAAGTTTTGAAAAAAAAATAGAGGTATAAAGTCTGACCTGAGGTTTACTGGAAAATAAGGAGAAATCTTCTACTTTTAATTTTGGGGGGCAAATTACTGAACTAAATGGAAATATAAAATTAAAATTGTTTTTAACGCATCATGTTATATATGAAATGAAGGGACTCATTATGACGAAAACAAATATATTTTTTTCATATTTTTAAATTAAATTAATTAAAAGATATTAACAAATATATATATATATATATATATATATATATATATATATATAAAATTAAAAAAAAATAAAATATATTAAATAAATACCCATTCACCCCTTAATTCCCCAAACTATAAGACCTAATTTTTTTTATTTGCAGGAAAAATATGAAGAAATCTTTAATGTTAATATTGGGGGTCAAATTATAGAAATAAACGGAAAATAAAAAATATTTTTTAACGTGTCATGCAATATATCAAATGAAGGGGCTCATTATGAGGAATACAAATACATTTTTTTCATATTTTTCAAATTAATTGTTTACAAGATACTAACATAAAGATATACAAAAATTCTCATTTCTCGCTTTATTTTCGAAACCATACTACCTAAAATTTTGAAAATAATTAGGGGTACTGGGGCTCACTTGAAATTTTTAAGGAAAATTATTAGAAAACCCCTCCATGGTAATTATAGGGACAAATTATACAATTAAATGGAAAATAAAAATAGTTTTAAATCATTTGTTTAAAAGATATTAGCAAAGATATTAAACATCGACTTAATTCCCATTTTAGAAACTACACTATTTAAATTTTGAAAAATATATTTTATTTGTATTTTTAAATAATTTGAAAAACAGATTTAATAATTTATAATTTAAAACTTGACCTATTTTGCCCTTTATCTTCCAATCTATAGAGCCTCAAAATTCAGACAGTACATTATAAAAGGCTTCCCTGAAAGTTTATTAGTAAAATAAAACTCTAATGTTAATTTTTGGGTGCCAAATTACAGAACTAAATACAGCGAATCTTGAAGGTGGTACGGAACCCTTAGTATGCGAGTCCAACTCGCACTTGACCAAATTATTTTTTAATTGCGAATACTCATTGTGAAAGCCTGTGTAAATCAAATTTGTTTGACAAGTATTTTCATGATTACAAAAGATCTCCTAGTATTACTATTTCTCTATTCTGACCTATTTAAGATATTCGGGCCTTCTTGTACTAAATTTGTTATAATATGTTTTTCACTCTTGAGTTTTTTATAATCTGTAATTTCTCATAACATTTGATAAGTATTATGAAAGCGGTTTCACACAAGAAAGCATCGAGAATAAATAAAATGTTGCTACATTTTTCAGTTCACGTATGAAATTAAAATATATTGATAAACAACAACCATCAAGATTTTTAACAGATAATCACTTCCATAATAAAAAAACACACTATAGGCGGCTCTTTTCTCACCAACTAACTGCTACATAATTATACAGTTTATTTTTGTTTAACCATTATTGCCACTGTCGACACTTTGATTTGTTTTCCGTCGGTTCTTTTGTTGCTGGGCCGTCATTAATCAGAATTTTTATTTCATCGAAATTAAGAATAATGACATCCGATGGTAAAGTCACAAGAAACGTTTCCACTTCTTCTGGAAGCCACGCCATTACCTAAACGTCGTTGTCATTACCGATGAATTGTCATTTCTTCAGGAAGCACGTCACTGGTTTAATATTAATCCGTCGATTGTTTCAACACCGCCAACTTCGGTGGAAATATTAAAGAAGAAACTCGCTAATTAAAAAGTTGATGTGTAGCTTTTATAAGTCATCAGATTCGACTTCGCTGCCGAATATGCTCGTCCTCGCATTGGACAGGTTTATTGGAGCTTCACGCCAATCAAGGAAATTTAATGGTGCTTCTTCTGATTGATATTGTCGGTGTCGGTTATTTATAAGGCGGTTTTATTTTTGGACGGAATCTTATTGAATTTTTTCGTGCAGTTTTGCAGAAAGAAAAACGCTCATAAGTGTATTGCCAAACAACTGAAACATCTCACCGTTAAAATTGATCGTGGTTCGGTGTTTGTAGCCTTTTTTATGAAAGTGGGTCAATCAGAAATATAATGTAATTAATTATTGAATTATAATGCTCACGATTTTCATTTTGTTTACGACGTGGCTGACAAAAAATCACCAAGATCTTATCTGGCGGAGTGTTTTGATGATTCGTTCGGGAAGACTTGTTTAATTTGGTGAGTAAATTAAATATTGCTCCATATCTCTACTAACGCATTCTATTCGCAGAACAGATCTCCTGGGCATTACGCCGGTTAACATTCTTCATGTACTTATCAAACAGAGCTGATTTTTTTTATAAATTTGTTTTGATTTACCGTAATATTTGAGATTTCATCATAACATGATTTCATGGCACTTTTTCTATTACACAAATGCAAACGTTAAAGTAAGGATCAAATTCCAACGGGTCATCTCATTTAACCATGAATTCCAATGACTAATTATTTAAGTATCAAAGATCGGACAAATAATCGTAATGAATGTGTAGAGGTACTTTAGGCAATATACAATATTTTTTAATAAATATAAAATTTCTTTTTAGGGTTCCGTATATACAATATACCGATACCCTTATAATATCACTCCGGAATTCTGCCCCTGTCACGTAACAGCAATTTTCTCCTAAACTACTGGACAGAAGAGGTTGAAATTTTGAATCAAGGTATAGGTGATTCGATCGGGAGTAATATCGTAAAAGAAGAAATTTTGATTTTAGGGGTACTTCTGGGGGGAAAAACTAAAAAAATCGACCGCCCCCATAATCTCCGAAACTACTGAGCCTAAAATTTTGAAAAAATATGAAATATAGAGGGTTGCCCGAACTTCGCAGGAAAAATAAGGTGAAACCATTAACATTAATTTTGGGGGGCAAATTATAGAATTAAATGAAAATTTAAAAATATTTTTTTAAAGGCATCATGTAATACATCAAATGAAAGTTCCCATTCTGAGGAACACTAATATAATTTTTTCATACATAAAAAAATATACAAATAATGAAAGTATACCAAAATTTATCCATTTCCCCCCCCCCTTATCACCGAAACTATGAAACGTAAAGTTTTGAAAACAATTAGAGGGATAGGGTCTGAGCTGAAGTTTACTGGAAAAATAAGGAGAAATCTATACATTTATCATCATGTTATATATCAAATGAAAGGGCTCATTATGACGAAAACAAATATAATTTTTTCATAATTTTAAAATAAATTAGTTAAAAGATATTTCCAAAAATATAAAAAAATTTACTTATCCCCCCCTTATCCCCAAAACCATATATCAAATGAAAGGGCTCATTATGACTAAAACAAATAAATTTCTTTCATAATTTTAAAATAGGTTAATTAGAAGATATTAACAAAAATATTTAAAAAAATTACCCATTCCCTCCCCTTATCTCCGAAACGATAAGCTGTAAAATTTTGAAAAAATAGATATATAGCCCCTTACCTGAACTTTACTGGAAAAATAAGGAGAAACCCCTAGTATTCATTTTGGGGGGCAAATTATAGAATTAAATGGAAATAAAAAAAAATTATAATTGTTTCTAACAAGTCATGTATTATCAAATCACAGGGCTCATAATGACGAATACAAATATGTTTTATTTAATTTATTTAAAATGAATATTTTAAAAATATTCAAAAACATATTTAAAAAAATTACCCATTCCCCCTTTATTCCCCAAACTATAAGACCTAACTTTTTTTTGTTTACAGGAAAAATACGAAGAAATCCTTAATATTAATATTGGGGGCTAAATTATAGAATTAAACAGAAAATAAAAATAAACTTTTTTAACGCATCATGCAATACATCAAATGAGGAACATCATGAGGAATAAAAATACATATTTTTCATATTTATAAAATTAATTGTTTACAAGATATTAACAAAGATATAAAAAATTCTCATTTCTCGCTTTATTTCCGACACCATACTATCTAAAATTTTGAGAATAATTAGGGGTACTGGGGCTCACTTGAAATTTATAAAAAAAATTATTAGAAAACCCCTATAGTAATTTTAGGGACAAATTATACAATTAAATGGAAAACAAAAATTCAGTTTTCAAACGCATCATGTAATATATCAGATATAAGGCTCATTATATGAATTACAAATATATCTTTATTTTTAAATCATTTGTTTAAAAGATATCGACTTAATTCCCACTTTATCAACTACACTATTTAAATTTTTATTTTATTTGAATTTTTAAATAATTTGAATAACAGATTTAATAATTTATAATTTAAAACTTGACCTATTTTGCTTTTATCTTCCAATCTACAGAGCCTCAAAATTCAGACAGTAGAATATAGAAGGCTTCTCTGAAAGTTTATTAGTAAAATAAAACTCTAATGTTAATTTTTGGGGGCCAAATTAGAAAATTAATATACATATATATTCTTTTAAAGATCAAGCGGATCCTGAACCAGATAAAATAAGAAGTCTATGTGTGGAAAATCAAAGTGTATATTTTTTATAAATTGAAAACGCTTCCATTAAACGATATTAGGGTAAATATAAGGAAATGCACTCATTCCCTGCTTGCCTGAAACTGGAATATTCGAATCTTGAAGGTGGAACTAAACCCTTAGCATGCGAGTCCAACTCGCACTTGACCAAATTATTTTGAGAGCAAATTGAATAATTTATAATTAAAATTATGAATTATTCAATTAAAAACTAAATAACAATAACTAAAATTATCCTCGGTTACAGATTAATTTTAAAAATTGAAAGATTTTTCAAAAGTATGAGGCTTTATTTCAAGTCTGGTAACACTTGAAGTCTAAACTTTTGATATTTTCTATGGTAATGTAAGATCACTGCTGACGTATAGGGTTGTTACGTAGGTTTTTCTCATAAAATTTGTTTATTGAGATGAGATTTCTATCAATGAAATATTGTATGCAAAAAAAAACTTTACAATTAATGTATTTGGTACTTCCCTGCTTTATAATTTGTTGCTTATTGATCTCTTTAGATAATTAAATAATATTTCGCGTATTTGCATGCAGCGTTGCAAGCCTTTACGCCTCCCGTCTTATGGGCATTTCTGTAAGTATCTCATGGTCTGGTTCTCTGTGAAATTTTGACGTTCTTCAGATGAATGATACAGTCTAACTTCTGCTTTTGGTTCCCTTGACATTCTCGCCTCTTTCCTGTTATAATAGATCATTTTGTGAGTAAGCTTTATGTAACCAATCTTTCTGCTAACGCCTCTTCTGATGCTTAGGTAACTCGTCTTATTTATTTTCGTTACTTGATTTATGCTTATTTGTTTTCAGTTTGTTTTTCCTTTTCAAGGCTTTTCAAAGGGTCTTCTTTGTGTGTTGTGTGTGTGAAAGTCTCTTTAAGCAAAATAGTGTACCCCTACCTATTTGTCTAGGGGTTAGTATATTAGTATCATACGTATATTTGCCACTTAGATAATCGGTTAAGTATCATTTTAGGAGCTTAGGGTGTTCATGCAATTTATCATGCGTATATTATATATATATATATATATATATTATAGATGACCGCTTTCATGTCCATTAGCAAGCAGATGTCTCTTTATTTCTGCGGTTATACTGATCATATATACAAATCAACGATAGGTAAAGACGATGGTGGTAGTTCCTGGCGTCAAGAAGTTTCTCCTGCATCCCCCGTAATTATGAATGCCATTCAAAGTGAAAGTTAGAACTACAAAAAATAAAACATACACCAAATTTACGAATGCAATCGCGACACCTTTTTCTGACTCCTACAGTGGTAGTCTCTAGTCGCATTTCATCCCATATTATTCCAAAAGAAACATTTTTTCTTGATCTTAACTGCTCCTTGGTTTTTATTTATCTTTCGTAAACGAGTTGCTTGGCCGGTCCCCATACAAAAAAGGGAGTCAGGTCTGGCGAACTTTTAGGCCAGAGAACAGGGCCAGTTCTCTGAATCCACGCGTTTGGTAATGAATTGTCCACGAGCCCTCTGACAGTTTGCGTATGTGATGGGCAGTAATTTTTTTTAAAATTATTGGTCTGCATTCAATGGGATTTCATCTCATAAGATCGATTTTCTCGCATTTTTTGGAACTCAACATTGATTATTTCCTTAAACTACTCCTTAGTTTCTATTTATATCTCATAAATGACTTGAATTTTTAACCAATTGGAAGACAGACGGACCAAAAGTATTCAATAAATATGGCTGTCCAGCACATTAGAGGCGAACTCTCAGAGAGGTCCTGGATAATTCATTCCCAAACGTGTGGATTGAGAGAATTGGCCCTATACTTTGGCTTCCAAAGTCTCCAGATCTGAGTCCCTTTGATTTTTTGTATAGGGACGGGTCAAGCAACGTGTTTATTGGAGATCAATAACAACCAATGGGCAGTTAAGCGCAAGAATAAATGTTGCTTTTGAAATAATATGGGATGAGATGCGACTAGAGACTACCACTGTAGGAGTCAGAAAAAGGTGTTGCGTTTGCATCTGTAACGGTAGAAGCCGATTTGAACATAATTTGTAACAAATTATTGCAATTTGGTGTATGTTTTATTTTTTGTAGTTCTAACCTTGCAAGCTACAATCTCAAATTTTATTAGGATACTGATTACTTTCCAATAAGTGTGATAGATCGTTGGAAAGGGGTTGAAGTAGAGAAGTTTTTGTAAGAATTCGAAGTTCTCGATGTGCTTCTTATTTTTTTTATAATGTGATAAAGATTTTAACTTAATCACTTTTTTATGGTACCTCGCCATTTGTGGACTCATATTATTTTTTCAACCAAATATTTGTATCAAATATCAATGCAGAAAACAAACAAACATCATAGATACGATTTAAGTTTATTTGGTGAAGATACTGTGAAAAATAAAAAAGTTACAATAGTTTAAATGTAAAAATCTGAAAATTAAGAGTGAAAAAAAAACAAAAACCGTAAGCTAATCTATATGTTATATGGGCTACATAAAGTAGCACATGAGCCCACCTGTCTGCCCTCCATGTTTGGCGAACCTTCTACAAAACACCCTGTATAAGGAAGCAAGTAGTTTGTCTGTTACAAAACTAAGCAAATTGGTCAGCAAGATAAACGTACTTACATCAGAGCATATCGAAGCGTCTAATAAAAGAAATTTATGTGTGGGGAAGCCTACAATAGAGAGACAAAAGAACTGTTTTTTCTGTCTTTTCAAAACATTATGGCGAATGCAGTACTTACTGCAATAATCTGATACACAAACAGGCATAGCCAATGCTTCAATTTTTGAAAAAATATAAAAAGTAATTATATTTATATTTAACTTGACGATATTGTTTTGCTTAAAAAAATGTTCCTGAATATTCATTAGGTTTCTAAATTATTTAAAAACCAATTATTTAATTCCAGATGTATTAGTGTAAAATATGTAGTAGGTACACTTATTGGTTTTGCAAAATCTTTAGTGTTATTTTGCTTTGCGCACTATTAATGTAATACTTAGCAGAGTAAAGGAAAAACTATGAGGGGAAACTAAATTCCATATTTCTTTCTAGGAATCATATAAAAATGTTAAAAATATAGAAAAAATAATAAAACATTGATAAAATAAACCCAAAAACGCCATTAATTAAATTGAAACTAAGTGTACAAAGCTCATGAAATTCAAACACTTATTCATTATTTTGAGAACACTCCAAGCAAACTCACATAAATTAACTATAAATTTTATATATTCATTCTGCATTTTAAAAATTTCGAAATAATTTCTATATCAGGAATTTGAAATATGCGATAGAAGTAGTTTTTTAGCGTTTACATAGATTGTTGTGAAACTATTTGGTATTTTTTGGCTTTACCATCTGCGTCACAGCTACTAAATATTCTTGAATTTTTTTCCTAACTTTTTTTCAGTGTTTGTGAATCCGTTACAATCCAACCTGTACGAACATCTTCATGGTCTACTAATAGACGCATTAGAAGCTTAATTTAACATGAATTTATGCGACGATAATAAATTTTCTTATTAACAGTATCGATTCGGGATTAATATAATTTATGTACAAGAAATCTGGTTTATAGTAATTAAAAATGAAAACATCACCATTTCTGTCACAGATTACTAATGGAAGAAGATCTATCAGGATAAGATAAAAATTATTAAGGTCAAAGCACTTCCTAGCACGTTCCACTAGAAATCACCTAGAGCAAAATCTTTGTCGTCATTTCAAATAATTGGTGATGCATAACGGAAAAATAACTGCCATGAAGAAAAAAACTGTGTGGATGAGAGGCTTAGATGGTAATAAAAGCATTTCCAAGTATTGGTCAGTTTTATCGGTTGTTATGACATTTATTTTGGGTGTGGTCACTAGTGAATATATTTATTTATAGGTTTTTTAATTACGCAAACACGATATTTATTGACTATAGAATTCGTTGGTATAGGTCAATGAAAACACCTCTGCTAGTAAGGGTATCACTTCTTCCAATTTCGTGTGGCATACTAACATTTGGAGAATTCGAGACAATATATTGTTTCTAGCAGAGAACCTCCATCAGTTGCGTTCCCCTCAACTAAATTCTCGAATCATTTTTATGTTATTTATTTTTTGTTTATCGTATGGCTCAATAACATGACAATAGTAAAAGATATAGGTAAAATGAACAGAGGTATACAATTAAAGGTATATAAGACAATAGCACGTTATAAGAATACACATAGTTACAAATTAAAGTATACATAACAAGTTAGAATGCATTACAGGTTGATGTCCAGTTGTTTTATCCAATTCAGCGCCAGCGGCGTGGCTTTGAGGAAGTCCTCTCGCGTTCCCCCGAACGCTCGTAGCTCATAGTTTCTAACGATGTGGTTTATAGTTTGGCGGGGTGCGCCACAGTCGCATGAGGGGGATTGCACATAGCCCCATTTATACAGGGAGTCGGCATATCTCCCGTGGCCTGATCGGACTCTATTAAGTTTTACCCATTTTTTCCCGGGTAGTTCAGATCCAGGAGATAATGTTTTCCCCATAAATGCATGCTGCGATTGGTGGTCAGCAAAATCTTCCTACTGGGAACGCCATGGGTTCAAGGAGTTGAAATTGTTGGTTTTAAGCGCTTCTGCAGCTCTTATTGGTGGTTGTCGGGATTTGAGTCTATTTATCTGCAACGGAGGGATTGCTCGATGGATGGTCAGTTTGTTGTTGGCTGTTATCTTGATATACTCCCTTAGAAGGGCGTCAGTCCTTCGGAGCTGTGGTGGGGCTATTCCAGAGAGTACTGGCAGCAATTGGTTTGGGGTTGTCTTTATTGCGCCTGTGATGAGTCTTACAGTCTGGTTTAGGTGGACGTCAATAAGTTTGGTGTGGTGGCTGTTCAACCACACAGGCGCATAGTACTCAGCACACGAATAGACAAGAGCTAGGGCACTGGTTCGTAGAGTTGAAGCCGTAGATCCCCACGTCGTTCCACAAAGCTTTTGAATAATGTTGTTGCGTGTTCTTAGTTTTCCTGCAGTATTGTTTAGGTGTTTTTTGAAGCAGAGGGTGCGACCCAACGTTACTCCAAGATATTTTGGGAAATGGTTATGTTTTAGAGGTTAGTATGGTGGTAGGTAGCTCCCAGTAATGTATAGCCCCGGATGCGTCCCCGTCGGGTGAGTGATTTCTTACTGTCGGCGTGAGTTTCTTGAATTGCTATGACTTCGACCTTATTGTCCAAAAGTAATTTGGAGATCCATTCGCTTTTAGCTCTGATTAAGCTCTTCACGTTTAACTGGCAAATTCGGATCATTGAACCCATATTTCTGGTCTCCAAGTTTTTAGCATTTGTGTTCGTCATGTTTAACCAGGAAATCTCAAAAAAAAGAAAAGAGAGAACTGGTTGCCAGGATCGCTCTAGCTCATTTAGCGTGGGTGCACGTGTGGCTTTCTGCCACGGACGCGAGCTAGTCTACACCTGTGTTTTTAATATTTATTCGTCTTTTTATTTTTTAGATTAAGGAGATAGCCGATAACCAAGGTTGTGCTAAGTATATCCAGTGATAAGGAGTTATACACGTATATATTAATATAAATGTAAATGTAATAGCTTTAAATTTTTAATTAAACATTTAAACGTGGAAATGAAATCTCTATATTCATATGACTTCAACATCTAATGTTAAAGTAATCTTATTATTATCGGTAAAAATCAGAGATACCAGATTTTATTTAATATATTGTCGGTTTTTAATAAAAATCGAGATGGAAAAGATAGTCATACGTTTATTAAAATAAAAGAGAAAATAATAATTTTTATATAAATAGTACATTTAACTGATCTTAGAAATCACAGGGAAGCGGCGTTACGCCCACTACAACTTCCGATTTGGAGTCTCTGTGAGCTAGATGTTCCTGACACTCCTGGATGTCAGAATTTATTTCGCACAGAAATTGCAGACAAACAGACAAAGCAAAACTCTTCTTTCTCTTTCCCGTCTTTGACATTGCTAACTACTCTGTTTTCTATATTATGTCCTGTTAGAAGCCCATTTCTTTTTTCTATTCTCACTGAACAGATGTTTCTATATTCGAGTTTTCTTCTTGTTACTTTTTATCTTCTTTTAAATCTTCTTTTTCAGTGGAATTGCTAATTTAAAATTCCTTCCGTCTGTTGCTGCGATTTGTGCCTAGGCCCTTTGGTAAAATTTACTAAACTTTTGGTGATACTCTCCGGATAGAACAAGGCTAATGCGATGCTGTATTTTGATGCTCTAGTGATAGCTCTGCCATTTGGCAACCTATGTACATTTTTGTGTCATGGCACCACCATTAGAGATATCGCAGGTTCATGAGGGGTAGTTTTACGATCTTCAGGCAATGTTTGATTAAGATGACAGTTTCGTGTAGATTGTGTGCCACATTGAGAACAATTCCGTTATCAGGAACTGTAATTGGTGATCTATCTTTAACAGACGATGACATCAAATCAGTTTCTTGATATATGCGCCGGTACAATGGTCAAATCTAAAGTGTATTAAACCCTCTTATAGTATTGGATAGAGAAATTGTCAAAGGAAACGCCGTTATTTGTTGTCCTTGATGAATTACAATCCACTGCGAAGTCTTTTTCAGATACCTAACTTGTCTAAAGGTTGCTGTCATTCAAACCGAAAGATTACATCGTCCTTTGCAGCGAATTGCCCTAATTTTGATCAAATGGACCTATTTTATTACTTGCTGTGTAAAACAAAACACGTTTTGGCAAAACCCCACAGAGCTAAAGATATCGGGTCTCTCCTATTAATTTGGATTTATTGTTCATGAAATGTTTGAAAACAGTTTGGACCAAATGGTTGTTGCCTTTTCTTTCACTTCTATTAAACGAGTACTCCAACACATCTTCTAGCATTTTCAAGATATTGATTCTTGATAAGAAGAACGCGAGACAATTTATTGCTTCTATTTGAAGACGCGAGATTTAAGACGGACACCTAGGATTTTCGAGAGAATTAGCACTCAGAGGTTCCGAATCTGGAGTCGTTCCGTGTAATTGCTGTTCTCCCTAAACTCCTAGGACAGAATGTCACGACAATATTTTTCAGGTTACTTCACCTGTCAGAGATATTGAATAAAAATTATTGTTTCTAGTTGGGAACTTTCATCGTTGTGTTTTCCTTGGCTGATTGAAATCTTAAATACCGACATCTAGGAGTTTGAGGCAAAAGCAGAACATAAAATTCTGAAATCGGACGTCAAACTTTGTCTCCGGGAGTCTGTGAGTCTTAAGACAGAAATCAAATGAAAGAATTCATAGGTTGATTGAAATCTGTAATAACGATTAGTATAAAGTATAGTAGTGTATTTGTTATTATTCAGTGCCATTTTGTGGCCAAAGGAACAAGAGATGAGGAAATATAAGAATTGAATTGTTTTCTCCGAGTCTAGAAAAATTAAACACCAGAAATTTAAGAATGAGTAGGTTGATTAAAACTGGTACATTTATAAGAACAACAAACACATTTGCTACCAACTAAGAAGTTCGTAATTTGGGAGAGAAAATTTGCAATTACTGTACTTTATCGGCTTTAGTTCTAAATTGTTTCTTCTTTCTGAAATGTCTCCGTAACTCTGCTTATGGCATCGACCAACAGTTTATGTAAGAACCTAAAAAAACCTGATGCAACGCAACAATACCGAATGACATCTAACAACAAAAATAGAAAAATTGCAAAACGCGCCATCTTAATTGCAAATGTCGGTTTGCGATGAGGTTTCCGCTTCGATTGTGCCGTCAACTTCCGGATCGACTGTCAACTGTTTACACGGTACATCGTGAGAAAAACGCAGGACAGATGACTAACGCGCGCGGCCACTTCAAGGCCGTCTGTGGTGATTTATGGTCGGCTGCTCCACCTCGCTAATGCACTTTCAGGGGCGTGCAAACAACATTATTCTAAAGGTTAATGATCCTTTTTATTATTATGTATTTACGGTAATTAATTTTATATGCTGTTTTCGTTCCGTATCTTCGCAAACACAAGTGTCAGACCTATAAATATTCATTAACTTGTGAATTATTTTATTTTTAGTCATATTTTTGTATATTTATCGTCATATTTATCCACCTTCGGAAGGTCCTGTTAGCTAGTAAACACTCTGCTGAAAACTTTGTTTGTTATAATATTAAGACAGTTTTGAAGAAATCTCAACAATTTATGGTTTACAAGAACCTGTGATAAAGTATCCTAAATATTATGGTCTGCTGAACCCACATCATGTCAAAATTGTTCCTTCATATTTTCCTTTACAGAAAAATGTTGCAAATCCTCGAGCTACCAAATACTACTATTCGATTTTGATGAAGATTTTTAACAAAACTAAAATTTCATTGAAAATCAATTTCCATATTTTTATATGACTTTTATAAATCTGAAAATGAATTGAGGGTTAAAAACAATTAAAAAAATGTTGAAAATGTATTAAAAATCATTGAGGTGTGAGAAAATAATGCTTAAATTTGATCAATGTTTATGAAAATTTTCCTTTTCGACGTGATTTAGGCTCAGATAAGATTTATTGATCTTCAGTTTCCAGAATATTGTTTAAAACCTTTTGAAAAAGTGAAAATGGCCACAGGCTTGTCAAAAAACTTCTGGGCATTTCAACGAGATTGAGATATCTATATGTTATTGAGGTCGTTCGAATCAGCTCTGTGTCAAGTTCGTATCAAGCTCAAAATCAGCTAAAACTACTAATGTAAAAACACATATCATACGGTTATGATTTTGGACTCGTCGAAACTGAATAGGAGGTTCATTTGACTTAACTGGTTAAATATGAAGGTCATTCCAAGGTAAATGAAAACAAAAGAACTATGCAAAAAAAATTAACTAAAAACACACCAAAGAAAGCACTAGACCTCCAAATATATCTGCTTATATACTACATAACAAGAATCTTGGTTGTGAGGAACAACCAATAGCTGCGATAGATAAAGCTGATAATATGTCTGAGCCTGAAAATGTAGTACTGGGAGAACATGGCACATCTGACACAAGTACAAACTATGATGTTTCTGGAATAGAATGAAATTTGTTTCGTATCATAAGCGTTAGTTCTTTCAGGCCAGTTCTCAAGTATTTTCGTTGTTACAAGCTCTACCATGAAGTGGTATAAACAAATAGTAGCAAACTAAAATCTGCTGCTTCCAGCAACACAAATATCAAGAAAGAAATTGTGTCTATATCACCTACCCAAAAGAGTAAATTCTAAAAAATAATGGGATAACATATCAAAGACGACTGAATCTAACGAGAACGTTGTTGACAATTTGTACTTGTGCGCTTGGAATTTTTTGCTTATAAATAGCTACCTTCACTTTTAATTTAAGTTATCTAAGTATCTCTCCAAATTTCTAAAAACCGGAACTAATAATGACTATTATTGGCTATAAGATGTCGACACGAAACATGTGTGTATACTATTCCAAAATATGCACCAAAAACGAGAACCTATTCCATAATCATCAGTATGCAGAATTAAGCAAAAATACAAAGAATTAGGACATGAACGGAACAAAAAAAAATGGTAGACGTCAGGTTAATTCAAATGCAAAGAAAGGCGCTATTTTGTTGACATTACACCCACTCTACAAAGTAAGAATCAGTATTCGAAAGCATTTATTATCGAACATTTTCAAAAAGTTCAACACTGTTAATGAACAGCTGATTAATTAGTGCCTTAAGGATGAATTTGTTTAAAAAATTATCAGAGGAAGAAATATTTTAATCTAATCAGTGTTTATCATCACCATACGAAAAGGCCACAACAAACTCTGTTACGGATGCTAATGTGAGAAAGGCAATTAGTGTTCTGATAAGGAATTTTTGTATTTGGATTTTGTAAACACGGTAACCCAGCTTTGTCCTGATATCCATAAGCAATAATTTTAAACTCACAAACTGGTGTCAAAATGATTGCTATTCGCTATTTATCTCTACGGCACACACTTCATTTTTCATAACCTACTAAAATGAAAAATCGAGAGGAATAAGATCGGGACTTCGAGCTGGCCACGCTATAGGTCCTCCACGACAAATTAACATACTTTCAAATCTTCTTTTAAAATTTTGCGTCTATTTAGAATGTAGTACATTCTTCTAATTATATCTGGGACATTTTCAAATAAGATGTGCATATCATTTTTCAAAACTTCTCGCTGTTAATCGATTGAGCTTTCGATATAGATCAATTAGATAACTGTTGATTGTATCTGTCCCCACATTAATGGAGAACCCGCACTGCTGATTACTTATTACAGTGACCAGCTTTACCAGTAAATAAATTTGTTGATAAAAAGTTTTGCTCTTTTGTTTTCCAATAATTGTGTGAGTCCCAGCATCTACTTTTGCTTTTTTAAAACAGGCATCTATATATAAATAGGCTAAGACAAAACGATTAGGTACCATTTTCTCCTCTGTTTCTCAACCGATTTTCTTCATTTTTGTTTTGTTTAGTAGCTACTGACGACCTTCAGTGCAAAATGCTAATCTTAATTTATAATATTGGTTCACTCATTAAATAAAATATAATAAAAATTCATTATTTACGTCAATAATGTCAATGCCAAACAAATGAATGTGCCGCGTGCCGCTGCCGCCAGACTCAAACCATTGAGTAATTATATATAGACAGACCAATGCTATTATATACTTAGAGCATGTACTTCTGGAGGTGGCATGCAAGCGTTGTTATTGTTTAGTGGGTAAAGTAATCGTTGAATATCATAATTATACAGGGCGATTCCAGATATGTTAGAAATAATTTTTCTAATGGGTGGCACATAAGCAGTTGCATATTTAGGGTGTTTAAAATATAGAGTAGAGTGCAATTATAACTAATAAAATAATTATATAGGGAAGCCCATTAGCGGTTGAATTTACAGGGTTCTTGGTGTAGAAGTAAGTGCAGTAAAATTACAGTTATACAGGGTGGTGCAAAAAATGTTATACATAGATGCATATACAGGGTGGCGTAAATGGAAATGCAACATTTCGTAACCCATAAGCAATTGTATATATGGTTAAGTTAAGTGGCATATACAGAATGGTTTACCCGGTGGTTGAAAAATGTTTAAAAATATTATGCGTGGTCTATAAGCAGTTGCATATACAGGGTGGAGGAAATATATAATGAGATGGAATTATTATAATGAGGATTTTAATAAATATTAGAGAATTGAGTGCAATTATAGCTATACAGGGGTGTTAGAAAAAATAAATATGTAGGGTAGCCCATTAGCAGTTGAATTGTTGTCATATTAAATTAAGAATTACGAATTTGAACACAAATAAAGTTCTATGAATTATATCTGAAAAAAACTTGAATTTCGTTACTTATTTGTAGAAGCGAGATGTAAGACCGACATCTAGGATTTTCGAGGAAACTATCACACACAGGTTCCGAATCTGGATCCGTTCTGTGTAATTGCTGTTCTCCCTAAAGTCCTAGGATAGAATGTCACGATAAAATTTTCATGTTACTTAACCTGCCAGAGATATTGACACAATTGGTCGAATTTCGACCACTGGGCGACAGCTAGTCTTCTTTGAACCGTCTATTCACACCAATAAGTTTTCCAACAGTAGGAACTTGTCTTAATGGATATCTTCCTCAATAGAGACGTGCAACTTTGGAAGAATTTGATCGAGCTAACCCGTAATACATACTCATTTCCCTGTATTCTGTAAAAATATAGTTTTTTTGAAATTTTGTTGTAGTTTACGTGGAGAAGAAATATCCATGAACTAAACGAGAGAATGAGACAAGAATGCGGAATATAACATAATTATGGTAATATTTGATAAATTAACTGTTAATATTCTTTTTTAAATATTGTGGCGGGTATTCATCCAATATCTGGTGCAATCGGTATTCATCCGAAATCTGGTGCAATTGGCATTCGTCGGATCTTTTCCCATTTCTGGGAATGCGATTTGCTTGGCTATCGACATGAGGCCGACGGTTAGCGTTAATGGAAATTCGGCGAATTTTACCGAAGCTTCGAGAACACATTTCCCGATGGCTCGTTAACCTACTAGAGAATTCCGAAAGAAATTAATAAATACGGACAGCTGGCGGTAGCATTCATTCAGTATTCGACTGCCGTAGACTAATTAATAACATATGTTCAAAATAAATTGTAAATAGTTCTGTAAATATAAATTGTGTTAAAGTAGTGAAAATACATTGGAGAGAGATGGAGAGTGTATTTTAATAAATCCAAGAGCTGAACGCGATTGTGAAAATAAAACATTACAGTTCTGTCAGGTGTGGGGTATTTGTGGAACTTTAGAAGTGGGAAATAAATAGACTGACAATGTTTAAAAACGTAAGTTTCAACCAATTGAAAGTGACCGATTTAAATAAATAACTTGAAGAAAGGGATTTAGTAATTAGTGGGAAGAAAATTCAAAGTCGGTAGAAGATAAGCTGAAGACAGTAGTCGAAAATTCAAAAATCATAGAAGATAAATTACAAGAAAATTTTAAGTCTTTAAAGGATAAATTGGTAGAAAATTCTAAGATCTTGAAAGATAAACTAGGAGAAAATTCTGAAACCCTGGAATATAAATTATTGGAAAATTCTAAATCCCTAGAAGAAAATTTGAAAAGCATGCTACAGAAAAAATCAGAAATGCTAGAAGCAAAAATAGTCGAGAATTAAGCTCGGATGGAAGCGCTAAAGCAGTCAATGGTCGAAAATGAAGCCCGGATTGAAGAGCTGAAGCAGACGACAGTTAAAAAAGAAACGCGCGTCGACGAGTTATAACAGATTATGGAGGCGAGATCACCAAAATACAAAGGTAGGTAATGGCAAAACAAAAGGGGAGAAACTCCACAAAAGGCCGAAAGCAGAAACAGTCTGGAAGTAGTGGATTTAAAAATTGGCCCCGAGGGAACAAGACAAAAGATGAAACCTCTGCAATTTGATGGAAAATCGTCATGGACTAATTATCGGCGCCAATTTGACGCTGGAGCTAAGCTAAACGAATGGTCGGCAGAGGAGAAGGCAGTCGCATTAATCCTAGCCTTAAGAGGGGATGCTACAGATATCTTACAAACGTTGAACACCTCGGAGCAAGACGACTACAAACATGATGAATGCCGATGAATGCCGATTGCACCAGATATTGGATGAATACCCGTCACTATATGTAAATTGTACTTATTTTTTTTTTCGTTAACTAGTTTGATATTTTCGTCTACTTGGTACTAACATTTTGAAATCAGTGGCGGAAGCGAAAAGGGAAGAAACCTGTATGGTAATTACTATTTTGAAGATCAATAAATTAAAACAAATAGCAAGTTGTTTCCAGCATTCCCCTTATTTTTGTTTATTTAACCAGTAATAATGTATTCGTTGTTTTACTGACGCACTGCATAAATGGATCAGCTGTCCCCGCCACTGTCGATCACATATGCACGAAGATGAAATCGTGAAATCGAATTAAAATCCAGTCATTTCATTTATCTTATTAATTTAAAAACAGGCACGGCAAATTGACTTAACGTGTCATCTATCAAGAATTATATTCGACCGAATACTCGTTTTCTTTATAGTAAACAATCTCGTATATATATACGAGTCTCATATATTAACATTTTATCAGTATTATTTTTCATTACTTATCTATTTTGTTGCTGCATATGGCCATTAATATTTCAGGATAAAAGTTAATGAAGTACACGAATTTTTAATTAAAAAAAAGTTGGCAGATCATTTTGTATGACAATTTTACTTATTTTGAATATGAAATCTTATCAATTGATCAGTGTTTTAATATATGACGTAACATCAGAAGGTTATTATTTAAATTCTGGCATGAATACTTCTTTAAACGGGACAAGGAAAAATTCATGCTCTTGAGGTTTATGGAATTGAAAAATAATTAAAATTTTCTTAAAAAAAATTAATTTGAAAGCAGACCGTGTTAGGATGTTTAATAGAAATTTGTTAAATAGTTAGTAAAAATATGTAAAAACTGCTAAGCTATAGTGAAATACCTTACTAAAACAAGAAAAAAAAGGTTGGATTATTTAATTTGTAAAATGAATTGATTTTGAATAAAGAAAAATGGAAACAGTAATTAAATTTATTTTGCTTTTTTCCCCCAAACATCTTGTACATACCGCAAAAAAAAATTTCCTTCAATAATTATTATAATTTTGAGATATCCTAACCTAAAAGCGCAAAAAATGCGATTTTCGGCTACATTTGAGGTTATGTAGCCTCGCGAAATTCTTTCTTCTAAAAAAAAACAACCAATGACACCTTAAAGTGTAAGTCTTGTTCTTTCAAATGCCGTTAAGTTTGCTCAAATAGCTTAATTGTGCATTGAGATATTTCATTTTGAAGTTTTCGAGTTTCATCAATTTCGCTATTCTCAAAATCCACATGATTGTCTTTGACTCCCATATTCGATACTTATGTTCAATTGTAAGTTTTCACATTTGTATGAAGTTTTGTTTTGCAACAATAGAATCCAAAATTTAATGTACATTAAGTTGTATGTCCCAAAACCACCGCTGTGAAGAGAGCAAAAAGGGGGTCAATGAACGCTATTTTAAAAAACTTCAAAACGAAATATCTCAATGCAAAATAAAGCTATTTGAGCAAACTCTAGATCAAGACTTACACTTTGAGGTGCTATCGGTTGTTTTTTTTAGAAGAAAGAATATCGCGAGGCTTCATAAACTCAAATATAGCCGAAAATCGCATTTTTTGCGTTTTAGGTTAGGATATCTCAAAATTCTGACGTGATAGACCAATTTGGATCCTGGTTTCGGATTCTACATGAAAAACTACTTCGGATATGACTCTTCACTTCCTTAGAACAATTCAAACATCTTTTTAGGCAGACCTGTGTTATTTAATATTGAAATTTAAATTTGGGTAGTGTTTGTGACAGTTGAGGTTTATGTTTAAAAGAGAATGAGACACCCATCAGGAAATGTTTAAATCTAATATTCTGTTGGTAAAACATAGATGCTTTTGTAAGAAGAAAATGATTAAAATTTTTTTTTTTCATGTAAATTTTTTTATAGCAATTAATATTGTAGTCGCTGTTTGAATTTTGTTATTTACCAAATAACAAACTGTTTGGTGGAATCGATGTTTACTAATGTTAAAATGCCTAGAGTATATATAGCGTGTACGCCGAATGTGAAAGAGAATTTGAAAGAGGTCGAATTATTGGTTTACGAGAGCGGGGTTTTTCGTTTCGAGAAATCACTGACCGCACGAACAGAAATCCACTACTGTTATGAATTGTTGTCAAGCTTTGTTTGATAATATCCAAAATTGGAAAAAGTAGGCATCGGACGCCCAAGGGGGATAAATGAAGTTCAAGGCTAAGACGTATAGCCTCTAGAGACCGAATTTCGACAAATCGAAATTTGGCTGATGAGTGGTTTAGGAGAAAAAGACCATCTTGTGAGTATTTGAACGCTTTACAGCCGTATAAAGTCTTTCGGACTGCATCATTATCGACGTCATCTGGTGCTACCTCTGGCCGCTCAGCATTGACAGTAGCGAGAGAAAAACAACATTAAAATGTTAAAGAAGGGATTAGACCACGTCGAGGAGAAAGACGTCAACCTCAATTTGATGTTGAGCGGCATGTACACCGAACAATAGGCGTTATAGTATGGAGTTCTATTGCACACGCAAGTGTTTGTTAGAGGCAACAGGATAGAGCAGGGTTATCTTCAGGAAGTATATGTACTTCCTTACCTTAATCGGCTGATGGATAACATACTTCAACAGGATAATGTTCGGCCTCATGTTGCTCGAGTTATTTTAAACTTTTTTGAAGAGAGCCGTGTGAATCTGTTGCCATGGCCGTTCAAATCCCCCGACCTTTCACACATAAAACATGTTTGAGATATGATGGGCAGAATGCTAGGAAATTTACTACGGCCCCACGGATTTTGGAGGTTCTAAGACATGAAATAAAGGTAGCTTGGGATAGTATTCCTCCAGAAGAAATATACCACCTTATTGAATCAACGTCAAGACGTATTGGCCAGTGTATAGATAACTGAGGGGGACAAAAACACTATTAACAAACTAATAAAAAATTTGAACACCTTGGTATTTTTTATATCACTCACTCTTTACTACAGCATCTATGTTTTACCAAAATAATTTAAACAACAATTAAACATATCCTTCTGGATCTTGTGATTTCTTTGTCCCTGAGTATATTTTACGTATATAAATCCATTTCGAAGCTACCTCCATAGTACACAGGTTAACATAATCAATTCGGTTAAGCCTTTTCAGAGGAATGAAGATTATTTGAATGGGAATCTTATAGACTATCTGGAAAATGGGTAGTTGGTTTATAAAATATGGTTACAATCATCCATATCGATTATGACTTTAATTTTTTTTTTATTTTAAAGGTCATTTTGATGAAGTCTATTAAAAATTATTACAGAGAAAAACGAATATTTCGGATATTCTAGCAAAAAAAGGAAGTCGCTACCAACAACAACCAAAAAAAGCAGAAGGATATAGTAACTATGTGAAATACTGAAGATAATACATACCGTATGTTAAAAAACGGTGTCTGCAGTAGCCATGCAGAATTTGTTTAGAAAATGATAATGAGTGAACTGTTAAAGAGAGTACCGTCAGATGTGGAAAATGGATCACATCAGACCATAAATACAAACAATGTAATTCCAAACTGTTAGAATTGTAGTGGAATCATGCTTACAAGTACATTTGTTAAAAAATGTGACAAAACATTTGGAAAAAATGCGATTCTCTTAATATTAATATTTCAAATTAGACAATTTTTTCCAGGTAAATATGGTGATAATCCGAAAGACCCAGAAAACAAGAATGAAATTTTATAAAGAACTAAACAAAGTAGCCAAATAAACCCAGACATGTGGTAATGAATAATGAATAATCGATTGGGGTACATTGGGCAATATGATCGCTATGATGATGATGAAATTGTAAACATAAATACAGAAAGGGTAGGAACCTGGTTACCAAGAAGAAAAACAACACAAGAGCCCTGACAGCAAACTGAAATAGCTTTAATTAGAAATTGAAAAAAAAAAGAAATGAATGAAAGAGCAAAAGACTATGTACCCTTATAATAACAAAATTCGTCCCAAAATCAACACATTCTGGATATGTTTATAATAAATTTTGATGTTATCTGGGGCCAACACCAAATACTTTTAAATGATAAAATATTAAACCTCTTTAATTGTAATGAAAATGTTATAGAACAGAAATTTCGGAGACCACAAATTGGGAATCTATGTATTACGATGTTATCCTGTTATTTAAAGATTTAAAATCATGATACAAAATCCAAGGTTAACTCTTCAATCGAGATCTTACTTGAAGGGGATTTTCGGGGACCTAGAAGCGATAATCTTTCTCATTCATATATCCACAAAGATGTAAATAGGCCTTTTCGTTCATGAGGATTTTCCATGAAAAGTTGTCTTTTTCGTGATCGAGATTTAGGATGGCTTGAACGTAGGTTATTCGTTCTTGGTGGTCAATAGTTAATGCACTTTTTCCATTTTGTATGTCTCGATAATATTACCTGTAAAGACCGTTCAAAGGAACCACAGCCCGATATTTTCTTCTTGGCGAGGGACTAAACGCAGTAGTGTGGCCCAATTGGTGTCAGACGAAAGAGAGACCGAAGTCTAAATGCATGCTGTGCCAACACCAGCGACGAAGCATCCAAACAACTATTCAGATTTCTTACTGATTATACCAGTTCAAGTCTTTTTGTCTGCATTTTCCATCTATTTACGTAGAGTTCAAAGCAGAACTGATATTTGATGGCATTTTCAAAATTTTTAGCATTTTCCGATAGGGTGGTGACATTTGCGCCACTTCTTATTTAAGAAAAGTATTAGAAACTTACTTTTATTAATATACATCTATAAAAATTGGTTTAATTTATAAGAATCTTGGACCTACATGATTTTTACATGTTCTTCCGTGTTTATTAATTAGATGTAATGAGAAGTTTAGTTCTATAGTTTAGTTTTGCTTCTTGGTCTTGTGCATCCAGTCTTGGTCTTGGTACAGAAAGTTTTGTACTCATCTGGATCTAGCTTTTGCACACCACAACTAAGAAAACAAAATCAAGACTAAGTTTGGTCATCAATGATTCTTTCCGTCTTTTTGTAACAAGTGGGGTATGTATTATTGTCCTCAAATTTGCTATCGTTACTTTAAAACAAATTCACCAAATGAAACAACTAAAGACAAATATAAAAGAAACTATCATTGTCCAATAATGAACGAACAGTATAGTTATTCATACATATATCAGACTGCATGAAGCTGTTTTTATTTCTGCACCAAGGTTGGTCTTGCCGATAACACTCAACGGTATAAAATCTATTGAACTTGACCTTTTGGGAAACCGTACATACATCTATAAAATTCAGTTTTTGTCATGCATATATTTATTATATTATAGCGAGATTTATTAAGAATAATGTTCTATGCGAGGCATGCAACGGTAGCGGTATTTGGAACGTTCAGAGGTCGCTCCTTGACATTCCTCAGACGGAACAATATTAATAATAGGAAAGACTGCCATCTTTATTGTAATTGGAAATGTACGAATTGCTATATTTGGTCATGATTTAATTACGTACTGGACAGGACAGAATACGCTGTTCATTCTAAGTATATCTTATTGTAATAAATATATCTTTGTTGTTAAAATAACACCGTGCCTTGCTGTAACTATGGAGATAGGATAATTAATTGTATTGATTATAAAGGAAAATTAATATAGGTACTTTTATTCTCTTATTGTAAGGTAATATTTATTATGTAAAATATTTTTCATGGAAATAAATATATTATTTCAACATGTAAAGGAAAATAAATTTAATAACTATATATATATATATATATATATATATATATATATATATATATATATATGAACTAAGCTAGGTTCCGGGTGAGAAGAACCGCGTCTGAATTTATTACTCTTGGGGAGTAGGCAGATTGAGGCCCCGAGTTCGATCTAGACTCTGAAACTCTTTTTCACTTTTGTCTCTTGATAATGGCTCCGAAGCAGGAGTCGAAACGTCGAGTATTCAATAAATTCAGACGCGGTTCTCACCCGGAACCTAGCTTAGTTCATAATAATGACCGCGGAAGCCTCTCAGAACATATATATATATATATATATATATATATATATATATATATATATGTTTTTTCACCTCACGTCGAGGGTCTTTCTATTGTAAAGACGCTTTCAAATAAGAAGTTCAAGAAATGGCCAAAATGGCGCAATTGTGACGACAGGGGATGTTATGAAGTTAGCAATTGTCAACGGATTGAAATGCACAAATTCTACATCTACAAGTGAAGTGGCTGAAAATAAAAAGTAAGAATGATTTAATTATTCGTAAATATAACCTAGAAAATATGATATGTGACTTCCCTTTGTAAAAAGTTGTCTCCCTTTTTTTTGTAATCTCTGTAAGTGAAGATTTTATTGTCTGTTAATTTTTATATACATATTAATAAATGTGTGCCCCAGTTTTGACTTTTTATAAAACTCAGGGATTTTATAGTTGTTCTTTTGTACTTTTTGAAATAGTTAAACAATGGGATGAATTTGTATATTTGTAATATTTTTATACTTGCTAACAAATAGATGTTGGTGAATTAGATGTAAATAACAATTATTCATTTTTAAATTCTTGTGTTCGTATTACATATTTATTTTGAAAATTGTCCCTTTACAAAGTTAGTGTCTCTACTTCCTTGTTCACCTCTCTCTGGATGAAAGGTAATTAACAATTTTTCATCCTGAATAAACTGCTATAATTAAATTCTTCCTTCTGTTATTATCATGGGACAAATTTCACTTGCATTTTATTTTGGAACAGTTTCTTTTTCAAGGATTGTAACATTTTACACACTGGTTTTCCATATATATATTTTTGTCTAGATGGACAAAAAGCTACATTAGTTACAATTAAATGGCATCTTTCTGCTGTAGTTTTTAAATATTGCCTGGTGAATGAACCTAGGAAAATCTCTTCAGAAGTTCTCGAGTTGGTAATAATCAGCTTCAGACTTTAATTTATGTACGATATTTATCTTGAATCCTAAAAAAATGTGCAAATAAAATTTTGCTTCTAAGTCATTTTTATCTATGTATATGGTATTTCATTGACTTAAATATTGTTAAACACAAGTCTGGATGTTTAACTGTGTTGGTTAAATTTTCATTTTTTGGATGTGAATTCTTCATATTAACCTAATTTTATTCATGTAGGTTTGTTCGTAGAAAACTGATTTTTACGAACAAATTACCTGGTCGTCCCAGTGGCTCCCCCAAACTGAAACCATTTTGAGGACACTTTTTCTCATACAACTCAACTCTCCATACTCCATTCACAACCATTTCAGTGCTCTCTTTGAAAGCTGTCCCTCTGGCTGTCGTTGTAGGTTACCGTAACATAGTAGATGCCTTTGTTATGATGTTTTCTTTAAACGTGTTATTCTAAGGACATCCATTACGACTATTCTTTATTCTATTTATCTCCCTTCTATTAGCTTTTATGCTACATATTGTGGTATTTTCTTTACAATATTTGTCATTGCGAATCCTTTTAATTTTTTAATTTCTTGTTCATTTTGTGTTAATACCTTTGAAAACGGGTCTGATTTAGACCGTGAAACGTTTCGACTTTTGAAATATACAGACTTTCAAGTTTATATGGTGTTATTCCCAAAGAACCCGGAAAAAATAAAAACATAATATCCAATTTCTTATTATCACTTAGAGCATTGGCAGTTACTTTTTTATCTGTTTTACAAGACGAAGCTCGCGAAACTGTTTTTTTTTTATTTTGAAAATGGGGATATAGGCGGCCAATTTGGTGAAATACGCGAGAAACTTCCATTTATGTCCATGTGTTGTCTCCATAACCAATTATTTGTAGTTTTCTGAATGATATTTGTGGCATATTTTACAATGGCTAAGTACTTGTTGGGAAATAACACCACAATATAAAGAAAATTGCTGTATATTCCAAACATTTCGGGGTCTAGGTCAGACATCGTTGTCAATGGTTAAGAAACTTGAATAAAAAGGCACAATTCTAATATGTAAATTAAAATATTTGAGAATGTGTATTATTTGATTTCTGACGTAACTAAGAGAATTTTATTTGTAATATACAGGGTAGCACAGAAACTTCTAAAGATCATATAATCATAAAGTTCCTTTCAAATTGGAAGAATTTGAAAGGGAGATCTTCAGAAATTTATGTGGCGCTGCTAGATAGTGCATTCGCCAAAATTGCGCCCAAAGAACTTTGTTGATTCAGTAATGCCATTAAAATCATAAGGGAAAACCTAGGAAAAACCTTATGAACTATCCCAATATTGGTTTGTTCACTAGGACATGACCATTAGCAATTTCTTCCTTAATCATCGGCGACCAGGAACGACTGAATTCTACCGAGGTAGTAGCGATATAATCGTTTTCATTCAACAAAATTAAAGCAGTCTTTTACTTTTCTTTTGTTGTTGTGTTCTTCTTTGTGTAATATAATTGAATTTTGAAACTGTATTTTATGACCAAGGTCCCAAGAATGTTCACAAATTTTGGATTTTTCAAATTGTCGTTTTCTTATGTAATTTTTATGTTCATTTATTCGAACATTCAGAGGTTTAGAGGTTTCTCCAATATAGAATTTATTACATTCACAAGGTATTTTATAAATGCAATTTTTTGTATTGTGAGTTGTGTTATTTGGTTTGGTTTTTGATATAATTGATTTTAGTGTATTTCTTGTTTGAAATGATGTTGTGATATTATATCTGTTTCCCACTCTTTTTAGTCTTTCTGATAGACCCTGTATGTATGGTATAGTTATTGTATTAATGTGATTATCTTGCGAGTCAGTGTTGCTTGGTGAAGTTTGATGGTTGTTAGGGATTGTTTGGTATTCCATTTTGTTTAACTCGTTATTAATAAATTTATTTGGGTAATGATTGGCAGAAAGTACAGATTTTATAAACGTTTTTTCTTCAATGAATTGATGTTAAAACAGTTGGTTTTTGCTCTGTCATATAGAGATTTAATGATACCTCTTTTTACTGAATTTGGATGATTAGAGTTAAAGTTGAGATACCTGCTAGTATGAGTCGGTTTTCTGTAAACTTTTGTTTCAAATGTCGATTGTGTTGTGGTTATTAAAATGTCTAAGAATGGTAATTTGTTATTATATTCAAGCTCTAGTGTAAACTAAAAGTTTGTTCTGTGTTGTTTATGTCGTTAAGTAATGCATGTAAATCCTCAAGATATGATTATATGATCTTTAGAAGTTTATGTGCTACCCTGTATATTACAAATAAAAGTCTCTTAGTTCCGTCAGAAATCAAATAATACACATTGTCAAATATTTTAATTTACATATTAGAAATGTGCCTTATTTATCCAAGTTTCTTAACCATTGACAACGGGGTCTGATCTAGACCCCGAAACGTTTGGAATATACTGCAATTTTCTTTAAACTGTGGTGTTATTTCGCAAGAAGTACTTAGACAATTATTTGTAGTGTGGTTATTTTGCGCATTTCTGTTAAATGAACCATTTTTCTGATATTATTATGTACAGTTAACGAAATTTCAACGACAACAGCACTGACACTGATCACTACTGTCATGCAAGCTGAGAACAAGATGCTAAGGATATGAATTTTGACGAAAATAAACAAAACTGTTTGTTTTTTCAAATCAGTAAAAAGGAACGCAGGAATGGTTTTTGTTTACTATCTCAATATCAAGAGCTAAGTGGGAATTAAGTATTGACTGTAATGTAGCGAATTAGTGAAATACAATAATTTTTGTAATAAATCTGAAAACACTTAATATTTCCGAAACAGTTGAAGATAGGGGTAGGACATTATATATGAATTATGTCTAGAATTTGCTGGAGAATCCAAAAAATAAATATTGTCAGAAGCTTGCATTTAAAATTAGAAAGTTGGTATTGGCCACTGTCATATGACACTTCCTATATAATTTTTTTTGTTGGAAAAATGGGAATTTAGAAATACAAGTCGACTTGTCCACGCGTTTTTCCCTAAAAGGCCTTCCATATTAGTTATCGAGTTAATTCCGTTCGGCTGTTCCAACCTGTATAGGCTGTTCTGTCAGAAAACCTCGATTTCTAAATTCGTAGTAATTAAATTATTAACAAGTGTCTTCTTGCAATATACTTCACGTCATGTAAATTAGGGCTTTGTAAAGGATTTTCGATATACCCAGATTTATGTCGCTAAAACCATTCGTTGGAAGATTTAAGCGCGAAGATCAATTTTACAAAAATATTATTATTGGTTTTCCACGCAGCTTATTCAGCAATAAACATAATTCAGTGTGAGATTTGTGTTACTCATTAACCACAAATATAATACCCTTGTCCAAACTCGTACGTTTCGGACAGTAACAAGGCTTGAGCAGACCATTACAGATTATATCGAAGTGAGTCACTTTAATTGGCAACACTTGCCGAAAACCACACTGCCATGAAGCGGCTTTGTCCGTTTAAGGTTGGATCGACTTCTTCGATCAAGACCAGTTGTAGCTTAGCGTCAATGATGCTTAAAATTCATCTGAAATATATCGGCAGAGACAGAATGTTTAAGGGTGAGATAAAGATTGATGGCCAAAGATTTGTAAAGAAAATGTCTTGAACCGATACGACTGAAGAAATCGGAAACAACCCAACAAAAATCCAGCAGATTATATCTGTACTAACTATGAGTTGCGTCTTTTGTCAACAGTTTAATAATTTTTCAACAGATTATTATTCAAAACTCATTTTTTAATTTTCTAAATATGACTCATTTGTCTTAAACAGTAAATGACTACCGGTAATCCGGACGCACGAACCGGTTCTACTTGTTTATGACCGCTGGTGGAGTTAAATACTTTTTACTTAAAAAAACGTAATTTTCAAAAGAATATTGAGATACTTAATTAGTTTGTCTGTACATTAGGGTTTTCCCAACTCGGTGATCTCTCCTACCACACATAAGTATTTAAATTTAGTCAATGGGGAACAAAAAAAATTGCTCGGATGTTAGTGGCATTTACAAATAACGTTCGTGGCAGAGATCGCCGTTTTGTTTATTACGTTATACTTGGTATTTGGAGATGTTTTAACTGTAAATCTGGAGTCCTTATAAATCGCTTTAAGTTTCAGCAGGAACTTTGTGCTTAAATTCTTAATTTCTTGTTCATTTGATACTCAGGGTATTGTTTTTGCTCTTCTAGCAACAAATTTTTCATCCTATATCCAGATCAATTGTTTCATACCTGTGTATCAAATGTTGCATGTGATTGTGGTCATACAGATACTGGTGAGACTACAAGGCCTTCAGAAATAAAGAAAAATAATCACCAATCTATCATTTTCAGAAACCATGTGGAAAAATCAAATTTGGCCAACCAAGTATTGAAGTATCGGCAGTCACAGGATAGACTCTAGATATGGGATGAAAAAATGTATTGCTAGGAGAGCAAACAAGAAATAATGTGTCGTAGCGAGAATTTTAGAGTAAACCCCCTCATAAAACACATATAAGTATCACATGAAATAGAAAACACTGATTTGAATGCAGTTATACTGAACGAGCATATTGTACACTTCTTTTTCTCACTGAATATCTGTGTGGAAGAATTTCTGTACAGACAACCACTAACTCGGGCATTTTTCGAACCTAACTTACTACACGTTGTTTCTCATTTCCAAATCTCAAATACTTATCTGTGTTTCAGGAAAAAAACTAAGGAAGCAAAACCCTAACGTACCAGGACCAGCAGTTTCATTAAGCTTAATGCTATTTTCAATACTACACAATTATAAGCTGATGATAATACAAAACCAAGTATCGTCATAAATAAAACTGAACTAGCTTTTGGCTTCGCCGGTTTGTATGCTCCTATGTCGATTCTTTTTATCATTGCAAACCAGAATTCTCTAAACCTCAGTTTTCATACCTAAAACTAGGAAACGTGAGCTGGATTTAGATTTTCCTGAAACAGATCTATGATGAATCGTTTTTGGAATGTAATCCTACTCAATACCGCAGGTTTGAGCATGTGGTTCACGAACATTCTAGAGTCATCGATGTTTGAACGCCTCTGAAGCGTATTCTTTCTATTCAAAGGTGGCATCTATGTCACTTGGAGTTCCGAGAGTCGAAAGACTCAGGACAATGTGACTTTACTAATTACGGCGCAGTAGTGCATCCAGCCCTTGTCCAACGGAATTCTTTGACGGTGTATCATGGTTTTGAGATTTGTTTCTAGATCGGAACTCGGAATAGCTTGTAGACGACAAGGTATATAACCTGGAAGCTTTCACACTGTGATCTATAGGGACTGAGCCCTTAACTCCGGATTAGTCTTGTCGGATACTCAAGGCTCCGATGTACGTACAGTAGCAATTCAGTTGTTTTCATGGTGAATATAATATATTTAAAATAGGTAGTTTTGTATTTGTGAGGAAATAAAGATTTGTTTTTTGTAGTAAAAATTGTAGTTTTAGAAACCACAGAAACATCGTAACAGTCGGTATTACGTGGATTTGAATTTCAACTTCATTATATGGTGACTGCGAGCAGTACGGAATCTGAGATGGAACGAAACTATACTAAAAAATCAAAGAGTTACCGAAAAGCTGGTAGGAAAACCAGACAAGTTCTTTGAGGAAGAAAATAAAGAAGAAACACAGCTCGACAAGAATCTGAAGAAAACTTACTGTCGACTTTTGATGAGAAATTCGAAAATCGTGTATCCAAAATAAATGAAAAATATGCACCTTATTCCATTATCAAGAAAATGAATAGAAAAGTAGTATAACAGCAAAGCTGTCATCATCATGGAGTAAGCCCAAACTGTTTTTGATTACTCCATGATGATGATAGCGTTGAATGAAGATATAAAGGCATAGTGTTAAGGTACAAAACTTTGAGTTTATAAATCTGTGACACACCAAAGTGTCCACAGTTTTCGCAGTAGATAAAAGTATACAATGGAATTTAGTTATTTTCCGAGTTACAAAGGAAGCCCAAAATTTTAAGAGGAATCAGCAAGATAAGTTAAAAATACAAAAAGAACAAATAATTCACTAAGTAACACAAAGGCATGAAGTGGTTAACCTGAAGCTACAGCATGGGGAATGTGATAAGTGATGAAACTAAGATTAATATAATAAGGTCAAACTTGAAATCAGGTAGAAACGGTGATTAAAAATATCCAGCAATACTTCAAAGAGGAAGATATCAGAAAACCGTAAGACCCTGTGAGTACCAAGATATGAACGGATCATCGACGTCAATAACTATGCGGATTAACTTATGCAACGCAGATGTTGGCGACAAGCGACCTCAATAACATACCTGATGACCTCAAAGCAAATTCACTTAGGTTGCAACAACGATATAAGGTCTGATTGCCCAACCTCCAGAGGACAAAGGCAAATCTCCAAACGTTGCGATCTGGCCATTGAGACTTTGATCCTCATTTTCTGAAGAATCAACTTCCAAAATGTCAGAAACATTGAGTGAAACTCAATTCCTATTTAAAATTTGCGAGGTCATTTTGAAGACTTTACCTAAATAAAAATAAATTCGCCACCACTGCACGTCTAATAAATAAGAGACGAGAAAGCCACCATTAATAATAACACACATCCCAAGGAACTTAATTTCTTCGACGTCCTCATCAACATTGACAACGCAACCACTTAAAACCAAAACGATTCGCGACCAGCTACTATAAAATAACGCTCCTAATGATACTTATTACTTGCTCTGATTTCATCCGAATGATATATTTAACTAATATTTCTTATACGGTGCCGGTTATTAAAATGCAATTTACTATGGCGATGGTAACCATAAAATACTTAACAACAAATTAATTCACTCTATATATAACGTAGGCATTGTTTTTTCTGACGAGATAATCGCATGTAATTATCAAATAGTTGGCTGGTCTTAATTGCCGACGTTGTCCGATTCCTAAGGTGTATCTAATTGCTGAATTATGAAGGGAAATCTATACGAGGGCTTTACGATATCGTGCATTCGAGTATTATTTTATCTGTCCGATGGCATTTTCTTTATGTAGACAAGTCGTGATCTGTTTTGATTTGTTTTTTGTGTATAGGCTTCGGATTTTGTTGGAGTGTCTCCGAGATAGTGTCAGACATCATGATTTCTATTTACGTAGTTTCAAAAAATTGTGCTACAATTATAAATAAAGAAAGTTTAAAAAAGTCGAATTTAAATTACATTCGCTGAAGAAGGATTGGTTAGAAATATCAGTATTCAATAGACTTGATGCAAAATAACAAAATCCAATAATACACCAGTCAATAGGGATTTTTAGGTTAGGTTAGGTTAGGTCAACAGCAAGCCGCATCAGTAACTAGTAGTTTATAAGTCATAACTGACATAATTTTAAGAAGTAAAATATTTGAGGCTTAAAAATTCCAAAAATATTGGGTAATTTCGTTTTTTTTTTGCTTATAGTGTAAAAAGTAGTGATCTGTTCGTAATGCCGTCAAAAGAGAAAAATGTAGAGAATCAGAAGATGCTCAAATTGAATGTTTGTACAACAATCTGATTGCATCATTTTTCATAAAGGAAATCTGGAAAAACTGATGGAAAGTGAGTGATTTTAAAAATTTATAACGGGGTTGTAACAACAACTGGAACCTTAATCTGCGTCCTGGTGACAGCTTATAATGTTGAGATTAATAACGCTGAAGATCAATATGGTACGATAAGTATATCTTGCAGAATTGCAATTTAAATAATTTGTAGAAATATTTTGCAGGACGTATCGTATTAACCACTATAGTTCGATAGCGATATGCAAAATATATTTTGAAAGCTTATAGAATGCAATTCACTTCACACCTTTAATTTGTGTCACAGTGCCGTAAAATTTATTAACACTGTTTGTGAAATTTGGCTTAAACGATGGATGCTCCAATGTTTTGACAGTGCCGCATCCAGTCAGTGGAAAGAAATCATTTAATTGATATCAGTAACCTGTATACAGACCAATATGAGCAGGCAATAGTTATATAAATGAAAACGTAATAAACTGCTTAGAAGAAACGTATTACACAGTTTACCATACTTTTCTCGAGCCCCACCTTAAGAAAAATTCTAGATCCGTCTATATGTCTTGACAGCTATTGTCAGTGAACCACTTGCTGGCTGTCGCGTATTCGTACACTTAATGCGATGTTTACTATTATTTTAAACCAACTTCTTGGCCTTCTTGAAAACACCAATATACACAAATTGAAATGGAATTTATGAACTTTCAAAATATCTTATTGCAATATACGTCGTTTTATTTCTATTGTGGTGTTATTTCCCAAAAAAATCAAAAAAGTAAAGTAGATTTCTTGCTAGGGAAACTCCATATTCAGTTCAGAAAGTTAGTTCTACTATTCTTTGTTGGGGTATATATTCCAAGAATAACTAAAACAAAATTCTACAGTACTTAATTGATGTTGGTTATTTATTAATGGAGAAAAATAGGCTGAGCTAGTATAATTGTTGTCGTTACCGCAATAACAATTTAAATCCAGGTTAAGTGAATCATTTCAGTTAAAAAATGAGAATCTTCATCAAAATTCGAACGAAGACAATGTTGTACATCAATTTCTAAAAGTGGTCATTATATGATTTAAATTTAACCGCATTTCGAGAAATTTGTAAGTCCTTTAAATCAAATGAGACGCTTTCAGATTTTTGATTGTTCTATTGATTTTAATTTTGAAGCTATTATGCACTTAAATTTAAGGCAATCGGCCCGAGCTATAGATTAATTTTTGGGCGTAACTAATTATAGCGAATTATGAAACGCACTAGTTTAAATGTTGGTTAAATGAGACCTCTAGCTTAATATTCCTTACATTTAATAATGCTGTTGTTCTTGTTCTTCCTTCTCTCACAAAAAAGTTGTTCTTAATAAATTACACCCAAGCAGCAACGATTTAACTTAAACCTTTTAACAGTAACCCGAAGGCTAATTGCTTAGATATTGTTTAGAATCAGATTACTATGGTTTTAGCTAACATTATTAATGCGTATAAATAAAATTTAACAAAAAGTCTTATTAATTCCTAAATGATAGGAAACCAAATAGCGACAATAATTGTCTACTTTAAAATGCTAAAAACTTGATATGTGGGTATATTGGTAGTAATTGTTGCATTTTCTTTACAGCCCAAGCAAAAAGTTGTTTTGAAATTTTATATGTTACTTAATTTTGTAAATTCTAAACTAATTAAATTGTAAATTAATTAAAACAAATCCTGTTTTGACATGAGATGCTATGTTCAATATCGAGCAGTTGTTGTAATTGTCATTAGTTATTCAGGGTGAGTCACAAACGTGTAGCATTATGTAGAGCACAAACAGTAAGTAACAGTAATTTTGCATATACAAAGTGATTCACAAATAAAAGTATAATGAAATATATATTTCATAAATTGGACACCATGCGTTATTTGGATTTTAAAAGATTGGCCTAATTGTTAGTATCTATTAATTTATTATTATCATGTAATAACATTAATAAGAAAAGCCACTAGATGAGATAAAGCACACCAAACGGTAGACTTTGAATTCCTAAATGTTGCAAAAGAAAGGTCTAAAATACAGGATGTTATAGCTTTTGTTTTGTTAAAACACCGAAAAAAGATCACAGGTTCAAATTAAATAAAGATAGAAAACTACTTGAAAAGGGTCAAGTTACGAACAGACTAAACGGGAGAATACAGGAAACAGCATTAGGTACAAGTAACAGAAACTGAGAAATGTGGTACATAGAGTGTGCACTCCAGTTCTATTAACCATTTCGAGATTTTTTGGAAGGGATGTAAAACCATTTAATTCACAACACCACCTGATTGTCTGTGAAAACTCTTGACAAAGCTTTTTGAAACCATATGGTGTACAAATCTTTGTGCACTCATTCACTATCATAGAATTTACCACACGTTGTAACAACTGGATTTTAGCGCCAAGTTAATATCGTCAACTGTGGACTTCAAGGTAAACCGGCTCTCAGAGCCTCCGTACAAGTCTAGAATCGCGTTAAGTGTAACGCCGCTGTAGGTACTGTGATTGATCCGTAGGACAGAAATCACGTAAAAGAAATCTTAGGTTAACTAGAGATTATCTCAGCAATTATAGAACCGTCTCTTTATGCAAGATTAATTATTTTCTAGTCGACAACCATTCCTGTTTGGAATCCCTGTGAGCTAGTTTTCACATCTGTTTTGCCCGTTTATAACGAAACCCTGAGGGCACAATTTTCTTACTTATTAATCTTTTATTCTGAGACTAGTCTCGATAGTAGCAGCAGTTGCTTCTTAATGTCCTTACACCAAAATCTGGATGGTAAAGTTATATAAAACTATGGCGACGAAAACTGGTTCTCAATTGAACAACCAAAAAGTACTTACGTAGACACGAAAGAAACAATTAAAGCGCTCCCGTTGGATAATCATAAACTGTAATTTACTGCTACCAAAGTTGGGTAACTTGCAACATCTTAACACAAAAAACAAAGCCTCTGAATTGTAGTATTTTTTTGCACGCAAAAAAGTAACTAAATTCAAAATAGCACTGGGTTGAAATTTAAAATCCATGAATTAATGCAACCAAGTCTAAACAAATTAACTTGCAACATCTTAACACATTAAAAAAGTAACCAAATTTAAATTATCACTGATTTGAAGTTTAAAATCCATGAATTAATTCAACTAAGTCTGAAAAAGGATAATTAATAATAGTGGTAGGACGTACCAACAACAATTTTGGTAATTTACATATTATTTCTATCATCAAAAATAATATAAACTAAACCTTCATATAACAGTCAACGTCATTTTATTGATGCTAAAATGATATCCCTGTTAGTTCCGCCTAGGCTTGTTTAAGTTATATACATCAACTGGAAATATCTGGAAATATTGGAGGCAAATTGAATATTTGAAATTTACGTCCATATAAAACCAAGTTGGTTAAAATCAGCCATACGTTTAAGACGGTATAGTGTTAACATGAGGACTTAACATACCTCACTCAGAGATGGCAGTAATGTTTGAAAAATATGAAAATTCACTTGTTTACTTGTAGAGTAGTCTTTCCAAAATTCACGCAATGAAAGTTTAAGACGGTATAGTGTTAACATTAGGAACTAACGTACCTCAGTAAGAGATGGTGCTAATGTATAAAAAATACGAAAATGCACTTGTTTACTAGTTGGTTACGTTTTGCAAAATAACGCAATGAACTAAAACCAAAGAAAAACTAGAGATTTGTTTCCTACGTTAAGTATAAAGAATAGGATTAAGTCAGTTAGAAATTCTTTACTCAATAACAAAGACTAGTAGTCGCCCAGTGGTGGAAATTCAATTCTATTTCATGAAATTGTAAAAAGTATATTTTTATAAGAAACAGAGTTGTGGAGAAATCGGAGAAGTAGATGCAAAGCCCAATATTGTTCAATCATATTGACAACTCTATTGAAATAAAAATGTAATCAAATAGGTATTCGAAACATTTTTGACAAATGAATGACCCCTCAAATTTTTGGCTGGAACCGCTCCTGGCAAAATATTCGATATAATAATTGGAAGATTGTTCTTTGCAACCTAAAAGTTTTCGTCATTTGCGGTTTCAATTAAGTTCAGGAATATTAAAGAAAATGACCATCAAACCTAGGAGAACTTAAATATTTAATACATTCTCGATTGTCCACTGTCTGACATTTTTTTACACAACACATTCGGGAAGGTTGTGATAATAATATATTAATCAATTAATTAAATTCAGATTAAAAACATAATATTTAATATGAAAGTTACTGCAACGCGTCCGAAAAATTAATACTGGCCTACTACATTGACTATTTTACCACTAAACAATAACAACGCAGGCATGCCACTTCCAGAATATATCTAATGATCGCTCCCTTCATATCTAATTACTCAATGTTTTGAGTTTTAACCGTCTGGCGGCGGCGGCACCACAGATCAAATAGGCGGCACTGTCAGTTGTTTGGCGTTGACAGTATGGACGTAAATAATGAATTTGATTATATCTTATTTAATGAACGAACCAATATTATAAATTAATATTAGCATTCTGCACTGAAGGTCGTCAGTAGCTACTAAACAAACAAAAAAAAATAAGGAAAATTGGTTGAGAGACAGAGGATAAAATTTTACTTAATTGTTTTTGTCTTTGCATATTTATATATAGATAAAATTATAGTGATATCTTTTTACATACCAGCCTTCATTTGTCTGTTTCAAGAAACGCACACGCGTAATCCTCACCGTATAATCCGTATATTTTCAAAAGATTATTGTGCGTTATTAAAACATCACTTTGCATAGGTAGCCAAATGCAATTACTCAACACTTCAAACGAATGATTGATTACGATCATTACACTTGATAAATTCAATGACACACATCTTTGAAAGAACTTACCAAATACCAACTCGATTCTCGTACGTAGATTAGTTCCTTTATTATCACGAAAATAATTCTTTCATCTTCATGATCGACAACACAATTTGATGTAAGATAATTACAAATGTGAGAGATGTGTCGAAACAGAATAATTTTCTTCAACTAACAAGAACGCCGGTGATTACACACATAATACAAAAACGAAACTTATTGTGTCGTTTGGCGTTTCGAAAAAAATAACATAGTCATTAGAGAAACGGTCAAGACATTGTGGACGCCACAGGCAGGGAAATTCACGAGCATGAATCGTTAGCAATAATGGATTCAATATTGAGTAGTTAATATTTTAATCATGTGATTTTATTCAGGTATAATCGTCAAGCTTCTGGATATTTACTACATTGTTAGAAGAAGACACATTTCGGCAAGTCATTGAATGTTTATTGGTTCGACTTTATTAGTTGTAGAAACAAACACACCTTTATTTTGAGGATGCTTTTGTGGAATAGAGCGAATATTCTCATATAAAATCTGCTAGGTATTTATGAATTTTTTTGCGATGACAAAAACAGTAGTATGATTAGGTTTCAGATATCGTAATGACTGTAGAATGTACAGGGTGAAATTGACGAGCTGTTCAAAATTCCTCTTAAGTGAATATAATGAACGGGGTCGAAATATTTTGGAAGAATGGACCCGCCAGAATGTAATCGTAATGTGATCATAATATGGGCCTTATAACGAACTCTTTCTCAGGCATTTATTTATTTTCGTTGGCTTGTACCATTGTTTCGATATTTTCAATATTTTGAAAAGACCCAATTACAGTTTTTCAAGAAGTTAATACATGTATAATGACATAACCCGGCATTTTTAGTGATTACTTTGGTGAAGATTTACTGTTGGTGGAAGGACTACATAGGATAATTACAAATATGTTTGGTTATTTAATAATTTGCCGGAACTTTAGAGCTTATAAATTTCTGACGATACTAAAAAATATAAGTTTCAGCCATTATTTTCTGAATTAACTATTGACTAACATAAACCTAGCTTTCTTCAATTTTTTCTTTTCTGAATCTTCTACTTTCAACAAGATTTTTGTTTTATTCCAATCTTTTTTATTTTTTGAACTTAATAATTTGAAATGTAGTTAAAAGGTATGGTTTACAAGATGTTCGGTTTATTAGGAATCTCGTTTTAGAGTTAGAAATGAATATGATGTTCATGGATGCGTTTTTTACACGCCCTACCACATAGGCCGATATAGACTATATTATAATGTATGTATCCCCTATTTATTTCCAATTTGTTATCTCCGATTAACTTGTCTGAGCGATTCTTAATATTAATGCAATATTAATATTCTGTTTGCTTAAAAGTACAGTTTATTTTAGATTTGGTTTGCCAAATATATAAAACTTTTGTAGAAGTCGCAAATATTTCTCGTAAAGCCTTCTTGCGATGTTGACTTTTGAATATTTTGTCTATTAATTCCATTATTTATTGCAGTATGTTTAATTATACTTCATTCTTTCTGAAACTCCTCCGTTGTTTGTTCTATGAAAATTAATCTATTTTTCATACTATTATAAACGGCTTGCTAGGAAAAACCATCTCCTACCGATATTACTATCCATCGTAATTTTTTACACCTTGATCAGAATTTGCTGATCATACATTTTCTTTTTCTGTAACTTGGATACCTTAAAGGCAGCCAAAATTGCCAAACAATAGATAAAAATATATTATAACCAGTAGATATACAATTACAATACGGTGTCATTTGAAGAATCTATAAAACCCTTATGTTGAATAGTGTCAGTAAAATAAAAAAGCACTTACAATTTTTTTATAAAATGCTGCCTTTTATTTTTTTGCTGTCTGTAGTGTGTTTTGTTAAGGAAATTGACTTTTTAACGATAGAATACCTAATTAAGGTTAATGTACGCAAATATCCATACTTTGGGGTCAACATTTTATTAAAAAGTAATATGGGATCCAATAAGACCTGAGTTTACTTTGTCATTAATCTCAAATAGATCTTACCATATAAAGTTTAACTATTATTGGATAGTGTCATATTCCTCCAAACATTTTAATAATAACTTTGCCTTCTTGACATTTTCTTTGTACAATATATCGATTGAACTTTCAATTAACTCAAAATTGTATCATTTAGTATATTGTCTAGACTGTATGTTCAAGGAGATATAACCAAAAAATTGTTTTTCTTAAAGTTTAAAATTGTTAAATATTACTGGGAAATAATTATTGGAGACCACGAAGTAAAAACAATGTACAGGGTTCTCTTTGGTTACAGCTTTGGTCCAACACCCAATAGATTATGAACATTAAAATTTCAATATAAAATGACGATATTAGAATGAGTAGAACTGTCACCTAAGGCATTAACAAATTGCAGATAAAGTATATTTAACATTAACTTGAACTTGTATAACTCAACAAAAACGTTAATCTGTAATTATTATGGGAAATAAGAATGTCAGCATGTAGTAACAATCCCTGTTACTCCTTCTCCATTTCATAGTCTAGTTTTAATTTAAGTGTATTAGTTTTATGACTTCATGGTTAAGTGGAAGAACAGAGTGGGTATGCCTTGCTCCTACCCAAAACGGTACTTAGCCAACTTCATTATATCAAGCATATGATCGATGAATAAAAATTATTATTAACACTATAAAATCTACATAATTAGAAACTGTTCAAACAGTGCCAAATTGAAACGAAATTAAATATCTCTACAGTCTCGTCAAAATTGGGGGTATTTTGTTACTCAAAGACATCACGCTTGTTCAACAGTTGTTGTACCGTCCCACAAATATTCATACAATATTTGTTTTCTATTTGTCAAACCTATTCTGATTGTAAAGTCACGAAACCCAATGACATTTCACAGTGTAATAGCCGTGATATACTATGTCAGTATTAGGTTAAGTACATCAATTGTATCAGAGTTGTTTGACTAAACATTATATTTTAAAAGAAAGGTTCAAATAAATGTTGAGAGTACTCAGGTCGGGTGAACGGGGAGGACATGTGTCACGGGAAATCATACGATATTTAAGGATATCTAGGAGAAACGGCATAATAATCTTGGCGATGTATGCAGTTGCTCCGTCTGTCTAGATACTGGTCAGATGTAATGGTATCCGAAAAAATGATAAATTCTACAATTCTCTCACCAAATGTAATACAAAACACACTCAAATCTTTCTGTAATTTGAAACATTAACATGTAAAAGCGTGACTAAACAAACTGGTGTGGCTAGATCACTGTGGCAGTATTGTTATGCAGTATTTTGTTTTTGTTTTATTGTTTAATTTGCAATTCTACAAAACGGGAATATTTGAATTGAGCGACATTATCGTTACTCTATATTTATGTAGACTTCATTAAATAGAGACGAAAACAAAATAAAATACCTAGACTGTTCCATATACATTACCAAAAATTGTAAAACTCTTAGCGTAAGTTCAAGCAGCGAAAAAGACGGGCATAACAATCCCTGATTTCTAATAAAAAATACATTAAGGGTAGATGACACTCACCAAAATCTTGTTTCTTTACATGCCTCTGGCAAGGATTCCTTGGGTCAAATCTTATAAATAGAATAAATTAATTTATGTGAATACCGTATCGTTGTTCATAATTCACCAATTTTTTGTTGTTGGTAGTGTACAATCGATTCTTCCTCGCAATAAATTCCGCTTATTCGAGCAGAATCCGCAGAGCATAACAAATACGAGGAATTTCTATAAAACATCCGAGCCGTTGGAGCATATCCAAAGTAAATATGTCCTCTCGTAAACTAAGATCAGTTATTTCCGTCATGTGAGAAGTACAATAGCTTTCCTTATCTTGTTGCATCTTTTCCACGGTTTAAATCAATTCAAAACATCGAACCGGCCGTGAATTTAATGCACCGCGAAACTCATCGCCATTAGTTTATGCGTTGTTTTGAAGTGTTGATTTTCAAATCTATGGGGTACTGAAAAATAATGACGAAAGTGCGACTTATGTCATTTGATTTATGACTACATTTAACATACTAAGTGTGCAGTAATAATAATCATTTTATAAAATTTTTGGGGTAGTGGCATTTACGCTAATACAAGGTTAAGTTTGTAGGTATAATATTTTACGCCAATAGCAACTCTTCTGCTCATTGGATTTTGGAAATATTTTTATCACTCAATATATTTTTAACATGTGGCAGAAACCTACAGTATAAACATCTGTTCTCTTTTTAAGACAGAAAACTGTATTAAGTGGTTTTTTGTCACTAAAACAAAAAATTTAAAAATGAAAAGCAATAGCTACAAAGTTTGTTCCATTTAATATAAGCTAAAGGTGGCTATACAACCCTGCTAGTTCAAGACGTCCAATGTTACAAGAACGTTTTGACAAGTCATTGTTTTCTATCAAAATACTCAAGGTCTTGGCAATAAACCATTAGACTTTCACACAAAAAATTTCGGAAACATTGTTCAGGTCTTTGATTCTTTTGCCTGTACATTAGGGTTTTCTACTCTTTGTTTTGTTCCGTTAACTGATACTTGAAATTTGCGGATAGGGTATAATTTGTATTATGGAAACGTCGTCAAATAGCATCTACACAAATTCTTTATAGATATTTATTTATTTTTTATACAAACTAAGTGCTACAATACCTATGTGTAATACACCGAGATTATAAATTGCCCGTTTTTGTAATGTAATGAAAAAAACCTTTTCTCTTTTAAGAAGGTAATAAGTGAAATAAGTATGAGTTGTGAAATTTTCGATAATAAGCATATAAGTGTGAATTTAATTACGATTAATGACTCAATTCAGGTAGTGAGTATTTTTAATCCCGAAAAACCAGATTTTTCCGTCAAAATTGGGTAGTGCAAATATAAATTCACTGTAGACACGCAACAACTCCACTGTCTCAAGTCTGGGATCTTACCAAGAAGAGTAAGGATGGAGGAGGATTCGAGGAGTAACACCCCGAAAAAACCTGGGTTTAGCTGGCTCCGGCCCTGTAAGGAACTCTTTATCCAGGGTTACGGATGAAAAACTGCTGCCGTGAAAGTTGGTGCGTTATAGGCTAGGCGAAGAAAACGTCCACCACAAGTCACTTGGCTCTCTAGGTTATGGATTGAGAGTATTTTGGGTTTGCGCTTCATATGTTCTAAAAAATAATAAAATACTAAATTCCTCGGATGTTGCTTTGGAATCAACATAGGAAAAACACAGAAAAAAGCAAAATGGCGGTCTAAAAAGTAAGTTAATAATTAGGTTTGGAATGTACAGGGTGTGTGTACAAAAGTACATCAGGTCTTCGATAACTTTATATTACTAACCGAAACAAAAACTAAAAGCTCCGACAATGAACAGACAAGAAACTACTTACACTTTTATAGTTTAGTAGAAATAAGCAGAAAAGCAAAAGTCGAGGTCTTAATAGCCATACTTAAACAGTATCAAAATGTATAAAATACTAGGAATAAATAAACGAATGACTAATAAATAAAGTAGTTTTAAAGCTGGGCGGTCATGTGCAACACAAAGACGATAGAAAAAGATGAATACTGAACTAAAAATCTCAACTGATTTTATTATTGACTGAGAAAGGTATATGACACGGTTACCATAAAAACACTATTTCAGGTCCTTGACAGTAGTCACAAATATAGAATATGTTGCCGTCATAAAATTGCTGGGAAAAGAACTGGCGACGGACGTGAAAGTTGGAAGCAGACTATCCAGAAGTCTGAATCCAACACTATGTCTCAGGAAAGTCTGTTACTTATTGTTGATGCAATTCTTCAGGTTTGGAAGAACCCCCATTTAACGTCTTCGTCGTGGTGCTGTTGCATACTTTACATTAATTTCATTATCATATCGAAATGGCCCGTACCAAGCAAACCGCTCGAAAATCGACTGGTGGTAAAGCTCCTCGAAAACAATTAGCAACAAAGGCAGTAAGTAAAAGTGCGCCAGCTACAGGCGGTTTAAAAAGCCACATAGTTATAGACCCGGACACAGTAGCTCTTCGTGAAATTTGTCGCTACCAAAAAGGATCCAATTGTTAATCAGAAAACTGCCTTACCAAAGTCTTGTTTGTGAAATCGCACCTGATTTCAAGACCGACTTAAGATTTCAGAGTTCAGCAGTAGTGATTTTGCAAGTAGCTACCGAAGCCTACTTGGTTGGTCTTTTCAAAGATACCAATTTGTGTGCTACCCACGCGAAGCGTGTAACCAACATACAGTTGGCAAGACGTATACTTGGTGAAGGCGCTTAAAAAAACTTCTCAAAAATCAAACACTTGTCAATTAACTTCAGTCAACTAGATGTAGAAACAGGGGGAAATAAATTACAAGCATATTTAAACTACACCTATTTAGGAGTCAAAATATCAACAGAAGGGTTCAGTAAAAGAGATATGGTCCATCGCATTAATAAATGCAAGCCATAAATAAACTAAACTCATTACTATAGTCAAATTATTTTCAAACACGAATCAAAAAAACAATTGTACAAAGTATACGGATCAGAGAGTGGAAATATTCCAATAGACAAGCGTTACAAGAGGCGGAAAAAGACTTTTTAGAAGCTCTGTAACGTCGAGAATGAGGAGTTACAAGCAATGAAATAAGAGAAAGGAAATGGTGAGGCGACGAAGTAAGTTGTTATGTACGACATATGGCTGATAATCGCAGCCCAAAGAAAATATTAAAATGTGGTCTGACTTAAAGAAGAAAACGCGGTAGACCACCAGGAGAATGGATAAAACACGTGAAAAATGACATCGAAAGAACAGGACGAGAGGCGGCCCACGACGCTATTACATACTAGCTTACCTGGAAAGACGATAGTTGCCGAAAGTCATAACTTCAGCCCTGCAGTTTTCGTTTATCACTATGTTACATAACTTTTGTATACGTTGGCGAGAAAAATATAGTGGCATGAAATATAATGTAATAAAACTACACTTTTTGTGAATTAGGATTCTAGCTGGTTCATATAGATCTCACGGAGTAGATTTTATTTTAGTTAAACTATCAATTTAACCACTTTTTGAAAACTTTCCCCAATTCACGTTAACAGATTGTTAATTAATTAAAAACTTGTCACAAAACAGGAAAAGAAATGATTATTTACCTTTTATAATAAATTTTAAAATATCTGAAATTACTAAAACACATTAATACCAAAACTTGTTCACTATGATGGGTAAAGTATATGGACACTATGGGTTTCAGAAAAAATTGGCTCCCAGAGACACCAAATATAGCGTCTTGCGTTTCATGGATTGTAAAATCTGAGAAAGGTATTATCATAGTTAGTTTGTTAGTCGTTCGTGTAACATGTGTACGAGTATTCTTAGAGAAACGGCGTTACATACAAGATGACTCCCGATTTAGTTTCTCTGTGAGCTATTATTCTCTTGAAACTCTAAGGCTGTGTCCCACGTAAAGGCGATACGCGCGATGCGGGTGGTGCGATAAGTCATTGTGTCAATTATAAAATTGCTACAATAGCACTAATTTATTTTCCATTAAGGACAAAATGAATACTTTTTAGTTGCTTGATAGTTTTCGGCTGTCACTTTGACACATCGCATCGCCCGCAACGCGCATATCGTTTTCAAGTGGGACACGGCATTGTTGATATACATTTCGCGTTGAATTAATAGAACCGGTTGTATGTAAGAAAGACACCAACAAATTTTCATGATTTCAATAAGGTGCCCCAGCTGACGAAAGTTCTCGACGAGGAATAATTTATTGTCTCATGTTCGATGTATTGTTAAATCAAAAGCAAAAGTACCTCGATATTTGGTAAGGTATTTGTTGTTTTCTAAAATATATCTTCATTTTGTTTCTGACCGGTACTCTTGTAAATATTTGTCGTCTTCTAGCAACTGAATCGATCTCGAAATTCATTGTTCAAAACTCCATATATCTGTTAGTGGCAGTGACACGAATCCTTATTTAGATATCTTCAAGTATATGTCGGCTTTCTGTCTACAGTGCACAGTTTTCCTTAAAGGAACCTAATTAGACGTTTTGCCAAAATAGTTCTTCAAGGTCCTTTATACATTTTTCTTCAAGTAGATCGCCTAGAGATTTGGGCTGCTAGTGATAGCAGAGACCCTATTGGTGATCAATCCGATTCTTTCTATTTCTGAGTGTTACATATGAATTGACGGTTTTAACTCGGCTCTTCCTATTAGTTCTATTACATGTGATAAGATTTTTAATTCAAAAGATGATTTCATAATTGTTTTAATAAATTTCAGTTATCCTGTCCATTATTTCGTTTTATTTCTACATTGGTAATCTCTGGGAATGACATTACACACACACCACGGCTCCCGATTTGGGGTATCTGTGAGCTAGTTTTCCCTGAAACTCTTAATGGTCGATGCACATTCTGCGCTAAAATATTAACATAAATTATCAGGTATATAACTGACACCATATCTTAAAAGTTAACATTCTAAATAGTAATCGAATTATTGACCCAATATGTGCTAATTTCAATCTTATTTTCGATACACAAAAAATATGAATCCAAAATAAATGACAAATTCTAACGAAGGCAAAAAATGGATTAAGCTGCCTACGTGAGATTATCCATCTCATCGTGCGAGACATCGAATGTGTTCCGAGGTAGACCAGAAATCAATTCAACCGTTTACGATCTAACATCAGCGTGACCTGTCATTATCATCTTCAAGATCAGCAGGTATTAATTCTGCTTGAAAGAAAAATGAGAATAATATTCTTGCCGACTGTTTAACTAAGTCAACATGATCGAGCATAACATATAGGAGCACGTTTTCAGCAGCTCGATGTAACGAAACTGTGAATTCCAATCGAACGAGCATACTTTTAATAGTTTGAAGTTGTTACGGTTAAAAATTTACCTTACACAAAAAGGTAGAAAATAAATTGAGTAAAATTATAAAATTTGATTTTTGATCCTTCAAAAACTGAATCTGAACCATTGCTATAATTTTCCGATCCAGATAAATAACAGAGTATGTACGTTAAATTTCAGACAGGTCACATGGCTGAAATTTATTAGCCTACAAAAATAAAAACAATCTAGGAGCAGATTTTGTTGATTATTTGTTGTTAACTGCAAAGCTAGAAGATTTGTTAAAAATTCTTATTGATTTTGAGTAACAATCATTTCTGCAACACAATTAGTGTAATGGAAACATAGCTGTAACTCTTTTAACAACAGAGATATTAACAATTTAAACAAAATTCCTTTTAAAGTAACTTGTCAAGCCCAACTCAGAGTGTTGACTGGTTAAATAGTTACAGTTGTAGCACAGTACCTTAAATATGTTACAGATGCCACTGGTTTTCGGTACTGTTAAGAGCTATAAAATTGCTTTCAGCGTAACACACTGGGACAAAATGTATGCTCTGATACCTGCAATTTAATATTACGTTAGAGCCACAGAATACCATCAATTGATATCACGGATATCTACAATTAAACTAACCCTTTAAGTATTTTAACAATAAGTATACCTACATTAGAAGAAAATTTATTTTAGAATAACATTGTTAACAACAAAACAGCAGCAATTTTTGCCGCACTCAGAAGGTTAATATCTTTATTACAATACAAATACATACAATAGACAATCCAGTTAAGTTACCTTTGAAACACCTGACAGTTGGGGATAAAGACACTATACGTTACGTTCAAGACAGATTTTTTTTAATTACGAATACATTTAAAAAATATAATAAAAGAGTCTGCCCTAATGTTAAACTTAAGTATAGAATAGGCAATGGCTATTTCTTTTTGAACAACCCTATATCGATATAATTAATCAGATATGTCCTTTATGACGTTAATGGGATCACAACAGAAATCTTTGTTCGTATTGTTGGAAAATCTTACTTGCTCTAGGAGCAACACATATAATCTACGTTTTTAATGCCAATGAAAGGAAATGCCAATATAAAACTTTGAAACGTCTAGATTTTTTGGAAGAAACTAACATTTTTCTCAATTGTGGTATAATTTACTCAACAAACCGTTTAGAAGACAACCGTAAAAAAAAACTCCAACCCCCAAGAAGACAAACCTCGAGACAAATATATAACACTCTTTAAATTTGTCCCAAATAGTCCAAATTGTAATTAGGCTGCACCGTTTGTGAAACACTTTATTGGAATATGTGCCGGCAAGGAATACATTTTGACCAAAATAAAATTCAAAAACCAATAGCGCAGCAACACTAGCGAAAAATTTGTTTAAAAGAAATAATAACTTCGAAATACAAACAATAGAGGACTCAAAAATTAATATTTACTCGAAAGGAAAGACAAATAAAGCACTAGACACAAAATGCTCTTAGAAAATGAACATTAAATAATAAGTAGAATTGTTCTTAAAACAAAAGAAACTAATTCCTGGTTTTATTGAGATTTCAGTATGCAACAGTGTCACAAACAGTGCGTGACTGTTCAACGTAAACCAGAAGGTGATTTGCCTTGACAATTATGACAAGGAGACTCATAAGTAATTACAGAGTCTCATGTCGAGATGTTGTAATAACATCTGTTAGTGAACCATAAATTTTGACACCAGGAATTTGCAATATTTTAAGTATATAGCATTTTTCGTCTAACAGAAGCTATACAATAAAACTGATTAAAACAAACGAATGAATTGCTGATTTGCTTTTAACCAACCGTTAAGTAATGGCTTGAAAACAGTCAAAACAGCAGGATAGATGAAAATTAACAACATTGTGTTTTGGATATAAGAGGGTGAATCAAATATGAACCGGACTTTTCTGTTTCTCGCCCTGTAGGTAATTCGAGTGCCGTGACGTCTCGATATATGTTAGGTAGGGATGTTAAGAAGAGGGAAGTTCGTCGGTTTGGCGAGGCGTAGTCGATGCGCTGTTAGTAGCATCATGTCAGAGCAAGAGGTGCATACGTCTGTTGCGCAACGTGTTGTTATCAAATTTTTGGCGCGGGAGGGCGTTAGACCGTCTGAAATTTTGCGTCGACTATCTGCACAGTTCGGCAATGAAACACTTTCAAGGACCCAAGTGTACGAATGGCACAAAAAGTTTTCAGATGGCCGAGCGACAGTGGAAAATGAGCCTCATGCACGCCGTCCCACGACAAGCCTCAATCAGACGAATATCTACGCAATGCGTGAGCTGATGGAAAGCGTACTGCGAACTACTCCAACAAGTGAAACTTGCCTATCGGCAAAAGAGGCGGGATATGTCTATCCGAAGTGTGATTCTGTTGCATGACAACGCTCGGCCACATACAGCTGCATTGACTCAAGGAAAATTGAACAAAATGCATTGGGAAACCCTTGAACACCCGCCTTACAGTCCTGATTTGTCGCCATGTGACTACCACATGTTTGGGCCACTTAAAGAAGAACTGGGAGGCCACCACTTTGAGGACAACGAAGGTGTAGAAACGTTTGTGCGCAATTGGTTATCGACACGACCAATTTCATTCTTTGAGACAGGTATTAAAAAACTTCCGAATCGGTGGGAAAAATGTATACATAAGAGAGGAGACTATGTAGAAAAATAATATGTATTAAAATTTGTATTGATCGTACCAATAAAATTTTTAAAACAAAAGTCCGGTTCATATTTGATTCACCCTCGTATGTTTTGTTTCGTATCCAAGCTGAAAACATTTTTCTCCAATTTAGTGAAGCGTGTTTTGAAATATTTTGAGAACTTGTTGTTTTTCTGAAAAATATTTAAATGGTCAGATGTAAAAACACAGTTTTGCACCCTAACACCGAACACATATTTTAAATACTCAATGCTGTTTCAACAACTCTAAGTTGCCATCATCAAGGCGTAAACCAAACCAATCCAGTTTGGTTTACTCCTTGATCCTTCATTGCTGAAACGGCGTAAAGTATTTAAAATAAATGTTAAGTGTTAGGGTGCAAAACTATGTTTTTACATTTGTGACACACCAAAGGTTCCACAGAATTTCCATTAAATGTTCAGAGACATTGATTTAAAAAAATCTTTTATATAAATTCGCTTTAACTGGGAGATAAAGACGAGCGTTAGGAAACATAGTTTATAAGAATTGAAAGTTTTGTTTTACTTTGAAAAAATATTTATTCTTGAAAAATTTCCATAAATATGTCATTTAATGGATACAGATCAGAGAAAAGAACCTATGACCTATGACGATATCCCAAATTATGTTGGTTGTCATGACTGATTTACAAGTTGTCTTTGTATAAAATGGTCCAGATTTTTATATCTTAAGTGACAAAATGTTTTTCACATTTGGGCACTCTTTTTTAGATTGCAAATATAATTTTTTGCTTGAAAGTAAATAATTTTCAAAAGTAATTTTGAATGCTCACTAAATGGGAATTTATGGAAATGACAATTCGCCCTAAATTGGTATTGGGTTTGTGAATTTTTAGAATCCCATAGAAATGTGGTGGTGCAATAAAAGGTGTAGGAAGTGTTTTTCACTTGTGTACTGTAAATTCATCTCTCTGATTGAACATTGAATTTTATAGGATTGTTATTTTTCACATTTTTCATTGCAAGTGGTTTATGATTTAACTCCAAGTTCAGTCGTTGCTCGTATCATATATGCTCTTATATTACTGATTTTGCTCTATAGCTCTATTAATATGAAATTCCATTTTGTGGCAGTAAATATTCAGCAACTTTTAGCTGTCTATTTGAAAGATTTATGACACTATCTGTTAGAGTAAATTTGTGAGTATTTTGTTATTTTTGTTACGGTTCTGTTCAAAAGAAGATGAATATTTTTAGATAAATATTGTTTTGATGATGTGATTTTTTTAATGTAACTTTTAACAGTAGTGTTTTTAACGATATTATTCCTTTGATTTTGATTTTGAAGAAAAAGATGATCGACCTACCGCACAGAGTCAATGGGAGTAATCTCATGCAAGAACCGATTTGTTACAGAGGAAGACATAACTTCTAGAATCAATGGTACAACAATGGAATCTTGATGTCAGAGTCACCAAGGACAGACATCCTCAGTGACGTTCGATTCTTATTTTGAAAATAAAAACAATCTTGTTTTTTGCAGTAAAATTAATGCTTTGACGAAAAATTTCGATATGAAGCATTATCCAAATGAATGGAGATTATTAATAGACTACTCCAAACTTGGTCCGAAAACTGCGTTGCTTGTCTATTGCAACCGTCTTCATTCCAATCCTATTAGTCACGTGATTCACATGAAGGGAACTTAAGCATACGTGGAACATAAGTGGAAAACCTGCTACGATATAAAAGTGCATGCTCTTAGAGATGTAATTAGGATACACCAAATACTGTTTCATTTACGTAATTGTAATAGTAGAGATAGGAATTCACATTATTTTCAAGCAGATTGGTCTGCAATAAATCCTGAGTCTAGTGAAAAAAATGTAACTGACAAGTCACTTGTAGATCTAGAAGATTCCACCCCTATGTATCAAACTGGGCATAACGAAGAACTTTGTCAAAACAATGAAACGCGAATGCAAGGCTTTTGAATATTTGAGAGGCAATTTTCCAACATTAACTGATGCGAGAGTCAACGAATGTGACAATTACGTCAACTTCTAAAGGACACTGCAATGGCTTTAGTTCTAGAAATGAAAGAAAAGTAAGCTTAGGAAGCTTTCAAGGGAGATTAGGGAGCAATAGAGATCATAACTACCCTTAATTGTTAAAAGAACTTCTACAAAAATGCCACCAACTCTGCGGAAACATGTTTTTAAAAATCCATTTTCTCCACTTCTATCTTGATTTTTTTTCACCTAGTTGCGGAAATCTCAACAAAGAGCCTGAATAAAAATCCCACCGTGACATTTCTGTAATGAAAGGGAGATATCATGGCCGCTGGGGTGAAGCAATCCCTGCAGATTTCTGCTGGTTTAAATGGAGAGGTCACTTATAAGAGGAAAGTTTAAGCATTGCGATTACAGGGCTCAATGAATCTTTGTAGCTCAAAACATATGGAAGGCGTATGCTGAAAAAAATTAAATGTGAGCTAATAATTGCTTTTCTTTATTTTACTTATTTCCCAGAACATAGAATTATAAATGCTTGACACCTGAAGTGCAGAAAACACTCAGTTAATTTTTGTGGGTTTTGTTATTGTTGCCTCCAGATTTTATGGACAATGGAAGCGGCTAACCGCTGATGATCAGTACGGGGATCTCGGAAACTAGTGGAGATAGAGCAAAGGTTAAAATGGGAAAGATTTGCAGTTTTACTGGCCTAATTTAATGACACTTTAGTATTTTTGTAAAAAGTCATGGCTTACTAGATATTTTGAAAAAACGAAATTCTGTCGATTTAGTCAAATACCTCTAGCTCTTTTGTTTTTGACTTTTTAAAAAAAGTGTAATTGATATTTACACTTTGAAGGGAATTGTATTCCGAATATGATTGTCATGTCCTCGTTTTTGTGACAGCTCTCGTTTTCGATATATAACACAAACTTATCTTTTTTTGAATGGAAACCATAGTTGGCTATGACCTCAAAAAATCGGACATTTTTAGAGCTTTTCAACGACATAATACTCGATATAGTTATTCATAAAAATAACAGAGTTAGGGATGCTTTTCTCTCTTATTTTCACTTTTATCGTAGTTAGCCATGAAATTGATATATATCTGATATATGGTATATCAAATATAACGAAAAAACTAAATAAGTAGGTACTTACATTCTAAAAACTTAAGAATTTAAAGTACAAAATAATGGTTAAAATTTATGTTCGAATTGTTATTTAGACAAAAATTGCACCTTTTTAAGAGTGACAGTACCGCTTTCCTAACAGACCGACTATCAATTTCTTCAATTGCTTGTAATACCGCCTTCCTTAGGTCTTTGTTTTTTAGCGCACCCCATAAATATGGGTCCATAACTGCCAAATCGGGAGACCGGGGTGTCCATTCGCGTGGGCCATTTCTTCCTATCCAAGAGTTTGGATAGATATTATCTAAGTGTTGTCTTACTAATAACGAGTTATGAGCAGGTGCTCCATCATGTTGGAACCACTCAATTTCTAAACGAGTTCTCAAATTCAAATTCTGCAACATGTATTGAACAGTCTATTGCAAGAAATGCAAGTAGCGCTCCCTAGTAAGTGATTCGTCATAGATAAAAGGCCCCAGAATAGTAGACCCTATGATACCACACCAAACATTAAAACCAAATTTTATCTGGGCTCGTCTTTGTTCTACATGGAAAGGGTTTTCTTTAGCCCAGATATGCTCATTGTGTCTATTGAACATAACGCAGTTAGTAAATCTAGATTCATCTGACCATAACACCTTTAATGGAAACTGTGGATTGTCAAGGCACATGTCTCTAAATCATGTACAAAACAAAATACGTCAATGTTCGTCACCAGCATGCAAAGTTTGAGAAACTGAAAATTTGTACGCGTGGAACTTGTGCGCTATCAGTAACTACAGTTCGTTGAGATGTGCCAGCTTCTGTCGCAATCTCACGAGTTGATGTACATGGATTTTGATTTACCATTGCCAAAACATTTATTTGTGCTGCTTTGTTAATTTGGTTACGTTCCTTTGGTGGTTTAGTAAAAGATCCATATCTGCGTAAACTATCTTAAAGCCTCTTAAATGTACATAGTGCAGGTTGACGACGATTAAAATATCTATGAAAGTTTTCCTCAGCTGCACGAACTGAATTTTTATGGCATATGATATAACATTCCACCATATTCAGTTTTTTTTTCGTTAGAATATTCCATTTTTTCACGAAAACTTGTCAATATCGACTGTCAGTTCAGCACTACTAAAGGAACTACTCTCAAATGACGAAACGTCAAAGGGAACACAGTGTTTTTCATGGCTACCTACGTTATAAGGGAAAATAAGACAGAAAGACATCCATAACTTCGTTATTTTTATGAATAACTATATCGAGTATTATATCGTTGAAAATCTAAAAATGTCCGATTTTTTGAGGTCATAGCCAACTATGGATTCCATTCAAAAAAGGATATGTTTTTGTCATATCTCTCTGTCACGCAAACGACGACATGACAATAATATTCGGGATACAATTCACTTCAATTTTGATATTTACACTTTTTTATAAAATCTAAAACAAAGGAGCTTGAGGGATTTAACTAAATCGACAGAATTTCGTTTTTTCAAAATATCTAGTAAGCCAAAACATTTTACAGAAAACTGAAAGTGCCATTAAATTGGCCAGTAAAACTGCAAATCTTTCCCAATTTAACCATTGCTCTATCTCTGCTAGTTTCCGAGATCACCGTACTGATCATAAAAAAGTCACCCTGAATAGTTTGTTTGGTTAATACAACTAACCTTTATCTTATATATAATTAAATGAATGACATTCTGAAAATGACTGGTAACCTAATGTTTCTTGTATACAAAAAAGGTAGTAAACTTTCTAAAATAAACAAATATTGGTTTATAGCCTGCATTAGTATTCCTTAATTCTTGTCAATTATCTATTAATTACCCATCCAATTCTGAAACTAAATACAAAAATTGACCTTATTTCTTAAGGTGCAAGTGGCAGAATGACCGATAACGGCATATCAAGTCCGCCCAGCGTTAATCTTCACAAATGCGTGGTACTCAACATCTATATATAAAACGATTAATACGAGGCATTAAAACCAAATCGAATTCGTTCCACGGTATGATGAGGTCCTTTCACAATACCACCATACATATGTATTTCAATATTTACATTCTAATGATGTCTTCTTTTTTCAGTGTGTAAATTATAATTTATTTCATTCGCTGGCTAATTAGGCTAATTTTACGCCTTTTTCCCGATATTATCTTCAACTTCTAAAACACCGAATATTATTTTTAAAAACTGTGCATATCATTATAACATATTCTATTGCTGAAATGGTTAAGTGTTTATTTTGGCGTATATAATTGTTAATCTACATTTGAAGCATATACACACGTTTATTGTAACTCTATGCTTAATGGAATGAATTTTTTGAAAGTATTGACATTAATGTTATTATCACAAGCAATACACAAAAAATCAATAAATAGGCTGAATTTGGAAAATATAAATAAGAACAATAATTTATAGAGTTGTCCGTAGATAACTAAAACAACATTTAATCGAAAATAATATAAATAAACTGGAAAATTTTTATTTGAAAACCGCGATGAAATAACTTATCTGTGAAAAAAACATTTTTGGACATATACAAAATCAAGCGAGTTGAACACCGAAGATAAATTTGTCACGTCTATATTTTTAACATTTGTTGTATAACATAAAAATTTAGATTATTATTTTCTCAACTTCACCATATTAATTTAAGCTGTCTGAATGGATTTTGACAGTAGAAATAGTATTTTACAATTAATTTATATAAGACGATACACAGTATCTAAAAGGTAGATTAACTCAATACAAACTCAAATTTTGTTAAACGTTTCGTGCAAAAGTTTCAGGATTTTCCTCTGGTTACTTAATGGTGACCTTGACCTTGAAAGCCTTCTCAATACTAAATAGTTTTTAACCGCCTTCAAAAAGAAGGAGGTTCTCAATTCGTCTGTATCTATGTTTTTTTTTATGTTTGTTCACCGATTACTCGGAAACAGCTCGAGGAATTTCGACCATTTTACGGGATCCTGTGTGGGGATATAGCAAAGTGGTCCCATATTTTTTCCATTAAAATAGCTTTTACCGTTTCTTAGAAAATGGGGAAAAACTATTTTTACCTGTTCACATATACTCTATGCCTTGGTGGAGGAGCCGGTATTATTATAAAATTTGAAAAATTTTATTCGGAACGTGGAACAAATTGAAAAAAAGGTTGGATTACTTCCGTGATATCTCAAAGTGTTCAGACATTTTTTTCAAATAACATAGCTTGTATCGTTTCTTATAGAATGGCAAAAAAATTTGTACCTATTTTCTTGTTATATTCTATGTCTTGGTGGAGTCCTCGGTATTATAAGATTTGATAGAGTTACTGGTATTAACTATTCGGAACTTGCGGTAAATTGTAAATAAGAAGAGTTAATTAAAATAAGTGTCAGTTAATATGAATATACAATGTGTATTCATAAATCAAAGGATTTCTTTTTATTCATAATTTTAAGAGAAAAAATAATACTATAATAGGAACAAGGTTTGTTTATATATATATATATATATGTAACTGAGTTCTGGAAAAAAAGGCGTTTCGATGAAATATTCCTATTTGGAAGTTTCAATGGATACAAATCGATTAGTTAGGGTCTCATATTGGGAAAATCGTTTTGCAGAGATATTAAATAATTAAAACAGTAATTGACAGTTTGCAATAATCAAGATAGCTGATTTGTAATTTAAAGATGTTCAATACAGGGTGATTTAGTAACCTACGTTAGAGTGAGATTCGTCTTCATAAGATTTGCTATGCAAGAAGTTTAAAATATAGCGTCGAATGTAACTATAGCTTACAGGATGGTTAGTAAAAAGCAAGAAATAATTATATAAGGTAGCTCACAGCAGTTTGAAATTAATGATAGCTGACATACAGGGCGGAGTACAAATATTGTTATGAAGGATGTTAAAAAAGTGTTAATAGAATGTTACAGCTGTAGGATAACTCATTAGTAATTACAGTCATTGCATCACTGAAAATACATAAATACATTTTTAAAAAAACAAAAACCGACTTCAAAAGAAAATTAACTAAAAAGCATGAAATAATATTTTGCTACAATTAAATACTTTTTATGAAGTCGGTGCCAATTTGAACAGCCAAGTTGCAAAGTTCAACTCATCAATGTACCTCACAAAATATTTTCACTTTCGCTTGGCACCGACTTCATAAAAAGTATTTAATTGTAGCAAAATATTATTTCATGCTTTTTAGTTAATTTTCTTTTGAAGTCGGTTTTTGTTTTATTTAAATGTATTTATTTAATATAGATTTCCTAAATTTTTGAACACGAAAATGGAAGTGGAAGATTATACACAGGATATTACCGTGACCTTGAACCTGACTTCTACTATGACTTCTTACATGTGAGTCAGATTTTTGAACCCGGGGTTTAAAGAATAGAATAATTTACATTAGCACATGACCTTGAATTTGACCATCACTATGGCCTTGAAGGTAATGTGAAGGTAGCTCGATCTTGAGTGGGATTTAGAAATTTGCTGCTTGAGCTCATTAGGCAACAAAAATGCTACAGGGGTTTTTCTGAGGTTACGTATCTATGCACTACCGCTCCAGTATTGGTACAGCTAGTTTCCTATACATTTTTATTGCATATGAAAATGTGTATTTATTTTTCCATATACTTAACAATACAATCCCAATTCATACTTAACTTGGCACACTGAGGTTGACGTTAATGATTTAGTCATGATGCCGTACATTCCTGTGTTTAATTATTGTAGCCTCCATAGTCGCTGAAATATTATCATAACAGTTCAATGGGTTATGAGTTAGGTTGACCAAGGTAAGGCAGCTCAAAGGAGCGTTAACTTGGTAAAAATCCCGCCGGAAATGTCCCAGACTTTTAATTGGATTCAGATCTATAGAGTTGAAGGCCATTCAAAACTTGTCTTGGCAGGGAAACAAATCCCGCTGAAAAACTGCCTGACCATTATCCTCAGTAATTTTGCAAGCTAATCTAACCTATATATATAACATAATAAGAGCTGGTATGAATGTTCCTTGTTGCTACACCAGTAGGTATTGTGTTAAATTCAACAGACAAGTGCAAATAATTTTACTCTACATGTATCATTTTTTAACAATAATTGCTGTCTGAATGAGTTTCTTTAACCATATTTAAAGCTGTTTTATATTGTGGATTCATGAGCTAGAACTGTAGTATCTGTTACGTTCATTGCTTGATTTACTATAGTTTAAATTACTTTACTTTATTACTAAAGAACAGTTGTTATTAAAAGATCTTCAGGCCTTTTCTTTGTTCTAGATTTTCCTTTTGTATTCACAACAATCATCTCGGGTTCTGCTGTTAAGTTCTAATTCTTGTTTACAAATGCTAGTTGCACATTACACTCATTGGTATAATTCCTTTGAGTTATTGATTATTCACTTAAAATAGCCAGATAGCCAGTTTTTACCTTCATCTGGTAGCAATGTCAACATATAGGCAAAAAAGGCTTTGATACCCAGCGCTTAAATCTTAACCAATATCTTAACACCACTTGATATGCCTGATGTGGCATGAGTTAAGTCACATTACTCATTGTTTCTCCTTTTTCTTTTGTTGTACAACGAAGATCTTGAGTATGCGTACTCATTTTGTCCAGAATTTCAAACTCTACAAGATACATGTGGTCAATATTTTCGATAGCATTGGTTGTTCTTAAAATATTGTTATATAAACTTATTATTTATTTTCCGAATCTAGGCAAATGTTAAAGCTCGTTTAGAAGGTGGACAGAAACCTAATGCATTTAGTCTATACCTTCATTAAAGGAGGCAGACAACTATTTCTAGCTTGACACTAATTAATTCTAAATTTGGCTTATTTTCCCAAATCACTAGCTGACTGTCACTCGAAAATGATTTTTGTAAAACTTTGCAATGAAGCACCTAACGACTGCTTAAAAATTAGTCTGCCAGCAAATTTGTTAAAATAATAAATCGATTTTTACAACAGATTTAACATCCATCAATAAAACATTTCTTTCATTCGAAAGAAACAGCCAAACCAACGAACTCCATTCGAAAAACCGTCGACGAAAATGGATTACAATGACATTAAATGCACCTTTTCGAAATTCAGTTATTCGAAGAATTTTAATTGATCTTTTCATTATCAAATACCTCGCAGTGGAATAAACAGTAACAGTTAATTGAGAAAAAGCGGATTGGCTACAATTAAAACAAAAATGAGTAACCTAATTTTTTATCGGAAGAGACTTGATTATTGCCAGAGGCGGGCGGACCTGACGAGCGATTTCATTAGTACAAACGACGATTTCTTTATTGTTGTTCGATTTTGCGGAATTGCTTCCAGATAAGAAATGTCAATAATGGAAACTGAATAAAAATTTTCGTAACGGTTCATCGATCACGTGCTAATTAATCGTTAATGAACATGATGATGTTTCAATAATAATAAAGGAAAGTGGTGTAGTTGATATTGAGATATACAAATGTCAAATTCAGTTAAGGCAAAAATCCACGTCAAATGGTGCAAACTAGATGTCAGTTACCTGAAACTTATGTACCCAAATAGTGCTACAGTATTTTTTGCAATCGAAGCTTAAAATATGAATGAATAAATGCCTCACTTCCTTAGCATAGAGCCGGTGAATCTAAAAGTCACTGAAAACCAAAAAGCAAATTTATACATATACAAACAATATAATAATAATAAATATTTTAGCCTTGTTGCACGAAAAAACTAGCAAAAGCCAGTACTAGTCATCGTTAAATAGATCCTTATCGTAGCTAACTTTAATTCGTTGTAAAAGAAATGATGACGTGATGGGTTACCGAAGTTGTATCCAACATGAGATTGCGCAAGTCAGGTTGTCAAAATACAAATTGTTCTACTTAGTTTCTCACAAATCACTTTCACTCGGATCCAATTGTCTGCGCCAATTTTGAAATAATCTCTTCAGTTATTAGATTTAAAATAATCACATTTATTAAATAATTTCAAAAAGATTGTTGAGGAGGTCTTGAGTTATTTTGTCTGTTCATTGGGTTTTCTCTCCTCCAAATATTTTCCTGTAACAGATAAGTATTTAAAAATTGTATATGTAGAACAAAGTGTAGTAAGGCAATTTCGTAAAATTGCCCGGATTACTGGCTGTCTGTACAGAGATTCTTCCTCACAGTTATTCTGAGAGACATCTCTTTCTCTCATGGGGTTGGGCATATTAATCCATTATTAAGGGTTCTTTTCAGCTTTCTTTGGTTACAGGACACCTTGAATTTTGAGTGAGACACCTCCCTGAACAAATGTTACGCCAGACAGCAATTTATTCACTTCTTCGTCGTTTCTTTTGGCAGCTTGTAAATGTCACGGAAAGATACAGGTCTTCTTGTTATCACCTACGGCATTACCTGCCAACTCCAACTCTTCAGCAGCCAAATATTTCATAACTGCTGCTTAATATACTGGTGCATCGCCTCCGACGCGTTCGGCATAATTTCCTGTTCTTAATAACCGATGGATACGTCCTACCGGAAAGTGTAAATCAGCACGGCTGGTTCGTTATTTTGCCTTTCCTTTACCTTTTCCACCTTTTCCACGGCTCGAGATAAAAACCAGAAAATCAAGACAATATGATAATAACGACAACTACACTGCTTCTAGTATTCGATTCGATATGAGGTATAAGAAAAATATTCAATTTCACTGAATCCCACTTATGCAATTTTGTCTAGTGGTTTCAAATGTGTTTTCCTTGGTATATGCAAACTGGCATAAATAACAAAAATGATTGCATTTCAATGTTTGAACAATTCTATAACTTGTGCCTTTGGTATAGACCCTTTTGCTGGTTATACCAATAAAAAATCGTGTTCAGTACGTCATAGTTATCATAGCGTTTCAAAGGCATGAATAAGAAAAAGCGGAAACAGTAAACATTTTTGGCTAAATTTCACCCATTTTAATTTTATTTTGGCCATATCTACACTTATCCCATTTGTTTTATGGGCTTTTAATGATGAACGGTTTTATCTATTAAATTGACAACAATAAACAAATCATTGCAAATTCCTATTTTTTACACTATTACGTCATCATCTCAACCATTTGGACCTTGCAAACCTTGTGACTAAGTATTTTTGAATACCATGGAAATTTCCCAATGTCAATATAAATATGGCATAAGCAAGAAATTCTTTGCAAGTTACGTGATTTTTTGCAATTTAAAATAAAATTTTCACAGTGTTTATACCATAGGACCCGGTCGTATTCTGGAGTACCCTTTATTATTCCTCAAAGGTGAATGAGAAAATGGGAACATGTAATATATCACCTGTCGCTGTCATGAGTAAATTTCAAATTAGTTAAAAGTATTTATATTATAACAGTTAACAAAGAATGTTTTCTTTAATGAATTTTACCCCAGGGGCCTCAGAATATTACCGTATAATTGTATAAATTTGATTTCATTATTTTTTTGCATAGGATTCTATTGGAATAAATCTAGCCGGTGACGTCAATGAAAGAAACGAACTAAACATTACGGTCTTAGAACACCTGAACTGGAAAGCTTAAAATACGCTCATTGGGCTTATCTAAATTAATAGATCTAGTTGATAGAAAATTCTGTACATTTATAACTCGTTTCTGATTTATGAAACCCAAGAAAAATGTTATTTGTTAATGGTAAGCATTTGTAAAGATCGCAAAGAGACCTGCATAGGTAGGTTTATGTAAATTTTGTAGTGACACGATTTATTGGAGGTATTAAGGAAAATATCACACCCAATAAAGTATCTTTCATTCATTAACATGTTTGAATATGGATGAGAGATAAAGATCAATTTTATTTAATCTGCTTTGCCATCATTTTATGCTGTTAGAATAATTTAATTTTATTATGACTACAAATTTTCAACCGCACGGTAGGAGCATCAAAAATTTTACGCTTGGCTATATTGTAATATTGTTTATGGTCGTTGAAAATTGCAAATACAGTCGAGGTGAGTTAGAGGTGAATGTCAAAGGAAACTAATAACTATTTTTAGTTTATTGGCAGTTTCATGATCTAGTATAATCACAACCTATAACTGCCAAAACCTTTATTTTAATAATAATTTTAAAGTTGATTTACATACGCATCTCCTGTGAATTATCTCTAAATAAAGACAACAGAATTATAATGGAGATGCTATAGAATTGAGGAATACGTCTAATTGCTTTAGTTTTTTTGATTAATGTTTGGAATTTCATACTATGAATATTGTTAGAATAATAGAGGCTTGGATTTTTCGAAAACAGGTCATGTTATGTGTAATCTTAAGTACAAATAATATTGTTAAGAGGATTCAAAGGGGAGTCCAAGTTACAGTACAATTTAGAACAGGATACTGTAACAAATATCATTAACATATATGACAAGGTTATAACAGCTAGCTACTAAAACCGCCACAACAGAGTCTCTTCTGCTAACAGCACCACATAAAGGAGCTGTTGGTAATCACCTCACTTGGTGGTTAAGTAAGTAGTTAAGTAAGTTTGTGGTTTAGGTGTCTTTCTGTTCATACTAATCAATTTTTGATATCTAAAATCAAGTGTTTTGGTCTTCTGTGTTTGGTCTTCTGTGTTCTTAGTTTGGATATCAAATACGCTTGTTGTTGCTGCTCTTTTCTGGTCGATAGCGTTTGGATCTCTCATCTACCATAATCCTCTACAGTGATATCCCAAGCAATTTAGAATCAGGTTCGTAAGAGAGAGTCTACAAACTAAAAAGAAACTTGGGATAATTGGTCGAACATAACTATTCACATCAATAAACTCGTGTAATACTGGATTATGAGTCTTAAATACAAATCTAGTACCTGACGCCTAGTTTATTTATTTATTTATTTCAAGAGTAGGGCCACCCTACAGACAGTCGCAGCTGCCCTATTAGAGGGTGAAACAATTAACAATAATTGTAACATGAGATCGAGCAAGTACATTTAATTAAATTATAAAAGGGAAAAAAAGAAAAATGTAAGGTACAAATTCAAAAGTAACTGACTGATCCTTAACTTAGGTCAACAGCCCGTGTTATGTGTTTCCTGAAAACCGGGTAACTTAAGGAGAAAATGTCATAATTGGTACTATTATTTATTTCATCATATTGTACGATAGGTAACAACGTGGCTGCGGCGAGTTAAAATAATAATTGCAAATCTTTCTCTGTTTCTGAGGGTGTAGGGCCTAATTAACAAATGATTACTTAAATATTCGGAATAAATGAGATTATTTATTATCTTATATAAGAAAAATATGCCAGAACATTTCCTCCTGAATTCTAGAGATACAACGTTATAAAATTTTAAATTTTCAGTGTATGTGTTCTGAATGATATTTGTGGCATATTTTTCAATGTCTAAGTACTTTTTGAGAAATAACACCACAGTTTAAAGAAAATTGCTGTATATTATAAACGTTTCGAGGTCTAGGTCAGACACCGTTGTCAATGGTTAAGAAACTTGGATAAAAAAGGCACAATTCTAAATAATATTTTAATTTACATCTTAGAATTGTGCCTTTTTTCCAAGTTTCTTAACCATTGACAACGGGGTCTGACCTAGATCCCGAAACGTTTGGAATATACAGCAGTTTTCTTTAAACTGTGGTGTTATTTCCCAAAAAGTACTTAGACATTTCAGTGTATGGATGAAAACGTCTTTCCCTGTTAAAACGATAATTTACAGTATTTCTAAATTTTTTGTTTGTTTTGTATTCTGACAATATACTTATGATAAAAGGGATACCAAACTGCCGAAGAATACTCTAATATCGATATGACACGACAATAGTATAGGGTGGTGAGCGATCTGACATTTTTGAAACCTTTGGTTATTCGTAATAAGAAACGCAACATTTTTGGAGCCTTTTGAACAAGTAATTCAACGTGTATTTCAAACAACAGTTTGGAATCTTATACAACCCCCAGATCTCTAATGTGATCTACATACTTCAATTTAACACCTATTAAATATAGATCACAAGGGGTTGGTGAGTGACTAGGTTTCCTGGTGAACACGATAGAATGACATTTATCACCATTAACAAAAATTCTGTTTTTTTGTACAGTACTCCGAGAATCTGTTTAAGTCATTTTGCAACTTTACATAATCAGAGGTGTCCCTGATAATTGGTGTTAATCCTTGGATTATGAAATTTTGTTAACTACAACTTTTATAACTATGTAATTTATAACATTCGTCGCATCTTAGCCGAAAATAGATTCTTACTCGAAGATACCTATAATGCGGTGTTTACCTCACTTGACAGGTTCCACAAAGATAGACTGTTTTCTGATAGTGAACAGTACTGCTTATGTTGGTTAATCTGCCGGTTGCAAGCTAATCCTAGAAAATTAGCATGAATGAAAGCAATCCTTTCACTTGCACTCTGTAAGTCATCTAACAGTACCCACTGTAGATATAGCATATCGTATCAACATATAGTCAGCAAAAAATAGTACCCATGGGAAAGTGAAGTTATCAGATCCATTTTGAAACTTTCACCACTATCAATATCCACTCCGCTTAGTAGTTATCAATAATCCCCAAAAGGTAATTCAGTATAGACAAAGTCTGCTTAGATATCTAGACTAATAAACTCTAGAATAATGTAGCTTGCTTTTCTATTTACTGCCTGCTAAAGCTTTAGGAGTTATACAGGTTTCGCCATACGGAAACGGTACTGATAAAGTCACTCTGGTTGCCTTGTCTCACAGGCGCATAACTGGATATTTCTATTTTAGCAACAATAAAAATTATTTTAACGTCAACGCCTCCTCCCAAGCAAGCACTAGACTGCCATAAAAACATTTGGATTAGTTTTTATTTAACTCACTTTATTTATAATACTATTCGGTGTCATCTAAATTCAGTTTATTTTATCTTCAAACCGTTCACATAAGTCTACAGAAGCTGTATAATACATAGTGATTAGTGGCACGTAATCTTATTTTCCCACCCTACCAATATTCCACCTGTACCTTATATAGTTTAGAGACGTATATATTTTTCTCTCTAGGTTTGTATATCAGTGTGTAGCTCTGTTTGTTCCTGAATGTCCATACGTAATGTATTACATAGGCACTAGAGCAAGTTGGATTCACGGTATAAATCAACCACAGTCTTGTACACCACAGTAGCAGACAAAAAATACTCCAAAACTGGTAATACTCTGGGGCCCTCGGGGTTTATTTATTTATTATGTAGGTATGTGTTGCATTTATTTGATCACATTGGGTACTATATACAGAGAATATGTGCTCAACAAAAACATATAGAAATTAAAAGATTAAGTAGCCATAAATATTACAGGGGTTTCATTGACCTCCATATAGAGAAGGTTCAACGATTATAGCTAAGAGATCTGTAACATGCAGTCATGGTTGAACATACCCAGAAATATTGATTGTCGGAGAGATATTAATGTGTTATTCCATATTAAATATAGATTTGAAAACTTTACAGATGCCAAGGTAGATAACACTCTAAAATAAGCAAATATTGCTGTTTTGCTCTTGGTTTTAGGACAGTATAAGAAGATGAGATTCTAAAATGTAACGATAGAAGTTGGAAAATCTAAAATACGTGATGTAAACTTTTAAAAATCAGTAAAAAATTGTTGAAGTATTACAAACTGATATTGTACCATTATATACAGAAATAGCATATTTATTTATTTATTTATTTAAAATTTACGGGGTAAAACCCCATTTACATTACATACAATACATCAAAATATAAAAACACAAAACGAAACGGTACAGAAATAATTAACAAACTTTTATCAAACAACACTTAGAAAAGCTTAAGCATACTTAAATATAATTTTTGAGTTTATACTAACATTTGCAACATTACAGTTATATAAATCAAGCCACAAAGAGTTATAATTCATAAGTTCTGATATTCTTTCTATAGGCGACAACCAATGATATTTTGACTCATAAAAATAGGAAGTGTGTAGAAGATGTCGCTTATTTATAAAAAAGTTTAACCTACCCAATAAGTCCATACAATCGACTTTGTTGTTAATAATTTTAAAGCCAAAACCAATATCACTTCTTGTCAATGATGAGTACAAATCAGGAATTTTAAGTGCTTGAGCAGTGTTACAATAGTTGTGGTTTGAGAAGTGCATAGGCTGACCACATTTGAACGAAAAATAACGAAGAAAAGATTTCCGAGGTCTTTCAAGTAAGTAAGAATAAATGCCTAAATTGTATGATTAAACTTAAACTGTGACATATTTGAAAAAAAATGGAAACAAAAAAAATATATTACGTTTATAAGTAAGAATAGGTATAGAGTTAAGAAAAAGGCTTAAAAATACTCGTATTTTATAATAGTAGTAGTCAATAATTTACAAGCTTTCCCTTTCGTCTGTTATTGATCTGCTATACAGTGTGACTTGAAATTAAAATGACAAAAATACAGAAAAATGTTTTAACTAACTATAATGGTAGAAATATTCCAGCTTGCTGTGATTCCTAACGGCTCATTATCGTCGTTATATAAATTAAATTAAAACTTCTATATATTCAAATATATTTACTCCTTAGTCGATGCCTTTTCCTTTTTTATCAGTTAATGCCACTTTGTTGATTTTAAAATATAATTAAGAACAGGAAACATGAATGTTTAATTTCTTGATAATTACATAGACATCTAATTTAATAATTATTTGGATTTAGTTTAGAATTTTTTGCTATGGTTATTAAAAGGCAACATATATTATCTATCTTGAAAATAAATGTTCTTGTACATTTATAAATTAAATTCCAGTATGATTCGTGTATAACGTAATTATATAGAAAATGAAATTAATTGCCAATAACTTACTCGATCTGACGGATAAGGAGATCAAACGGGATAATTATCATACCTGTAACAAAAAAATATATTTTAAAGTTTTGCTTTAACAAGTGCACTAATAGATTAACAGAATACATAAATAAATAACCTTGGAAAGATAACCAAATATTTTAATTAATAAAATCAATTATGAAAAAAAACTACACATTTAAAATTCAAAGTTAATCGTAGATAATACATACGTATTTAACTCAAACCTGTGAAATACTTAAAAATAGGTAAAAAACTATAACGACGAAAATATAAAGAAAATAACTTCTTAAGATTTCTAATTCAAAAATTATTAAACTCCCAAAATTATTATAAACAAAGAATAAACCAAAAAAAAACTATAACGACCAAAAAAAATAAAGAACTTCTTAAGATTTCTAATTCAAAAATTATTAAACTCCCAAAATTATTATAAACAAAGAATAAACCAACTGGGGGTTATGGAATAATTCGTTTTATAAAATTATTTATAACTTTAAATTTGAATTTAAATATAATAATTATAGTTTTTAGAGTTATATGACTTGTTCTAGTAAAAATATATGTGAATAATCATATTAAATTATTAAAAATAATTATTTAACAAGACTAGTACTAAAAAAATTAAGTCCTTCCTTAATTGTTAATGCCCAAGTTCAATTCCGAAATTGTTTGGGTACATAATGTCCTGCAATTTATTAAAATTCAAATATTTAAGAAAAAGTATTAGCTAAATTTGGAAATCTACCTTTATTTAATTTGCTATAGTAAAAGTCTTTATCATTTGTCAGAAAGTTTTGACTGTGTTTATTTTATTGAATCTTAATGGATTTGTGTCATTTTAGGCACGTTGAGTTTTTTTGATGATCAGTATGGGGATCTCGGAAACTAGCGGAGATAGAGCAACGGTTAAATTGGAAAAGATTTGAAGTGTTACTGGCCCAATTTAACGACACTTTCGGATTTTTGTAAAAAGTCATGGCTTAGTATATATTTCGAAAAAACTAAATTCTGTCGATTTAGTCAAATCCCTCTAGCTCCTTTGTTTTTGATTTTATAAAAAAATATAAATATCAAAATTGAAGTGAATTGTATCCCGAATATGACAGTCATGTCCTCGTTTGCCTGACAGTTCTCGTTTTCGAGATTTGACACAAAGTTATCTTTTTTTGAATGGAAACTATAGTTGGCTAAGACCTCAAAAAATCGAACATGTTTAGAGCTTTTCCACGATATAATACTCGATATAGTTATTCATAAAAATAACGGAGTTATGGATGCTTTTCTCTCTTATTTACACTTTTATCGTAGTTAGCCATGAAATAGATTGATTTATTAATAACTGTCCCAAAAAACATTGAAAGATTTTTATATTAGGAAAAAATTAAATAAGTAGATACTTACTAAAACTTAAGAAATTAAAGTACATAATAATGGTTACAATTTATGTTCGAAAAGTCCACCATTGTTATTTAGACAAAAATTTTTTTAAGATTGACATTACCGCTTTCCTCACAGACCGCTACCAATTTCTTGAATTGATTGTAATTACCGCCTGAATCAGGTCACCAACTGTCTCATAGATTTTTGTATACTGTTTTTAGCGCACCCCATAAATAGAACTCTATATTGCCAAATCGGGAGACCAACGGTGGCCATTCGCGTGGGCCATTTCTTCCTATCCAAGAGTTTGGATAGATCTTTATCTAAGTGTTGTTTACTAATAACGAGTTATGAGCAGGTCTCATCATGTGGAACCACTCAATTCTAAACGAGTTCTCAAAAATTCAAATTATGCACATGTCTTGAAAAGTGTTATTGCAAGAAATGATATAGCGCTCCCCGGAAAGGGTCGAGATAAAAGAGCCCCAGAATAGAGACACTATGATATACACCAAACATTAAAACTAAATTTTATATGGGGTCGTCTTTGTTCTACATGGAAAGGATTTATTTAGCCCCGATATGCTAATTGTGTCTATTGAACATACCGCAGTTAGTAGATTCATCTGACCATAAAACTTTTCATGGAAACTGTGAATTGTCAAGGCACATGTCTCCAAACAATTACAAAACAAAATACGTCGATATTCGTCACCAGCATGCAAAAGTTTGAGAAACTGAAGTTTGTACGGGTGGAACTTGTGCCTTTCAGTACCTTAACTACAGTTGTTGAGATGTGACAGCTTCTGCGCAATCTTATGAGTTGATATAGAGGATTTTGATTAACATGCCAAAACATTTATTTGTGCTGCTTCGTTAATTTTGATTTAATTCCTTTGGTGGTAAAGTAATAGTAATATCTGCGTAAACTATCGTAAAGCCTCTTAAATTGTACATAGAGCAGGTGACGACGATAAAATATCTAACAAAGTATTCCTCAGCTGTACGAACTGAATTTTTATGGCATATGAACTTTCAATATCAACTGTCAGTTCAAGCACTACAATGGAATTACTCTCAAATGAGGAAACGTCAAAGTGAAAACAATCTTTTTAATGGCTACTTACGTTAGAAATGAAAATAAGAGAGAAAAGCATCCATAACTCCGTTATATTTTATGAATAACTATATCGAGTATATATCGTTGAAAAGCTCTTAAATGTCAGAGAGCAGCTGTCAGGCAAACGAGGACATGCAATCATATTTTTTGGGATACAATTCCTCCATTTTGACATTTACAACATTTTTATAAAATCAAAAACAAAGGAGCTAGAGGATTGACTAAATCGTCAGAATTTCGTTTTTCAAAATATCTAGTAAACATGAATTTTTAGAAAAATCCGAAAGTTTAAAAGCAAAAAAAAGTAAAATGCAAATCTTTCACAATTAACCATTTGCTCTATCTCCGCTAGTTTCGAGATCCCCATACTGATCATCAAAGAAAACTTCACCTGTATATTAGATAAATGGTAAAAGTTTATTTAGGTTTCTGCAGTTTTCTCTTTATTTTTTTCAATTCTTATGTAAACCAGAATGTCATGGAAGGATAAATAAATAGACAAAATTAGCTTTATTTATCAATATCAATCGAAATGGAGTCTCATAATTTACAACTATTGGTAATGTAGAAGAACTATCAATAAAATGTCTCTGATTCTGTGGTTTGCACTCTAACACCCAAACACCAATTTAAATGTGTGTATAATTATATATATTATAATATATATAAATATGGAATATATATTATCCTGACTAAGAAATGCAAATTAAATTCAGTTTCTACCGTATTTAAAATTTTATTTGATTATGTTGACACATTGCAAAAATTTCAAATGCAGAAATGGTCTTTCAACAAAGATTTTTACTATTGGAAAAAAAACAGTAATTAAATTCAACTTTTTTCTGTCTCTTGAATTAATTAAACAAACGATACCAAATATTTGAATACAGGAACGTATGAATAAATAATATTCATTTAAAATTGATTGTTTGTTGTATCGGCCATTACGTATTTTCCAAACTTGATGAGCGAGTTGAATAATTTGTACTGTATGTAAAAAAAGAAATCCCACCTAAAGATCAGCTGATAACGATTATTAATTAAAATAATACTAACAATTTGAATCATTTATTGCCGATACTCAAATTATAACGTTATTTTCCATTTAGCATTCATGTCGCCACACCTTCCGTGGCTAGTATGGTAAGATTTAGGAATAGTGTAACCTGTGGAAGGCTTTCCGAAGGCTTCAGCTGCTGCTGAACTCATGTTGGCTACTTTTTGTTGGTCTCAATTATGGACTTAGAACTGTGGGCCCGGAGTTTCTGTTCAGCTATGAGGGTGTCTTGATTTCAGGCTCGTTAACGAATGTCATCAGATCAGCTTGACTGAGCTTTATCCATTCTCGTTTTGCACATAAGTCAGCGCAGGGATATTTAACAAAAATAGTATAGCCACGTTATAGGCATCGACTCAAATGTGCCTGAAACTTTCTCAACTAGCTTCATTACCCCTGTACCTATTTTTGATGTGAGAACTTAAATAACATACTGGAGCACGAATATACTGCAGGAATAACTAAGGACCAGTGCAGCTTAGCGAAGAGTTGTGTCCCTCAAGATGTCCCAACAAGTTTGTCAATGAGTTGTTACGGTTTCCAGTTTTTGGCAAAATTTATTAAGGTGTTTCTCAAAAGTAAGAGATCTATCAAGCATTACTCCCAGATGAGTGGGTTGGATGTTGTGCTTGAGAATATTACCCTCAATTTATGTAATGTGTTCAAAGATTCCTGTAAATCCTTCATTTGCACCGCAAGATACAAAATTTTGCCAGAGGTGTTGCCATGTCGTGGTTTAAAATATAAAAAGAATAGGGACAAACACAAATCACACAAAGACGACAGCAGTTTTCAACAATTCTGGAGTTCCTGTTTCTATAAGTGTTGTAAGTGCCAAGACTGGTCGGATCTTCTGGTGAAAAATGGCTAAATTAGATTTTCTGAATATTAGGGATGTTACCGCTATCTAGAACATTTGCAAAAACGCTTGTGAGCCAGATCTTGCTTTTATGCCAGATTTTTTTTAAAAATCCACTTCAAGTCTTTTCTGAAAGTTTCTTTAAGGCCATGCAGGTTATCAATGGAAAAGGGCCAAGACCTAAATCAATTGCGGTTGTCAAAAAATTTGACAATAACAATTTTGTTGTGGCGATCACTGATGTTGAGGTTACCGTTTCTGTTCTGTAAGCAATAGTTCTCAGTCCAAAAGAAGGATTTTCGTGTCTTTTAGCATCATACAGCAAGCTTCTTTAGTTTTTCTCTTTTTTTTTTTTCTATTTTTTTTTTAAATTTTCCTACAACAAAATCTTTTTTATATCTCGTTATCCTATGATTGCCGGTACTGGTTAATACATGATTGGCCAAATTTGATTGTCACGTGTTTCCTGGAAATGTTACTATGATATATATATATATATATATATATAGTAATCTTTTTCTATCCTAAAAGTTATTGAAGTTTCACCGATATAAGAATGTCATTGTCAAATTTTGACATAAAAGCCAAATTTTTTAGAAAAAACCCTCCATTAACACTAAACGATTGACAACGACTCAGACTCGAGTTGAATCCGTTCCAAAACACAGATACAAGTATAAACACAAGTATCAATACATTAATTATATACAGGAATACTGTTGCAGGAAAAATTTGAGAAAGAAAACCCAATGAACAGTCAAAAATTAATTCAAGACCTTCTCAACAATCTTTTTTTCTAAGAAAGCCAAACGACTTAAGACTAGGCAAAGAATAATGATAGAAGTCCAAAATTACAACGAAATCATTCTCAATGTTGAACTGGATTTTATTTTAGTAGAGGCAAGGCGGTAACATTGTGCAATTAATTTAAGTGAAATTAAAACTAAGAAAATTATTTTAGTGCTTATCTACATGATTAAATACTTATAAATCTAGAACTTGTAATAAACAAAGTTATGTTAATTAGGGATTCTTTAGCCAGCTTTGAGATTCCTTCAATCGATGTTGATCGATTTCTTTAGAAAAACTGGCACAAATTTACGAGCGATGCAGTTTCTCTAATGGAAGCATCAATTCTCATAAAAATTATGGCGAGAAATTTCATATATGTTACTGAAAGTTATATTAAACATGACCCATATTACTCTCTATTTTTTTAGGAAAACCCGAAATTTGTTGTTTGCTCTCAATGACAAATATAAGGAATGAATCAGTTTAAATGTTGAACATACTTTCGCAATACCAATTGTGATACATACAAAATTCGATTTAATAAAATCCCAGTTGTTTATGAAACTTTTACAATTCTAGTAATCTAACTGAATTATATCGATATTCTTAATTTTGTATTATTGGATGTATTAGAAGTAGCTAAGAAGAATTTGAAGACGCGACATCCAGGATTTTCCATCTGGAGTCTTCAAATTTAACGAAATGTATCAAATACATAAAGAAGTGTTCGAGATGACATTCAATTGTGGGAAGCGCAACTGATGAAGGTTCCCTGACCAGAAACAATATATACAATTATATATAATATATAATGTATATTGTCTTGCGTACAATGGAATGACACCTCGAAGAGAGTAGCTAAGAAGAAGATGAAGCGCGACAAAAAATGAGTTGTATGGTTTTTTGTTTTATATTCTGGTTGTTAAGGTAAAAAGTAAGCAAGATCTGTTTTTGTGATTATTGTGAGAAGTTCGTGGTATATAAGTATGTTGCTGATTTGATATAATGAAAACCTCGTTGAAAGGACAAAAGCATATGTTTTACTTTTGTATAACATATAAGAAGATCAATGATTATTCATAAAACCTTTAAGGTTTCAAAATTTATTCGACATATGTTTCCTCTTCAAGGGTACAAATTGTATTTCCTACATCTAAACATTTTCAAATTTATTACATAAATTGATGAATTATTAAACTGCTTGAAGCTTGCATTTAGTACAGTTCATAACTAAATTTGTTTATTACTAAATAACTCCGGTCCTCAAATTTGTACATCATGTGTAAATTTAGAAACTTTCATTGGAAATTTTTTAGTTATGTGGAGGGCAGCAGAATAGAAGAAACCAACTATTTATATAAAACAAATCATTTAAAATTAAAATAATCTTCCATTAGTTTTAATCAAATTTAATCTGATATCAATGTAATAAATAACTAAGCATAAATTGCCCAGTCTTCTACTGTGCATCGGACAATATATTCACACGATTCTCCACAAAACATTAATAACAACCGCTTTCACAGCACAACAACTTTAAAAGGAATACGTCAAGTGTAAATTAAACACTTTCGAACAAATATTTGACTGTTTGGTAAACAAAGCCAGAAAGAAAAAAGTTTCTATCGGCAATTAGATATGACAGAGCAGTATCGCGGTAACAAAATCTCAGTTCATTAATTAGTCATATGCATTTTTATTCATTCATAAATCAACACGCACGACTCTTTTGTTTCTTCTCACCGTCTACCGCTAATTATTATTAGTCTAGTCAACATGTTTTCTTCTTGGCTAATATTATTATTAAGTTAGACCATTTCTTAAAAAAATTTATTTTCAAAACTTGAACTTTTGTCTACACAAAATCGAGATACAGACATATTTTAGTTAACTAGACTAAATGGATGAGAACATAAAATTAAGGCGCACAAAAGGACCACGCACGTTTCTTATGGAAAATGGGTTCAGGCCAATTAATAATAGTTCTCAACAGGCTGATCTCAATGAGCCCGAAGCTCTAAAACCACATCAACCCCCAGAACACCTTTAATGATGTGAGAAGCGCCTTAAAGGTTAAATTGATCGATTGCCAAGCCGAAATACTTTACTATTGTAGTGGAATCTATTATTACCAAATCCAATATTATGCTCGAGGTTTTAATTCTGTACCACTCCCCCTCACTCTTTCTCCTCCCTCCACCCTGAGCCACCTACCAAAGCAAAGAATTCTGTGAGATAAAATAAATAATAAAAAGGTTTCGTAACCCATAAGACCTCGGTAAAACTATAATGCTCAGGCCTCAGTAAGGGGTGGTATTGTTCAGAAGATTGGTGGGGGGGAGTTACCAGTGCTCAATTATACTTGTACACATGTGAGGTGCAAAGGGATTGACTTAAAAGAATCCGTAAAATGGCAGCAATTCTGTACTTCATGGCCGTTGATAGAAGGTAGTGTTGCAAAATGAGGGAAGTGGAAGAGAGCATATATATCGGGGTTTGAACAGGCATACATGAAGATAAATCAAGTGACTATAAGCAAAAGTGCGCAATGAACTAGACTACAACTAGTAAGAACTAATAAGCTACGTTCCTTGCTTTGGTATGTCGGTGAAGGTGGAGGGGAGGGTGGAGAGTTAGGGGGAGTAGTAGCTAAGCTAAGCTTCGAGCATAATATTAGGTTGGGTAGTTATAGATTCCACTACACTAATAATGTATTTCTTCTAGGATTCTAGGCAATCCATCAATATAATCTGTTACGCGTTTCTCCTATCCTTAAGGGTGGTTTTCGGTGTTTGGGGTGGCTTTAGAGATTCTGGCGCATGAGAGTTTGGATTAGCCTGTTGAGAACTATTATTTTGCAAAGTTTCAATAAAAATGACCGGAACCCATTTCCATAAGAAACGTGCGTGGTTGTTTCAAGTTGGAATCAACACAGCCTCAATCAGTGGAACATTTGAAATGATAATGTCTCACATCAATGCAAAGTTCTTTGGTAGTCTTAATCAGCTGTACTAGTTAATGCTGTATTAAATTTGTTAAATAAAAATTGCTCTAAAGAATAAACAAACCTGTTTTGAGATTCTTCTAGAAGTTTTTCGAATATTTTTCATGATAAAGGGGCATTCTTGAGTAAAATTCCACCTTCAACATTTCAAAAGAGTTTGACTTGGTTTTATCCAATTCAGATTTTAAGCGACCCCAGAAGGGAAAAAGCCAATGGATTAAGTCTGGTGTTGTAAAGCTCAGTCAATGGTATCTCTTCTACCTATTCACTGAGTTGTTATAGTTTAATCATTGTTTAACAGGGAAAGCAAATCTCAATCTATGTGCCTACAGTGTGTCTACTTCTCTAAATATGAAGAATGTTATTATTTTCTAAATCTTTTAATGTTAGAAACTTTATAATTGTAACAACAGCAATATTACGCCATTGATAATTTAATGCCGAAAATCTTTTCCTTTAATTAGTATTCAGTTAAGGAAATAGCGTGTAACTGTTAATATTTCAGGCTATATAGCAGCAAAAAATTTAAGGGTTTGACATATTAGTATTCCTGGGGTACTACAGGCAATGTACCGACGTATTAAGCGCATATAATCCGAATTAGGTAAATGACAAATTTTAGGTATATTAGATATATAGAGAAAAGCAATAAACATCATTTTTAAATTAAGATGGGGCAAATATAACCTATTTTCCGTTAGCATTGTCGCTATGCCGCCGTTTTTTGAAAATATGCTCAAGTTTCAGTATAGTAAACACTGTTTAATCTTATTATAACACTCATTTGAAAGCAATATTTTTTTGGTGTACGGATCAAGTGCTAGTCAAGATTTTGTCGTTGGATCTCATTTAACAAATTTGATTTATATAATAAAATTTTCAATTTCAAGTTTAGTAAGCTTTTGTGCTATTGATTATTGCTGTAAGTAGCTTCACAGGAAAAACAAAAATGGATATATCCGAGGATCTTGGAGGCAAGTAGACCTCAACAAGCATTGTTAAAATCATTAACTGC